>BJKM01000728.1:0-256257 GCA_015082035.1 Chaenogobius annularis
AAAAAAAAAAAAAAAAAGTCATTGACTGGGCCTGTGTTACTATGGTTAGAGGATAGGAACTGGTCACGACGCAACAATATGATCCATTTGTACAACGGCAGCATGACCTCAAACGACCCCACTCTTTCAACGAGGAGCACTTGAGGCATTTTTTACACAAAAAACAAAAATAAGTAAGATGTTGTGGCGTGTCTGAGAAAAATACAATCTTATAAACAAACTTGAGAGGAGTAGTCAAGTGTTTGGAGACTTTTAAAGTATGTGCTAATGGAATGTTTATTATTTACCTTTATATAAATTATTTACCTTTATATTTACAGGCTCTTCAGTTAAATAAAATGTCAGAGAATCAAATGGCAGAGAATCACCTTATTGTTCAAGCGTTGAAATGGTACTTTTGGGGCTCAATATTTATCGTGCGTACATTGTCTGCATTAGTGGGCGATTTTTTGGTTATGATTTTGTCCTACTGTAAGAGTTAATCTGCAGGGTCCAATAAGTAACGTATATGACTAATTATGGATGCTAAACAAGTACTGAAGCATTTCATTCTGTTATTTATTGATTATGCACATTCTGAAGTGCGATATATTGCGAAATCAAAATATCACGATAAACGATAATACGTAAACTACTTCAGGCCACTAACTCTAAAGCCACAGATTCCCGGCAAACCCATTTTCTAAATGTAACATAACTTTGGAGAAAAATGAGCTGCAACAAACGTAAAGCCAAATAAAATGCAAAGGCATTTCTTATTTGGCTCAGATTAGTGTTTCTATATCACAATGATAGTAAAAAACACACACGACTAAATGTTTTCTCATATACTTTCTTTTATACTAGCTCTGATGAAGCCCAAGATCATTCTAAAACTGCAAATGTTGTCATGTTTGCGGGATTTTTTTCTAGTTGCAATAGTTGTTCAAATAAGTATCTAGTTTTGAGACTAGTTTTGGTATCGATTAGTATCTGGTTTCCGAGACTTTTGACAAACTTAGCTCGGATCTTATTGTACTGAAGAACAAATTAATTCCAAATAGTATGTTGAAAATATACACACCATACTGAGCCCCAAAGCATATTGTTCCAGCTATTATTCATTGAACAATAAGTTGAGTACATAAATACGACACAGTACATTGTTTTATCTGTCCACATTCGGTTGTGAGTTTCTATCAGGGCTTTCAAAAATATCAAAATTCGACACTAATCGATACTAAAACCAGTATTGTAACTAGAGAATTTGAACATATCGATATAAAATGTAAATCATTTAATGCACATGACACAGAGATAGATGGGCTGCTTTTGTGTCTGCGAAAAAGTGAGTATTTGAAAATGTTGAATGTTGGGGAAAGTTGTAGAAGAGTGTGTGAGTAGAGATAGAGAGAGGGGGAAGAGAGAGAGCTACTGTGTGTGTGTGTGTGTGTGCGCGCGTTTGTGTGTGTTTGTGCATGTGTGCATGTGTGTGTGTGTGTAGTAGAGAATGAGGTCAGCAGTGACGTCTCCACAAACGCTGCAGTCATTTGTCACTGAGTCTGAGCGACTGGAACAACTTCAACATGTTCCATTCGATTCACTTCAACTGTTACTCAAACCATGTACAAGACTTGGCGCATGATATTTAGATCAAAAACAACTCAAAAAATGCCAACCGACTGTAATTTTCAACAAAAAGTAATAGTACTCTCTTCATGCTACCCCGTGGTCACATACTACTTTTGATAAAGGTCAAGATCATTCTAAAACTGTTCAAGAAATATCCAATTTTGTCCAATTTAAGTGTTTTTTTTAGTATCGGCACTTGTTTTGGTATCGATTAGTGTGTGATTTTTGATTGAACACATAAAGAATAACCAATTCCTAAAAGTATTAAATAAGGATGTCACCATGTTGCATTTTAGTGTTACGATTATTGTAGAAGAATTGTCAGAATACAAAGATTATTCACACATAACAAAACAAAAGTGAAAATCATTCTGATACATTACTGTTCCAAGTTCATGAGACCAGCTTCATTTCATCAAACTTTCTGAAAGCAAAAGTCAAATTATTGTGATATAAGCAGCCACATTACACTACACACATTTAAGTGTACTTTTTTGGGGAACAGATTGAATTGAAATGACTTACATTTGCTGCTGAAATAGTAACAATTATTAGTTTTTAGTTACAATTAAATAATGACCTGAGTAATCACGATTATCGATTAACCAAATAATCTAGTATCATATTTAGTATTAAGTAACATCCTATTAACATAATTTAAATTTTAAATTAATACAGGTTTTTTTTTCTTCCAAAAGTTAGAACAATATCTAGAAAAAATAATAATTAATATACTTTCCTTGATGACTACGAACTTTGGTTGTCCAACTTTTGTGCCTGTAAGACTTGTAAAAAGTAAGGTCTCTTTGTTAGTTATAACTTATCTTGTTTTAATTTTTTTGTATGTGTTGTTCTCAAAAGAATAAGATCTAACATGAAGAAAAGTGAAAAATTAGACCTTTTCCAACTTTTTAGGGTCTCTCCTCATTAAGTCCGTTCACGGCGCCCGCTCAAACTGCTTTATATTCCCCCTGAATCACTTCTAAGTCGCCGGTGCTAAAGTTTACCGGCTCCGTGTCTCTGTACTCTTTCCATCTCTTCTCTCCTCTCTTCTCTTCTCTCCTCCGTCTGATATTCTGCTCACGCACAACTGCGGCAGCCCTCCTCCAATCGCTGGCATTAATCCACACCTCAGACCCCCCAGACACACCGTCTCTCTCTCTCCCACAATGCACCTCTGCACCCAAACTTTCCCAGACGCATTCGGCCCTGTGTCTGCAGACCCCCTCGCCTTTTGAGCGCTCATTTCATCGTCCGATCGCATTTGTCCCGTCTCTTTATGTCCAAAACTCTTTAAATTTCCCCTTTCTCTCGCCCCATTCAGCTGCGGCTCGCCTGACAAAAGTATCGCCTAATCTTCCCTCGAGTCCACCACCCAAAAAACCAGTGCAGCTCAAATCTAGGCGCGGTGAAATGCTTCTGGATGATGGTGGTGTTTTGAAGTTTTAGGAACATTTACATCTCTGAGACCTCCGAGGAGTTGTACTGTGTGTTCTGGACCGGTCGAGTTCACACACAAAGCATTTTGAAACAACTGTATGCACTTTCAGACATGCTAAAAAGTTTAACGGTTAATTCTTTTGGTCACTGTTGTCTGCAAAATTGCCATTGGTAACAACATTCACTTGCGAAAAAAAAAAAAAAAGGTTAACGGTGCCACTTTGAAATAACTGCACTTATTCAGGCCTTAATAAAGCATGAATGAAAGACTTAAAGTGCCTATGACAGGTTCTCGTGTTTTTCTAATTATTACGTTGTTTGCTGTGGTAAATATTGATCAGAGTTTTACAGCAGACAAATTACAGTTTGTCAGAAGTATAATTGAAAAATAACATTTGAAAATTAGCGGAAGCAGTGCTGAGTTGTAAAACAGGATCCCTCTGTGATGTCATCAATAAGCGACGTTCCATCGAAAACGCAACAGGCACACTTTTCTGACAGTTTAGACAAAAATGTAATAAAAAAAGTTGATGAAGGTGTTAACAGGTATTATCAATTGTCAAAACTTAACGATTGTGTTATTTATATGGATTCTCGCCCTTGTTTACAATACGGTTGCCAGGTAACAGTTGTGGAATTACACGTCACATCTGCAGCTCATGTCCAACAAGGAAGTAACATTATAAACTTCAACAAAATGCCAAAAAACAGGGGAAATTTGTTTTTCTTCCTTTTTTTGTAAACTCCTAAACATAATCATGTTTACTAAGTTTGAGTAAGATGTGTAGTTTAACTTGTCATATGCACTTTAATACCCGAACCCCCTCATTAACAATTTTGTCCAGTATTAATTAGTCATTGTTCCTATTTTATTAAGGCCCAAATAAGTGTAGGCATTATAAATTGTGACCAAGTTTACTTTACTTTCAACTTACTAAAATGTGCATGTAACACTTTAAATACGTTGCAAAAATTACTCAAACACAACTCAAACAAACAACGCAATATGTAAAACTGGACGTTAGTGACAAATTAAGGGTGTAAGGGTAAACAGGAAGATTATTTTTCAGTATTTGCACATTTTTGGTGAAAGCCTCCTCCAGAAGTGTCTGATATGCAAAACAAAGCAGCCATGATTGATAACTTACTTTTGCCTTGTTCACAGAAAATCAGAAACGTCGTATTTCCCCTAAAGCAACATTACTTAGCATCCCAGCACAAACAAATCACACTCCAAGGTTATGTTGTTTGTGCGAAATGCGATTTGACCAAAACAGGGACGATATGGAAAGCTGCAGGTAACACGGTGTCCGACATGGAGGCTGGTTTGTACGACTATGACCTTTCTTCTCTATTATCGTCTGGCTCTCTGAATCCAGTCTACTGACTTTAACAGCTTCAGGGTCTTCTGCTGAATGATGTGCTGAAGTGCTCTATTAACTCCGCTTCTCAATGATCAGACGGAAACTAGGAAAACTCTGAAAGTAACAGCGCCCTCAGCCAGCTACACATGGCTGTATGTCATCAGTGCGACACGGGTCAAAGGAAAGGTAAAAGTCAATGACAGGGCAGTATCAAAGCAACATGATATCATCAAAGTAACTTGTAATATTTATGAAAGCTACTCTTGGGTAAACTTGTACAATTAGACACTGTATTGGTCACAAAATGGTCTTAAATCATAAATAGTTTTCTAATTAGAGAAATAAACGTGTGATTTTTCCACTTTTTTCATGCATATTGTAACATCATATTAGTTTACTGTAATTGCATGAATGGCAAACAATTCGTGTTATTGGGGCTGCAGCTAACGATTACTTGGACTAGTCTAACACTTTAACCATTATTATTAATATTATGATTATTATTATTATTATTTGTGTTTTTTTGTCCTTTTTTTTGGTCTTTTTTATGTTGTTTTGTCTCTTTGTCTCACTAAAAAGCAAAAATATATTAAAAACAAACACTAACCAGATAAAGGTTGAAATAGGCTAATAGATAGACAATAGTTAAGGTATTATTGCTAAAAATAACATCAAAAATATATATTAAATATATATATTTAATTTCATTTCATACAGTAGTTTTTCTTATTTCAAGCATATATATTTGTTAAATAGCTTTTCATTAGTGTTTTCAAGAGTGTTTGGATTGCATTGTTTAGCTGTATTTCGCTCGTCGATCATTCAAGTTTGTTTCAAGTATTTTGCGAGGATTTGAAGTAATCCATAAGCCGCACCTGTTGAGGACAACCACAGATGAAGTTATCAATTGTTTTCCCTAATCTTCTTCGACGTTCCCAGCCCCTTAACATTCCCTACAGCCCGCAGTCGCTGCTCCGGCCCTCGATTCCTCGCTGGCAGTGGAGTCGTGTGAGGGGGGAAAAGCTCCGCACTAAAAGGTCCACTAATCAGCATCTGTTGGCTGTGTGCTGCTCTTCATAAGGCTTCAAACTTGTATCCGTGATCTCATTTGGCTCGGCTCTTGGGAATGGCTGGAAAAGACAAAGCTAAGAGGATTGGGGCTGGGAGCTGTGGGCAGACATGATGGGACGGGCAGATAAAGAAAGTTCAATGAGAAACTCCACATGTCAAATGCAGCTAATGAGGAATGGGTTAGATACAAGACAAAGGCATCACAAACCATGCACTAGAATATATTCATTATGAGGATCCTTTAATACAGATACTCTTCAGCCGCGCAATATCAGTATTTTGAGCTGCAATTGTAATCAACTTTCATATCGTGACATTATTTACAATCTGTGGAAAAATATGGCAAAAGTATGTAGGTAAAAATGTATACACCTTCAATTATTTGGCGTTGATTGAATATAAATCAAGTCCAGAGCTGTCAAAAGTATCAAGTATTTTGAAACTTGATACTCACTTGAAGTATCATAATAAAAGGATACAATTTGATCTCTCCTGAACAGTTTTAGAATGATCTTGAGCTTTATCAGATCAAGTATAAGACACACAAAGAAAGTACTACTACTTTTGTGTCTATTATTGGTGGTATCAAAATCGGTATCGGGTTTTAAGCTTGGTATCGAAATTGAGTAAATTTTAGTATTGAAACAAAACTAATCAAGTCTGTCTCTTTACAAATGGGGATATCCACACAAAAATACAGTTTGTTATTGTAAAGAGCAGCTAAAAAAAATTATATATCAAGTATGTTTTATAAAATACAACGCAATCTCGAGCAAAAGGTCATTTTCATTTCTGTGTGCTTTGATGTATGTAAACTAAACGCAATAACTGACGCATTGTGCCACAAAACATACAATTAATAGAAAATACCTGTATATTTTCTTGCCGTTTCTGAATCGTGTGAACATAACGTTTTATTGTGCATGCTTTGAAAGGCACAGATCGCCGCCTCTGCCGACAGTTTCACGTCCTCTCATTCTCCTATTGTTTCAGCTTCATATTAAAGCCTGCAGCCTTCCTCGCCCGTCTCCTCTTCCTCCCCCTCCCTCCCTCCCCCTCCTTCCCCTCTGCAGTTGTGTCCTCGTTTGACCCAGCGCTCGGACTCAGTGCCCACAGCTGGTGCAGCCTCAGACGGTGCCATTATACCTCTGCCATCTGACGGCAAAACGCTGCACTCAAAACTCATTTTCAACAAAATCTTTTACACTTTCAACTTCTGCTTTCGTTTATTTACCCATCTGTCTCCCACGCCTCGCTTCTCTGTCGTCGTAATTGCCCAGTCTTATAACATCGGGGTTGTGCATCTTATCAGCGCAGCGACGCGGCTTTGTGTCCAAATAAACAAGACCAATTTGAAGATGGCAAACACAAACATGGCAGCCATTTTGGAGCGCTTTGGACATGAGAGAGAGAGACTGGTTCGTATGGTCTGCTCCGAGTCCAATCAGATGTCACGGTGTCGATAATGGACCAGGAAGTGACAAGTGTGTGCTCAAAGCTGATTGGCTGGTCCCAGTGTAGTGGTTTTACTTTGTGCCAGCTGCTGATAAGCCCAGACCGAGCCGCGTGTGTGTGTGTGTGAGTGTGTGTGTGTGTGTGTGTGTGTGTGTGCTACAGCCAGACAGAAACAGAGTGCGATAAGAGTTATAAAGCTGAGGAAGATATGGAGAATAAGTACGTGCTAATTGTTCTTATCACATAAAGAGTTTAATGGAGCATATGTGCCGCTAATGATATTTACATACAAGCAAAGAGACAGAGTACGGGCGCTATAATAGGATTCTGCTGTTTGAAGACAGATTCATTTCTCAAAGGAACTTGGATAATTACAAGAAAATAAAGGCGACTGTAAATCTCATTTGGTCACAAGTAATGAGTAAAACAAGGCTTTTAATGAAAGGTTTAATAGAGGGAACTTTGGGCAAATGCTACGGTTGGTGTGGCTAATAGTTTAATAAAAGAGGTCAATCTGTTTTGCTTTAAATGGTTGTAAGCTAGTTTTAGTAGACACAGCTGCACAGTTTATCGCAAAAATATTGATATTGCAATATTGGCTGATGCAATAATCAATATCGCAATAACATCAAGGTTTTTTCGTCTGACAGAAAGTACTGTTATTTTATTTTGAGGCATTCGTGTTGTATTAAGCGTAAACCTTATTGCCTCGGAGAATACATTTGTCTTGTATTATGCTGCACAGAATCACAATCACTCAAGTGAAGCTTTGGTTTTGTAGTAGCTTTTGTTTAGAAATATTTTCACCCAAAAAAAATTAAAAGAAGAAGACATTTTCTGGTCAAAAAGAACAGTCTAGCACTTAATGTGGTAGTGAATGCAAAAATACAAGTTTGACCTAGGAGAAAATCCCATTTAAAGAAAGCATCAGGGAAACTCAAGGCCAGGTATTTCTATAACTGAGGTGGCAGTTATTCAATAGTTATTCAATATAAAAGATAAAGTTCAAGATTGTGGCTTCCATCCAAGCTTTAGAGCATGAAATTATTGAATATAGGTGACTAATAACAACTTTTATACCTCAACAACAATATAACAAAGTTTGACTTCAGTATGTCAGAAACAGAATACAGCAGGCCTGTCACTAGGACACATTCTAAAGTAAAATATTTTTCTGCAGAAAATACCATGATAAACGATATATTGAATTTACTTTATACTACTGAAAAATAACCTTAAAGTAGTATAATCCCCCCAAAACATTTTTAAACGTATAATATTGTGAAAAACATGAACTGCAATAAATATATAGCCAAATTAAACACTAAAAAGCAATTCGTTTGTATAAATAATGAGTCATATTTGTTACTTGTTTGACCTTTCACAGCTCAAATAGTATCTATTGTGTTACAAGATTTCCCCACCAAAGAAAAGGTATACATTCATTCATTCATTTTCTCTCGCTTGTTCCCGTTAGGGGTCGCGGGTGACTGGAGCCTTTGGGCCTTAGGCAGGGTACACCCTGGACAGGGGCCAGCTCGTCGCAGGGTTGAAAAGGTATACAATAAAGTCTAAAAAAAATATTGTTTCATTTAAAGATGAGTCAATCTAGTAATTACAAGGACGGGCCTAGTATTATAATTGAATACTTTTATTCTAAAGGGAAATGCAGCAATAAAAGCAAGGTTTGTAAATGGCCATTGCATGTTTAAGTCAATGTTTCTGAGACAAATGTAACTGCACTGAGGAATGGAAGCTTGGAACCACTCAAACAGACTCCCTACTTGGCTGTTTACACCTTGCAGTCTAAGAGGCCATTATTGATGTTAACAATGGATCCTTTAATGTAAATAACCCTTGAGCCCCTTTGGATGAATATGAACTAACTACTAGAATGCAAGTCTCTCCTCACAAACAAACAAGCACATTTCGAAATGTGCTTGCAACAAACAAAGGCTTCTTAAAACAGAGAGTCTTCTGAAAGCTAATTAGAGTCCAAACTAGTGAATTTTAATCGTGGCAGACACTTCCAAGATGCAACACCTCTCTATTTTAGATCTTATCAGTGAGACTGTTTGTGCTATTAGTGCATTATTAATTATAAAAGGCGTCCTAATGAGCAGGCAAAGAGAGACTGGCCCTTTGAGGATCAGGTGGACTTGTTTCTGAGTTTTGTGGAGCTCTGACTCGAGTCCTGCCAGGAACCTGTCCCAAAACATCTATTGAAGCCACCCAGGCAGACGCAGCAGTGATCTGTCATCGAAACAAAAGGGTGGGGTTAATGGCGAAGAACGACACAAAAGAGAGAAGAAAAACATTGGTAGGAAATGATTCAGTCATTGTCAGGTGCGGGGGTAATTGGAAGCTGTGATTGTGATAAATATTCTGGTTGGAGTAGTAGTTGAAAATTAAAAGTGGAAGTGAAATAGCAATAATAAAAAAAGTGTAAAAAATATGGAATAAAAGCAAACTTTCTCAGGGTTAATTCTACTGCTGC
Source organism: Chaenogobius annularis (assembly GCA_015082035.1). Taxonomy (NCBI): domain Eukaryota; kingdom Metazoa; phylum Chordata; class Actinopteri; order Gobiiformes; family Gobiidae; genus Chaenogobius; species Chaenogobius annularis. The sequence goes on from BJKM01000728.1 coordinate 9,439, forward strand.
GCCGTTTACAAACAACATACAGTACATAATGCATCAGTTGTGTGTGTTATCAAAGGATTTTGCTTTACCCAGTTTGAAAATACAAAAGAAAGTCTGCAAGTAACTTTTGAATCTTCACCAGAATTGCCATGTAGGTTAATAATAGGTCAAAATGCCTCATCAGTTGAAGGTGAATTAAACTCCACAACAAAAATTATTTCTGCACCAAGGACTTCTGAAGGAAAATAAATAAATCAGGGTTGAATAGATGTATCTATTAATTTCACAGACACTGACAGTAACACATACTGCATTTGATTGCACGTCCCACACAAGTATAAGCGAGTCATAGAAAATGTATTAAGCCTACTAAATATTAAAATAATATTGGATGAATAAGTGATAAATTATAAACGTCATCAAAAACTTGTTGTTAACTAATTATTGTTTGCTGGCCTCATTTCAACTTTAAATCTTGAATCTAAATAATGTATTATATTTTTCATGATATTGTAATTTCATTATAACTGCAAAACAATAGACTTAAATAGTTTCCATTAGTTCCAGACAATGGCAAAGCTTAGAATTGCCAACTGATTTGAAGACAACTGAAGACAATAATTATTAAAATGAATTGTTGTCAGCTCCAATTAAATATGCAAAGAAGACAAAAAGCCGCCCTCTGGGGCTTTGCTAAACGTTAGACAAAGCTGCAGATCGCTCTGCTGCTGCAGAGGCTGTGTGTGTGTGTGTGTGTGTGTGTGTGTGGATAGGTTGTATGAGGACACGCGGTAATTTATTCTGCTGGATTCACTGAGTGGAGACAGCCAGCCGGAGGATGCCTAACCCGGCAAAGAAACATGCCAGGAATTTTAGAAGATGGCTCAGCAGTGGCTCCAGATGTAGGCAGAGAGGCGGGTGTATTACTTATAGAAGAGCGATAGAGAGTGAAAAACAACCAGGGAATAGGGATCCCCGCTGGTTGCAACTCGCAACAAGACCATATCAAGAGTGCAGACAGAATTCAGACAAGAAACTGGAGGAAAAGAGTTTCTGTCTCTTTTAGCTGTTGCATCTTTAGAAATTGGGTTAAAACTAGGCCAACCCAGAGTATTTTCCAAAGCCATATTGGCAATAAAATGATTGTCATTTTGTATTCCCTGTCATGCCACGCAAACAAATGGCACATTTAAAAGTCTGATGACAAACACGTGAGGCGGAGCTGCAGGTAGAACAGACGACGCAGAAGTTTTCTTGGTTACGGTGAAGATCGATTGGTAACGAGACACTCTGAGGAACAATGAGAGTCAGATGTTTTGGACATATTCAGAGGAAGAACGTACCCATGAAGCTTGACGATGGGGAGAGAAACGGCTGGAGAATGTGAAAAGTAAAAATGGACTTGATTCAACAAATATTAATCATAGCGACTCTAAACTACATAATTAAGCAGTAGAAGTAAAGTTTTTGTGATTAAAAAAGCTGGTTAAAAAGCCTTTTTTTTTAGGTTGAATTTTTTGGTGCATAGCTAGAAATTTAATGAATTTGACAATTCCCAGTTTTGGTTTTTTGTGTTTAGTTCTTGAACCTGAATAATCCTGATTATTAATTAACCAACATCCCTACTTTGCACAGATTACTATCCTCTGCGAGAAGAATTAGCACGTGACAGCTTCCCTCAAAACCTCACTCGGAAAAGATTTGAAAAAGACTCAACAATAAATTACAACGTTGTCACAAAAACATCAGTAAGTCATAGGAATCATAACATCATGTGTAAAAACGAGCTTGTAAATATGCGCTGACAGGGTAATCCATTTTGTCTCCGACTCCACCCAAAGCATAGTGGTAGTAAAATGTGTAATCTGACTTTTTTTTGTGCAGTTTCAGGAGGCTCACTTTAGCTGTCAACAACCCTGCAGTGATAATCTACAGCGCTGCCAGACCTGCGTTAGACGGTCGAAAATCACGTGTCAGCTGGATCGAATGGGTAAAATGGTGCCATATATCACTCTGATCCTAAAGACAAACTGTAATCAATCGTACTATAAATGTGGCTTCAATAAACTGGCATCCTGCGTGTTATTTCTAATCCGGAGTATGCTGACATCGACAGGCTGTTTTTCATGTGAAGTCGATACAGTTGGTAATAGAAAACAGTTTTATCGCAGGGGAACATTGCGGTCGCTCTGCACATGTGAATCATTATTTATTAGAGCGGGAGTCTTCTTTTGTGTTCAGCCATATGCGAACATGGCAGGGCATTTATGGCAGACGACAACGACGGAAGAAAGGAGGGCAGGACAAGAATAGCATTGTATAAGACGTCTTCAAGGAGACGATCAAAGGGAAGCATTTTCAATAAGCACACTGCAGACAGTCGCTTGGTTATTTATGGTATATCTTTTATCAAATGTCTTTATCCAGTTACACAATGCCAAAAAAATCCAAACCTCAACTGTGTTATGCAGTACAACAACAATAAAAAACGTTGAATAGGTTAAATAGATCGTTATTTGGGGTTTTCGGGGCAGGAAACTTTTTTGTTCCAATCCATTTGATGCACGTTTGCACAGAGTAGGAACTAAGGACTGGGGACAAACATGGGGGACTTTCTGGGCACCTGATCTGGGGCAGGTGATTTCCAGACAAACCACAAGCGAAATTATTTGGACACAATAGCTCCATAAATAACATGTTTAATTCGTAAGAAGTAACTAAAATTCAAACCCGTGAGTAAGTGTGTTGTACTGTTCATTTCACTGTGTGTTTCAGATTTTTGTCCAACACAGTTTTATTTGCATGGTTTAAAGAGCTCAATTGGAGTAGAACCCCACTTAATTAAACATTTAAAGGTTCCACAAGCCTCTTTCAGCCACTGTTTCTGTGTGAACGTGAGCTAAAAGGAACTAAATAGGGACTGGGGGAGACTATAGAGACTTAGTTCTTGGTATTGGCGTGTGTGGAAACATCTTATATTGTCCTCTGCATTGGACTTATTAAAACCCGGGGGACACATCTCCACATCTTGAGCTCAACTTGGTCAGGGCTACCTTTTCTGGAGGATTTTACCAACTATGTTTTGGGGTGATGAGAGAAACTGGAGTGCCTGGAGGAAACCCAAGGGACACGTGCAAACCTTGTCGCCCAGAGATATTTGGATTAGGTCCTGACATTCATTGCACAGTTGGAAATTTGACATAATAAATTAAGCATAAAATGACCGGTAACTATACTATATTTCCTGCCACGTCTTATTCTCCTGTCTGCGGCTGTCTGTCAATCTCCCTTTTTTAACCAATCACTTCTCTTTTCATACTTCTTCAAAGGATATAGTTGTAGAAAACAAAATTCTAACACACAAGAGTTTGGGGGGAGGGATGTTGCACCTAAAAAAAAAATCATCATGTCAGAACCAATAGAGTTCAACAATAACACATTAAGTCTTCGCTGGTATTGAGAATGGTCAAGGATGCGTCTGCGGTGAGCCATCAAAGCAATCAAAACTAACAGGGAGAAATAAAAGTATAAATACATTTGAAATGGGTTAAGATTACCTTTCTGAATATCCAGCAGCTTCCGCATTCAGCAGCCATGTTCACCCAATTACAGCTGTGAACAGAAAGCAAAAAAAAAACAATAGGAGTTAATAAGAGAAATCCACTCAAACCCTGAATTGAATTGTACTGAATGGAAATGACCATGTAGGTAAAAAGGTCGTCATGAAACGATGAAGTATTATTGTTTGTTTTCAATCAATGTCTTAACTAAAGTGTGTATAATGAAGGGCAGCACGGTGACCAGGAGCTCAAATCAAACCTGTGAAATCTTGGACAGTCAGTATTTTGTGTGGAACTCGCTGCCCACAGAGAATAAGAGCGTTTCTGCGATCAAAATGTTCACTTCTAGGCTCAAGGCATCTCTGAGAACAAACCAAAACAGTGCCCACTTGTAAATAGTGTCTGAGAGTGAATGGGTGAGGCCGAATGAATGAGTTACATGTATTTCTAGAGTCGAATAAGCGCAATTTAGCTTTTTAACTATGTCTAACTGCATTGAACATGACAAATAAGTAAATAAAATAATACAAAAAACTAAATATAATGTGTATAATATTCATGTAGACATTCCTTAATCCACACAATAATACTTAATTTGTGTTGGACTACTAGTGATATTCCAAATGTACATGTGCATTTTAACTTTTGTCTAATTGCACTTTGGTACATAAACTGTCCACATTCATGGATTTAATGGTGATGGTCATCGAAAAGAATGGTAAAAGTCCTCAATACGGAACAGAAAATGTCATGCGCCCGAAACCCATGAATATAATGATGTTAAAATCTCTTTCTCCAACCACTTTCCCACCTCCGCTGACCTTCACCTTTATTTCAACAGTAAAAATCGCTTGACTCGGCGCAACATCAAACCCACCCAAACCACAGAAAGGCTGATGGTAAAAACCTCTCAATTGTAGCGAGTGGCGGTGTGTAAAGTGGCTAAATGCAGCGGTCCACCGAGGTCCTGTAAAACGATGACCCTTGAATGGACACTCGAAGTGACGCTCGCACACCAACACCGCTGCTCAAAGTGGATTCTAGCTTTTGCATTAAATTAACATAGAAAGAATGAGGACAAGGCTCTGTATGAATCCTCTTCTGAATCCAAGGCAGATGTATTTTTAGCACAAAGTCCACTATGTGTCTAAGTATAGCCGGAAATAAACAGCCCTTTTGAACGTGAAAGCCTTCATCTACATTACACAAACGCCAGGGTGATGCCAACATTGCTGAGTTTGTATTTTTCCCTGCATTATGAGTGTTTGGGCCTAAAATTAAGACAAACAACATCTCTTCTGTCCCTTAAGCTCTTGTCTGTGCTGTGGCTGGGCGAAATGGTGATAAATATCCAAATGAACTGAAGTGAATGATGCTTTTTGCAACCAAATGTTTTTATTTACCTTAATACTCTGAGCCTATACTTCCACTTTGATCTATTTGATTAAATCTGTTACCTGTTATTTTCTACATTAGGCATGTACGTTTGTTTTGTTTTGTTTTGTTTTGTTTTGACGTCTTTTCTTTGGCATTTAAAATCAAGTTTGAAACGTTAGCATGTGACGACGCCAGAGCAATGAGAGGGTCAGGGTGACATAGATGCGCAGACAGAACAATATTTAAAAATAAACAGGCTGATGCACAGAGGAAGGACTGATGCTGAAAAACAAGATCCAAAGTCCCATCTGCTTCACAAGCCCAAGGAACACTACAGTATCACTTTCTTGGCAGATTTAACACTCATTATGTTTGTACATAACAATCTGTGATTATAGTAGTAATAAAGTGATATGTTGCTTCTTTCTGGTTTAATATAGTCCGTTTTTATTCCTGGTTTAATAAGATATAGTTTGAGCTCCTTGTCTTGTTTCGGTTTTTCATGTGGTACAGTGTATTTTGGTCTTTATTCAGCATTCAGCATTTTCTGACCGGTCCAGATATAGGTCGTTTTTCTTTTAATTCAATAAAATATGTAAAACCAAATGTACTTTTCTTTATATGAGGATTAGAGAAGGTGCACCAATCTAATTCAACGCTCTGTTTTGAGTTAGGGGTGGGCGATATAGTAAAAAGAAATGATATCTTGGAAATTATATAATGGAAATGTGCTTGGATGTGTCCTTAAATGTATCATTGAAACTTTACCAACAAAAGTGCTTAAACATCACTTAATGCCCTTGTTTGCAACTTTGCAATATATATCAGTTCAATTAATTCCTTTTTGGACGCTTTTGAGATGTTCCTGATGTTCCTGATGAAGCAAATTTCTTCAAAACCGTATTGACAATCGTATCCATAATTTGATATAGTGCCCACCTAGTTTCAGTCAATTGCTGTTGCAAGTGTCGGGACTTTCTTGAAAACAAAGTCAACATATCTGATACAAAAGTGCAGTTGTTTCATCAACAGCTCTGCAGCCGCATTTTATATCTGATATCCAGATCTGAAATAGTATTGGTGCATGTCTAGATATTAGAACGAGTGAGGGACAGCGACTGACAGCGAAAGTGTTGCTTTGAACACAATGACCCGAGCAGAGTTTGGCTGGAGATGAGAAAGCAGTTATTTCCAGCCGTCCCCTCCTCCTCATTTATTTGTGTACATGTTTTAAGAGCGCTAATACTGGACGCTGGATGCCTGGGTTCCATGCTGATAAAGCAAGTAGAGACCCCCTGTTTGAGTAAGGGGCGACGCAGGGGGGGGGGGTTTGGACAGGAGGATCAGGGCCATAAGCTGCGTGGATGGACTCGGGTGGATAACATGTCTTTAATGCCAGTGATGGACTACCAAACTGGCGCCCGCTGGCTGGCACCGGGCCCGGGCTGCTCTGTTGGAGGACAGCTGTGTGGCCTAGATGAGAATGTGGGTCTGATGGACGGGCAGGCGCACAGACACACACACACACACACACACACACACAACAGACACAGACAACAGACAGACACAGACAACAGAAAGACAGGGTTGAATTTTGGGTTTGTGTGAAAAAAATGCAATATTCAATAACTAAAAAGACCCTATTTCCTTGCTGAGCTGTCAAGTCGAGTCCCACCGCTGCTGTTTGCGCTTGTTTGTTTGTTGACAATCGCTGCACTAGCCACCTTGACATGTTAAACTTTCAATTGAATAAAGTGGCTTAATGTGAAGGTTGAAGGCGCATGAATGAAAAAGGAGGAAGGCAAATGCCCTGAAAGAGCGAAAGAAGACAGAGAGAGATGATGTGGGTCAGCGAGCTCCTGGTACCGGAGACAACACATCAAGCTTTATCGGAGGTGCTTTTTCTGACAATAAAACACAAGTTCCGGTTCTGGGGGCGGGCTCTACATGAAAGGTATAACTACACAGCCTTCCTCATAATTGCAATAGGAAAATGAATGTAGACTCATATAGTTAGATATGAGGTTCATTTCACATGTGATCATATTTCCATGAGAAGAAAAAACAAACGAAAATATATATATGAAACTTGTAAGAGCTGGCAAATTTGAGCAAACATTGTAAGTTTGAAAGATGCCTGTGGTGGTTATTATCTCCAAAAGTCGATTCATTGTGTTTACTTTCCACCATGGCAGCCACAAAAACCGCCATGTATTTTCGCCTGGATCCATGTACAATACAAAAGCCAATCTGCCTGACATGCCCAAGGAAAGCTGCAGTATCACTTTCTTGGCAGATTTGGCACTAAATATGTTCGTTCAGCCTTGAGCTTGAGCTGCATTCTGAAATAACAAAAGTGAAAATGAACTTTAAAATGGAGCTTTCAAGGCTTGGACTGCCATGTATCAGTTCCCCCACATTAGAGGGAAAACTGAACCAGAACAAGTTTTAGCAATGAACATTTGAGTTGCAGCCGGGAGAGTTTGTCATGGTCCAATACTCATCTTAATTAGTACAGACTGACTTCCTCTTCTTCCAGCAGTCACATATGGGAATATTAGCACTTTCAAAGTCACTATCAACTTTAGATAAGACTAGAGTTTAACAGTAGCAATGTGGAAAGTTTATTGAAACAAATCCAGAAATGCTACAAGGCTGACACTATTGGTTCATTCACTGAAACGGTGTCGTCTTTTGGGCTGGAGTAACTGAGCCAGGCTGAAGGAACCAGCTTTCTCTTTAAACTTGCCTCAATTTAATTTGTTGACACATTTCCATCTGCAAAGTGCTTTCTGGTCATGAAGCCATGTGACTCTTGAGGATATTTTCAAAAATCAAATATGTGGGTTTTGATCCACTTTCTAAAAGATGTTATATTTCTATTACCTGTAACATATTTCTAGCAGCAGTTGAAAGATATTTTTTGTTTGGTAAATATTGAAACATTTCTAGTTCAATGTAATATTTAAAAAAGCAAAAGGCCAAATCAGATCTATGTTAACATGAATGCATATGTTATATGATGTAGTCAAACAGGACAGTTTGCACATGCGCAGGTATTATAATGGAAATCCTAAACACTGTATAATTTATATAACTACAGACTTTTAGTCGTCAACTAGTTTGTCTATAGTGTCAGACTTATTATTTTGATTATTTGATTACCGTAGTTATTTTTTAAAATGTATTTTTAACCAAATAAAGCTTGAAATAATCGTGACTGAAGGCTTCTAGACAAAGAATATTTACAAAGTATATTATTGTTGAAAGTTAAAAATAAATACATTTGGATTTAATAATGCCACTGTCTTTGTCGGTGTAATCCCTCGCCACTGTCTTTGTTCTAAAAGGTCTTTTTACATGTGTTTTTAAGTCTGTATCCCGGTAGTCCAGATAGCAAATATGATTATTTAAATAGTCAGCTCATCTAGTGCAGCCCTACTCAGCAGTCCCGCCAACTTTGAACTAAGATTGCAGAAGTAAATGTACAGTTTACCTAGACTTGTTAAACATTTAAATATGAAGAGATATGGACGACAGAGGCCAACAGCTATGTGGTAAAAAAAAAATGTATGGGACATCACTGTTGAGTCCTTGGATAAAACCAGATGAAAAAGTTTAAAGACAAATGGCATGTCGTTTTTTTGACTGTAACATGTGTAACAGATAACATTGAGTTTATTTAAGACAAGCTGAATACATAGACACTGTACAGTGGGCTATGGCAGGATGGGCTGTTTACCATGGAGCACTGGGAGGAAGTCAAGCTGTGTTTACATTATCAGACTTTTCGACTGCAGACAATTCATTTAATAAATAAACAAAGAACACTTTGCGATCGAAGTTGTCTGAATCAACTGCACTGAAAAGGTTAACTTTGGTATATCAATGGAACGTGGAAGCACAAGCTTTATGCATACACTTTAAGTAAGAGTGGTTTCTTTTGCTCAAACAACAAAAAAGTAGCAAATAATGCAGCAGAGTAAAACAGAAATGATGGTCTTTCTGTTGTTAAAACATGGTTGACTGCAATAGAGAATAGATTTATTGTTACATTTAGGTTATGAGCTGCAGAAAATACTAAGGGTATATTCGTATGATCCAATTGAGTGTCCTTGTTTTAAAGGCTAACATTTCTTAGTAGTTGAAGCACACGTATTTTGTACATTTGGGGAAATATGCCAAACTCTAGATTTGATTTGAATAAAGTGCTGTGTCCTTGCCAATTTCTAAGGTGTTCCTGAACATATCATCTATACACACGTTGAGTATTTTTTGCTATTACTGTAGCGTCTCAAGTTATTTTGAAGAGGAAAACATCATGTATATGCTTAAAGTGAGTTAAGTGAAGTTCTTGTCCTGATTTGAACTTGGCTAAATTCTCTGCACAAACTATTAAAAGGTGGATTCATGACTGTGCGACATTGATGCAGCGGGAGAAGCCAAGACTGAAAGTAGTCCCCTGAGATGCATAAGCACCCTGTATATTGGCTGCACCTCAACTGGCACTGCTCTGCTCTGTTCAATACAGCGTAAGGACATGCTAACAGTGTGATAAAATGACCTTATCCAGATCACTGCACTGTCCACGGTCCAACAGGACACTCAGATTGGATCAGTTTGTATTTTAAGGTAAAGTTAGGATATTTCCTTATTCTTAAGTATTTATAGCAATTTTTTGTATTGTCTTTATCATAAAAATATAATCATATTCTAACTATCGAGACAAGACCTGCCCTTTGACCAGGAATTGGTTCTCAATGAACCTATACAGAAATAAAAGATAGAAGAACATATAACAAGAGTACACACTGAAGTCATTTAAAAGCAGTTGGAGTGAACACAGCGCACCTCACAACTCCATCTAGTGGTGGTGACAGACACAGAATTATGCATGTATTATAGACCATCAAAAATAGTGTCAAAAAGATTCTGAATGAATGAGGCGTTTAGCGGTGCAGTAGTGTTCCTATATACAGCAAATGTACAACCTGCGGTGCAGAGTTAGAGCCAGAGTCCGGATGGCCGGGACAGTTGAGAAGTGGTCTCTGAGCTGTGGGAGTGTCCCAGCCCAGATGGCAGGACTATACAGACTAACTCAATACCTTTCTGTCCCGAGCAGATGGACAGCATTACAGTGAAAGGAGGAGAGCGAGGGAAAGTGAGTGGCTCGAAGCTGTGGAGTCTGGCCATTCCAAAATCTCTAATTACCACAATTGTTGAAATCTTTTCAGCCCTCTTTTTTTCATGCTTTTTGGATACAAAAAGCTGCCTCCCAACATGCACTGCAAGCCCTCCCGAGAGTTCCTATAAGAGCTCAGACTGTTCCACAAGACAGGGAGTGAAAAAGCACATTAAAGATATGCAAATCCAAGTGTCTGGGGTGAGGAGTATTAACCAGCGTTAGCAGGATAGCTGCTCTATTTTTAGTGTTGCATGTGTGTGCGTCTCTCACTGCGAGGTGTGTGATGACTTCCTTAAGCTCTGGCTTTCATGTTCTGGTGAGACAGTCTGGGTGTCGAGATATGTCGGCAGAAATATTCTGCCTAATTGAGACACTTCACAAATGAAGCTGTCAAGCAGCGCTTCAAACAGAATACACAACAGCCACTAAAAGAGAATTTCTAGGACACAGGCAGCAGCAGAGAAAAGGACTTTTTTCTACACAAGCGCAGTGTACAGTGATTACAGGTTCAGCATTCAGGACAATCGTCACAGCTGTGTTTAAGAGAGACTCAGGTGTCCCTCCCTCACTGTCTTTATCACTTTATCCAATTCTACCAACTCCTGACTTTGTCCGAGACCAAGGCAATCCAGAGTGAAGGGCCCTCCACACGATGTGACAAACCTGAGACTTCTGCATAAGAGTATAACAGTACCTGCAGATTTGGTCAGACAGATACGCACTGAAAGGATACAATGACAGTGAGTAATTTCATCAACTCAAATGATGAAGTGAAGCTGGTCTGGCTGTGGCCACAGGAGCTCAGAGCTACTACATACTGTATCTGTGTAGAAAGTGGATCGGTAAAACAATATGTTCAGAGCTTCTCTTGTGAACTTGAATCCTTTTTGTCAGTGCACTCTTTGTTTGGACAAGAGGAGGCGAGCCCTGAGAACAGCAGGCTACTGAGTCCCGCTGCAGAGTGCCATACCAGCGGCTTCGGTCAGCATATGGCAGCGGCAACTGGATACAACACAAACACGAGGCGAAAGGGATGGGCACGCACACATGATGAGATTATACAGTAGATAGAGTGCACATGTGGGTACCTAAAGCCAGGGATTTTCAAATAATCAGCAGAAATAAGTTTGGTTGTACAAGAGGGTTATGGAAAAGATCAATTATTGACCTGGACTTGTTGTTTGAGGGTTCATACTTTAATCTCTGCCAAGATGAGGACTTGAGATTTGATTCAAACTCTTGAGTGATCCGGACTAAGCTTTCAGAGGTGTGGACTCAGGAACTAGAAGGTGGCACTTATCTGGTTTTCTTTCTGAAATTAAATCAGAGACAGTGCTGTGTAGTGTGTAATAAAGTGTAATCATGTATTCAATACTCTATTAAAGATCAGGTCTAACATCAGGGTAAGACTTTTGACAAATCTTTGACAAATGTTTGTGTTAAATGGTGAGGATTAAACATCGGTCTAATTATGTTCAGGAAATTCACTTTGAAAGCCATTTTATTTAAGACTAGAGATGGATAGATCATTGCGCAAGGACAATTAGAAACATTAAAATACCATGATAAGCCTCATCTTGATTAACTTAAAGGTCCTATTTCATGCAAAATCGACTTTTCAGAGCTTTTAACCTTCTTACAGTGCTATTAGTACCTCTTGTGCCCAAAGAGTTTTTTTGTATTGATTCCTGCAGTCTTTAGCAAGAGAATAGTCTCAATCCTTTCCCTCAGATGAGCAGACAAACGGATGACAGGATGAGTCATCCTGGTGATGAGTCATACTGGTGAGTGCCGCAGCACGCTTCCCTGTTTCAGCCCATCCTCCAGGAAGCACTCTGTACCTGTAACACGCCCACCCTCCCCCTCCCCCCCGCCTCTGCGCTCGAGAGAAACCGCAGCTATTTAGCCACAGTTAGCTTCAAGCGCTACTTCTTTTGATCAAACGCTGCTGCTGCTGACATGTGCCGCTGTGTACCGGACACACTGACTGGCGTGGGGTGACCGGGGAACGCACACTTGTGTTGAGACTACGTCACGCGTTTGGCGGGGGGGCCAGATTGCTCTTCGCAGGGACAAATCTCAAACTAAGCCGTCTGCACTTCCGGGTGCGGGTCCAAGATATGGGTGATATTTTATAACTATTATGTTATGGGTGTTGCACAACACTTATTATTATCAACTATGCCCTTAGGGTCGACTATGAAATGGGAAAAATAACATATTATAGGAACTTTGAATTTCACTATCATCCAAGGGCTTTGAAAGATTGTCCAAGGCACTCTGATGAAAAAATATTAATAAATTAGTGGTGCGTTTACATTTGCAAATACATCACATACAAAGTGAGACTAAACTAGAACTAAAACCAAAACTAAACATGGACAAGCTCCGGAGTAAACAAGGACTAGAACAGAGTCCACAGAACTAACATCGGTTCAATTTAGGACCAAAATACAAGGGTGACTGCATCCTAAAAGTCCTTTATAAGAAAAAATGGAATCGTGTTTCAACCTAAGGAGGTGTTCTTCAGGGCTCAGCAGGTGCAGAGTGTGTTTTTGTTTTAATACGTTTTAGTAAGACATAAAGACACAGCGGTTAGCGCTCTCGCCTCACAGCAAGAAGGACCTTGGGCGGCGTGAGGCTTTCTGTGTGGAGTTTGCATGTTCTCTGTGTGTCTGTGTAGGTTTCGGTGCTCTGGTTTCCCCTACCACTAAAACCATGTACAATAGGCGCCAGGACTCCCCTGAAAAAGAGATGCTACATCTTCCCTGGTTGAATAATAAATATATAAAGTAATTGAATTGAAAATTCATATCACCCAGGCCGCTCTAGGGTTTTATATAAATTGAGTAACTTTGACTAAGACATGAACTGAATTCAAACTTGCCATTCAAATAAATGAGGACCATGTTAAAAAAAACAAAAAAACAGAGACTTGACAGAGGTAAATTAAGGTGATGAAAAATAAATAACTACAATAACATTTGAAATGAATAATTCCGTTGTTGTATTTTTGCTTCTTTGATGGGTCCATACATCACAGTGACGCTATTACAGACGTCTGAGCAACAATTACTTTTAATTCTTAATACAGTCAATTTCCAGGTATTCAAGTGAATTCCGCAGGTGCAAGACTTGATCATGTCTTAAACTTAGTTAAACATGACCCACCAAGGATGGATGAAACTACAGAAACATCCCCATGATATAGTATATACTTCTATTTACTTCTTGCACAGCCATTGGCCACTCAACTCTGTGGGTTATTTTTTCTTGGACCATTAATGTCTGAAATAAATCAAGCATGTGAGAGAGCTCTGATTAACAACTGTGATGAAGCATCCTACTATGCATTTTTAATAGACTTGGTGGTGTAAGAATCTAATCTGTCTGAAAAATGACACCAACCCTGCACCACTTCACCAGTAAACTCAAATGTATTGACTCCAAACGGCTGTATTTCATTTGCCTTTTTTTGGTCAGGGCCTAATTATTATTCTATCCTGTTTCTTGAAATAGCATGCTAATAAAACTGTTTCCTTTATGACCGAACTAGTGTGGATCTACAGTCTGCCGGTTTGATAGCCTGAGGAGAGGAACGCCAAGTGGGTTTTGACAAAAAGCAGGAGGGCTTCATACTCAGCCAGGCTCGGGGCAAAGCGTGCTCTCCTCTGGGACATCAGCACTCTCAACTCCAGTCTTTCTTAATAAACAATAAGCTACAAAACACACACATGCGGCCAGGCTGTTGGGTGTACGGTACATGGATATGTATACAGCCCTACAGTGGAGGAAATGTTGCAACCAGAGCTTGTTGCACAAAAGGATCCTTTGTTCTGTCGATGTATACAGACTATTAGGGCAACAGGATATGAGAAAAACATGTGATAGTCAATATAGCTGTACAAATATTAATGGAAATATTTCTTTAGACAGCACATCTATTAAATTTCCATTCAACTCTGTAGGACAGTCAAAGCTTCGGTTACGTTTCTTGAATGTTAATACTGTATCTGGTAAGCACATTTTGCTTTTATATAGCAATTATCCATGTTATATGTCGCTGGAAATCTCCCACAGATTCAAGACTATAACATTATTGTGCATGAGAAGGGCTTTGAGAAGCGTCTGGGGAGTAGGAGTCTGGGCATTTCTGCTAACGTGCTGATTCCACTACAGGCATGCCACCTCTGCCGCACTGATACTGCCTCGAAGTGAGGGCGCAAACCCTCGCTTTTGTCTCCTCGAGCTCGAGAAGAACCTGTGCAAGACCATAACTTTATAAAATAATTCCTCATTTAAGACCAAAATCAACCCCTGTTGATTATATACATTTACGCATGTTTTTTCTCTACCTTGTGGGTGATTAAGCCTTAAACTGTTGTGTGTACAGTTTTCTCCTTCTTAAGTTGTTTTTCTTGTTTGATGAGTGCTGGACTCTGGAAATTGATCTGCCGTTCTCTGCCGTTAAAGAAAATAAACTTGATCCGTACTGTTATCGGAGGGCTCTATGCAGTGGCGGATCAGTGGCGCAGTCCTGCACAGCCCATACACAGAATGTAGAGCGGCTCTCATTCACTACAATGAGTGCGGCATTACTGCGGATCTCGCGGTGCAGTGGCGCGGCGCTGCATGTAGTGGGATCAGCCTGTAAAACTGCTGCCTTGTCCCAGAAAATTGGGGAAATTATTTGTCTGATAATGCAATTTGATATACAATCCAACACATACTAAACTGAACATGTGTGAGAAGGCACGTTGCTTCTATCTTTTACATCTATGTTGTCTCCCTGGAGCTACTCTGTACTTGGGTCTAGTGTTTCATGTCAGACGTGTGTGAAAGTGGGCTCGTGTTACAGCGGGCCGCCCTGTCAGGAGAACTGTTGGAACTCCAGCCACTTCATATCTGCTGTCAGGAGAACAGCGCGCCTCTCCTCCCGACTACATCACACTTACACTTCATTTCATGTGTCGGATGGCCAGAGTACACACTTAGCTGTCATAGAAATATGTCCGAATGTGAGATAGAGTTCAGCAATCCAAGCAAAAAACTAGCATTAGAGAGATTCTGTACCCAAAGAACAGAACGCTTTAGTCGCCTAAATGCAAAGGGGGATTTTGAAGACAGTAACAACATAATGATAAGATATGAGACGTAATGCGTGTCCACACATCAAGTTACTACACTGGTAATGATGTATAAGTAATGTACAAGTATAAGTCCAAGTATAGGAATGGGTGATAGAAATCAAACGCTATAGAGTTTTTTTCAGGTCTGTTCAATTTTTTGGCAAAAAGCAGAGGCTAAAGTGCAAATATTGTTCCGATATATCAGCTAACACATATGGTGTTGGTTCATATATAATGGGCGATATAGATGCATTTATTTATTTAACTTAAATTCAGAAATTAGGGTTAACTTTGGAAGATTACAAAATAGCATTACCATTTGTCCACTTTTTGTTATATCTCACTGGCACGACTGATCCAGGTTTGTCTGTATGCTTAAGTAAACAAAGACATCTTTTATGAGATAAAATCTCCCCCCAACCAGATCCAGATCCCCAAACATCTAATCTAATCTTTATATTCTAAAACATCATTTTCCCCACATTTCCCCCTTCACTTTTACAGCAATACTAAACTTTTTGAGAGGATTTGCTAAAACTTGAGATAGTTTAAGTGGACACTAATGACACAGGTGCATAGTTTGTTTGCATTTGGCAGACACATATATGGAGTCTAATCTTAAACTTCATCCCCGTATTCCATAAACGCTGACACTAAATGTAGCAGTGTTTGTTCTATAAATAAACCTTAACTTATTTAGCCAATAGTCCAAGCAAAACAGAAGACTTGAATATTTCTGATTTCATAACCTGCCTGAAGCACACCTGCTGTAGATCTTTGTTGTTGTATTTCTAACCATTTATTCTTTCATAACAAACTTGTGCTGACAGCCTGGGTCACTTATAGACACCTCACAGAACCGTCCCATATGCTGAGACAGTAAACACAGACCATGAACAGATGGAGCGGTCCTTTGAGTTAGGCCTAATTCAATAGACAAGATGAAAGGCAGCTATAGATAACTATGTGATTTAAGGCCTACAAGTGCACAGACAGCAGGAAGGAGCGAATGATTAAAAAACAATCAGGGGCACTTGAGAAAGGAGCCTGCGGAAGACTGGAAAAGCACCACACATTTTGAGCTGCATTTGTGCAAAGTGAAACTGTTGATGCATTAATATTTATGATCCTCATTTAGGAAAAACAAAAAATGTGTTGATTGCACGGCTCACACACAGGAGTGCAACATTTTTTGGGGCACATTTATCTAAATTTACACTGTATTCAGATAGAAGATGAGTAAATGGAGACATATCATATGTATATTTACTCTCTGTTCA
Source organism: Chaenogobius annularis (assembly GCA_015082035.1). Taxonomy (NCBI): domain Eukaryota; kingdom Metazoa; phylum Chordata; class Actinopteri; order Gobiiformes; family Gobiidae; genus Chaenogobius; species Chaenogobius annularis. Next base: position 25,949 of record BJKM01000728.1, read on the forward strand.
TTGTAAACTGCAATATTGATCTAAAATGGCTTAGTAACAGAAACAGGTTTATTGACTTCCTGTTCAAAACTGCCTGTCGTTCCTCCTGTCATTGTGTGGCGCTGTGTTTAATTATCCTGCAATTACCTGCCTTATTTAAGGGGGTAGAAAGGTAAATTCAGTTGTTGCAGTGTGGAGGTAAACAGTCTTTTGGTCTATCGTGTCTATTGTGGGCTTGTGCTGGTTTTGTGCTGGAGATCTGTGTCTGTATGGACGGCATAAGCAGTATTTTCAGGACTCTTCGATTGAAAGACACACGTCTGAGATGCCGCACACACTGCATCCACAGCGGACCTTCCATAGGGCAAGTTTTGGCTGCTACAGCTGATAAGCTCCGCCTCTTCATAGTGACATTTCACTGCAACAAACAGCAGATTGTTTTTATTTTTGGAAAGTGGTTACGTGACATTTTTTGAACCCTACATATCAGTCCTCATTTTTCATATAATTGCAACTAAGTACAGGGATGTGGGCGGGGATAGGGAGTAGGTGAAAACAGTAGCTGAGCGCTCAATAGTGACGGCATTACTCAAACATGCTGGAATTACCACACAGCGTGGCATTAAATCTATCTTGCATTTATTCTAACTACAAGTGACCGGTGTTTTATTGTTAAAATATATTGAAAAAGATGCATTCTTACCTGCTTGTCTCCATGGAGTTGGATACGTTTAATGCCATACTGTGGAACATGAAGCCTGTTACTGTAATGTCGCGATATATTTAAATTGCGTGTAGACTAAGGACTGATACTTAGGCCTGTCACAATAATTACTATATCGACCGTGCGACTACATTTTCTTTGCACTAGTCGGCAATTTTTTTTGTTATGGAAAAAGTAACATATATGACTAATTATAGATACTAAATAAGTACTAAAGTGTTTCATTCTGCTGTTTTAAATTTGTTTTATTATACAGAACATTGTGAAAAGGGTTTACTGGATTTTCTTGCTTTAGGGTTATTGTGTCAGTCGCATGAAGTAGTTTCAATATTATCATTTATCTGGATATTTTCCTGTAGCTATCTATCGCACTTTGAAATGTGTTATTGTGACCGGCTTAATAATACTTGAAACAAAGGCATCAATAAAACATGTGAAACTGTTCTGATAAAGACACCTGACAGTGGCTGACAAATAGCCGAGGCAGTGTCATATTAAGACTACATATTAAGTATATCAAAGAGGTTTAAATCCCCTTTGATGCACGTTAAAATAGCAGAACGCTATTAATAATGATACAGTAGACGAATACACGCGCTGTTTGTTGCTGAAAGTCGAACAGAAGGAACAGTTAGAGCGGAGGAAACGCCTGTCTGACTGTCTGGCTCTCAGCGCACCACTCCCCATGTCTGCCTTTTACATCAAACCTCCATGGATACAGCCCCATTCATCTGTCGATCAACTCCTCCACAGAATATTACCCCCAAAATAGAAAACTACAGCACTTTCAGAAATGACTTGAGCTGCAATGTAAATCTGAGGAAAACCGTTATTGACGCTTTATGTCATTCAACATCTGATGTACGTCCTTTCAAAAAAGATATAGACTGAAAAAAAGCACTTTATTGTTTGGCTGGGTTATTATGTCTACTACATACTACACTTTAAATGTAAAGTAAGGGTAAGGGATTATTTGTCATTATACAAACAAGTTGTTTGTATACTGTATACTGTATACTGTAAAGATCAGAGTAGTCTTGTAATGGCACTACATCAGTGCATCCTCCAATAAATGTCAGATACACCATTTTTTTGAAGCTCCATGATCGTTTGTACCTTTTCTTTGCACTAGCCTTTTTTTTATTCTTTGTAGTGACATATGAGCAGCAGAGGGTCAAATAATAAGCAATGAGTAGAGCTGTGAGTAACAATTATTTTAGTAGTCCACAAGTCAAAGGATTATTTCTATCTGTGAGATTTTTTAATTAGAATAAAAGGCTGAAACATGTGTATTATTGATTGGAAATAAGAAATAGTTTCCTCTTTTTAGTCATTTTGATTTAATAATGTCTTTGTTATTAGCAGTATTTTCATATGTGTTTTAGAGATTATAGTCCAGATAGTGATTACAATGATCAAAATACAATTATTTTTTATAGTCGACTAGTAACAATTAGTCAATTAATCCTTGCAGCTCTGGCGATGAGTCAATACATATTCAGTATTATCATTTATCTCTATATTTTCTGTTAGGCCTAGATAGCTGGAGTGATAATCGGTTTTATTCTAATCTACACTGATAATTAGTTGTTTGGCTATTGATTGTTAGACACTATTTCCTTAATAAATGAGTCTCAATAAATGAAATCTTAAGGCACCAGCATTCACTCGGTAATCTTCTTATGAAATCTTTAATTTGTTATTTATCTCTCCGTTGCTGTCCCGATACGCCCTGCGCATTGAACCACCTGCAGAAACACGTCCACTGTCTGCGTGACCAAATAACTGAAGGTTGGACAAACATAGTCGCGCTGGGCCATAACAATTCAAATGTGATTATTAAACCATTAGCTTCTGTTAGCTTTAACCAGCTCGGAGGACAATAAAGGACATGTTGACAATTAGCGCCACTTAGACACAATGACATGATGAAGCAGTTTGTGCTTGAGCTTGTGTCACAGCATCAACAACAAGAGTCACCTTAGGACGAGCAGCTGGAGGACCAATGAGACGCGAGGACGCAGGAGTCGACTTCACAAGCTGAGAGACGAAGGGTAAGAAAGGGAAAAAGTCATCACAAGGGCATATTTTTAAAGAATATCAGTTTAGATTATACGTTTTCTCTCTTTTTTATATGCCCTCTATCAAAAATACAACACAAGTAAACTATTATTATCATGAAGTTATGGAATATACTGATGCAATTGTGATAGAGAACAGAGATTAAATGTTGCTCTAACTTCTCCGATTCTTTTTACTGTATATTTTTCATTTTTAATTATTTATAATAATGAAGAATCAAACCCAAAATGTTGAAGTGTAGTTAAACTTTTAAGAAGGTTTAAACATTTTACAACAATATTTTATGGTTTAATGTGCGGATTACCCAATTCAAAATTCTATTCTCCCACTGCCAGCTCAGACTCAGCACTGAATCAAATCTTTATGAAATCTATTATCAAACTAAAATATTACGGTGTGTGTGTATGTGTATATATATATATATATACACACTCACACACACACACACACACACACACACACATATATATATATGGCTGAATTCTTGTATACGTCAAGAAATCCTTTTTGTACGCTGGACTTGAGCATCTAAATGATTAAAAATGTGCTTCTCAGCCAGTATTTATTACAGTATAGTGTCTAATGGTGCCGTTTTGAGCAGGAGGGAGATTTGAGCCACGGCCAGTGCATATTTCAGAATCTCCATATTTTGGTGATTCCCTTCTCCTCCATTTCTTGCACAAAAGCGTGTGATTAATGCATTTTCTCCTCTCCTGGACCCATACTATACGTCTGCTGCGGAATCCACTTTCCTCTGTTGTATAAGTTCTGCTCCGAAAGTTTGCTTCTTAACTCTTGACGTGATTAGATTTGACTGGCTCATTTTTCATCTTGACAACTTCATTAAAGCTCCCTGAAAAGCTCCAAATATTTGTGTGTGTTGGATGGCGTGCGCATGTGTTTCTTGATCACAAATGCAGCCCCCTACCCCTGAAGTCTGCATGTCTCTGCCGCCATTTCAAAGCCTTTTTTTCCCCAACTTTCTTACCATCATTTTTGGTATTTATTTTTTTCGCTCGATGCCCCCCTTCGCGGCACTGTCCCTCTCTTCTTCATCATCCATCACGCCATGCTTCATTACCTTTCACTCCTCCTATAATCTTCTCCTCATTTTCCACAACTTTTTCCCTTCACAAAATGATAAAAAAACAACACAGCCAGCTGCTGGATTGTCTCTAGCCACTCCAAACATTTCCCTCAAACGCGATTGGCCAGTCGAAACGTCTACTCCTTTGCGATTGGTTAGCTCCAGCAGGTGAGGGGCCGCTGTGCCACTTAATCAATGCCCTGCAGTGGAGAGACGCGAGTGCCAGACACAGTGCAGCAGTGGAGGCGGTTTTCAGCCCTGGCAGCTCTCCACCAAGACGTGCCCCGGCGATGGCATGACCTTCAGACAGACAGGCCTCACAGTGGAACACACAATATGGGCTGGTTTGCTCTTGTCTCCAAATCAACCACACCCCTCATGTTAGGGCTAAACAAGTGAGACGCAAATTATGTTTTAATAGTGAAGTAACATTTGAGAGAAGACTGAAATATGAATATACCACTTTAAAGACCACCTATTCATTGTTAAACTAATAATTTGTGTACTAGTTAGTGGTTATTTAGCTTTTAGTTTGTACTTATAAAGCATCCTTAATAAGATACCTGACATAGGCTACAATGGTAGTGCTAAAAATGCTAATGATCAATAATTAAGTATAAGAATATTCAAACAATTAGTAAATGACTAATAACTTGTAAAACATGGCCATACAGGCAAAATAGGATTAATAAGTAATTTATAAACACTAACAAGGGTGCAATTAACCACTTAGTAAAATAGGGTTCATAAACTCTAAGTATGAACTGCAGAATTATTCCAAAATTGCATGTTAGTAGAGGTCTTATCTACAGGGTTAGCAGGTTTTATACATAATTCAGCAGGATATTATGTTTGCAGAGGAAATGATATTACTTAACATAAATGCACTGTCAAAAGAAAGCCAAGGGTGTGTATACAACTCCATTTTAGACCCATTTACAAGTGTATTTAGTGGCTCTTTAAATTAACACATACTCTTTTCCAGCTGAAGCCAACAAGTTACAAACAGAGAACCACATGAACAATATCATATAAATCAGGACAGACACATTCCCTTTGTTGATTTGTGTTTCCCAGCCTGATTTATTTTTTAGATTTTACTCAGACATGCCACTGCCAACGTTGAAAGTTGTATTGGGGTTTAGCACGAATAAAACAATTCCTCACCTTGTTGGCACACAAACATTAAAAAACAGCACATTTATATTGTGTCTGAACAAATAGGAGTGACTGCAATGTCACATGTGCCAAAATGAATCACTTTGACTGTTTCCTGTGGCCAACCAACCCAGATGAAAAGTATAAAAAAAAAATAGGAGAATAAATCCTTTTAAATGCATATTAAAATGACTAGTTGCTTTGTTAATTGTCATTTCAAAACAAACAAGAACGATTACAAATATTATGATAAAGTGACGCCGATGGCAGTGACACACTACAGCTCAACACTTTGAAATGGCTGCAGTGTTTACTCTAATAACTTCTTTTAAATGTTGTTTGTTTTCCTGAAAATTGCGGAGCTGAAATATTTGTGTATGCCTCAATAATCTCCCATTACCTTCCGCGTGCCATTTGTTGTCTTGATACGCTCTTCAAAAAAAGTACAGCACTCTGATTGATGATCCCAGGTGTGTTGTTCTGCCACTCACGCAAAAAAAAACAGAAAAGAAAAGAAGGAACCCACCAAAAATTGATAAATAACCTCAATGAAACCTTCCCCAAATAATAACCATGTGTTAGTGGGTGTCATATCACGCCTGTCGACTTCCTATTCACAGCGTTATTGTCAATTACAGAGAAAATTGCATCCCCGCGGTCAAGGCAAACCAAATGCTTTTTTTTTGTGTTGAAATTCTGCTCGCTCCAGCAGAAGGTAGCAGTGGTGCGGTTCCCATTTGCATCTGTAGACCACATTTGGTGCTTAATTTAAGTGGCAACAAAAGAAAAGCCTTGAGGACAAACATTATAAGTAAGCACGTTCCTGACATGTTTTACGTTCATGCTGTAATAGAGCCACAAACAAATAGACTAAAAGATACAATAGTTTGAAATATTAAACTATTGAGCCACAAAAGTGGTTCTTTATGTTACTATTCATACGATAATAAGATGAGCAGATGAGCGTGAAAGATATTTTTTATTTTTGCTATCATATATTGCAAGTTAATAGAAAACCAAGGACAAAATGTTAGTGTGGATGCAGATAAAAGTTGGACATTTTAGGCCCAACTACGGATGCAGGATCATTAGGTTAATCGATAAGTGACACTTTTAGAAACAGTATCAAGTACTTTTATTTCAATCTTTAGTCAAACAAGTACAACTAAATGTCATTTTTGGCGTTTTTTTTTGTCCCACTCGTTTTATCGTTTTTTTATTCAGACAGTTCCATTCTGTAAAGCTGGTCACCAACTTGGGGAATAGTAACATGTTCGACAATGAGAATGAAACAGTAACACTTTTGCTTTGGTATTTCAGACTCCCTGATATATATATATATTGTATTATATTTGATGTAAGTATCTGAAATGCCACTACAGCTTTGGGTTTTGAATCACATCTGTTTCGATGAGGAGTCTAAGAGGCTTTACTGTACAGCGCCTTCATCTCCGCCCCAGCCTCCTCCTTCATCATGTCTTCCTGTTCGACCCCTGACCTCTCCTCCTCCCTGTTTATCTTTGACGGGGCGGGGCGGAGGAGGCGGGCCCCCCATGTTGAGGGCCCATTAACGGTTTAGGGGAACTGTAATGATGCCGCTCCTTCTGTCTGAGCAGCTGCTGCGGCGCGAACCTGGGCGTATTTACATCTGCACCATTGTTTTGGAGTGAGGGGAGTTACAGTGAAGACTCAAATGGACCAAAGGACAAATTTACTGCCACTTTTTCATCCTGTTGAAGTTTCTACTACTGCATATGACCTCTGTTATCTATTTATCTTTAATTACTTCAAAGATCAATTAGACAATACGGGTTAGTTGCTTTTAGGGATGTCACAAGCTATAATGTGTTAATGATATTGTGAGAAGAAACATCATGATTTCACAATTATTGGCACTACGACCAAAACAACAGTCAAGTCCTTCATTTGCTTTCATTCACAAGTTTAACAGATTCCTCACTCGCATTATGAAATCAAACTAGCTGAATGAAAAAGTAATGATACTGACTATTTTAAAACTGACCCATTTGACAGACTTTGGACTAAGTGTGACTTCTATATTAGTTTAGCTGTCCTCTCCTTTTTTATGTCATGGAATGTTCTGTACAACTTGTACTTTTCTTTGCTTATTTTGTTTTTTTAATCTCTGGTTGTGCGCTATGTTCTGTGTTTTGTATATTTGAATATAAAAAAAAACCAGTCATTGGCACAAAAACAGCCTGCTAAAAAGAGCTTGAACTGAAATTACTAATTGTTTCTGCATACAATTCTCACAATTACTTATTTCAATTTTATCTTGACTTGAATAATCACAATTATCTATTAACCTTCTAATCTTGACATCCCTAGTCGTGTTTTGTCTGAAGACAGGTAAAGAAATGTGTCACTACGACCCACACATTGTTTGTTTGTTTGTTTGTTTTGGACCCTGATAAGGCATTAGCCCTTAACTTTCAGCACTGGTGAGTATATTCCACTGCAGTAATGTTCTCAATGCATTCTGCACTTTAGATCACTGACAATGATGTGGTGTTGGGAAGAGTGAAAGTATTTTCTTTGGCGTTATGACATGATCTGGTACACATAGTTTTGCAGTTTTACTTTGGCATGTCTGGGAGAACGTTTGAGGAACTTACAAACACGGCCAGGGGGGTCCATGTCCGCTGTTGCTGGTCTTCTTGTTCATTTTCCTCCCTAAAAATAAATATGACAACATTCAGTACAAATTCAGCAACAGTAAAATAATTTGTGAGCCAAGAAGTATATAATTTAACCACCCAACAACTTTTCCCTGCCAGAACTCTTAACTGCTAATAAAACCTATGATACTTGACAACATATGAAGGTGAAAATGTCCCACACAGCCTCCCGACAGGCTGGGGTCCTAAATGAATAAATTAGCCCCGTTTTCCGTCGGGGCAGCAGACAGAAATGCTCCATACATTAGAGGCTGTGTGTGGTGAAGGTGCCCTTCAGCGTGGGCGCTCAGACTCCAGCCGCTACATCAGATCTGCTCAGAGACGCACCACCACATGTGACACGCCCCTTTCGAGTGAGACAGGCGAGTCGAGGAACTAATAAACACAAATGTGCAAATAAAATATAATAGAAAACATGGAATAACAATAATGTGATACGATGAAGTGATGCAAAAAAATTGATAAATTGAGACAAATAAAAAACTGAGAAAATAATAGGTTCAGTTCAATTTAACATTGAAGACTGAGCCATATAAATAAAAACTATCCTTAAAATGCATAGTTATATGGGGAATAGTTTTTATTTCCTCTAGATAATAGGAGAAGACAATAACTTTATTACAAAACTATTTTGTTTCTTGCTGTATGCAGACACCGTATTGAGCAGCGATATTTTCTGTCATATTTAACTTATTGTGCAGCCCTTTATTAATATTGTTTTGTGAGTCAATTAGAGCAGTGCTGTCACCTCATTTCCATACTACAATAAATAAAACACCACACACCCTTTTTTATGATGCCATTTTCAACACAAAATGATGACGGAAAAGTTGTTTCTTTAATACTTATGAGTCTTGTACGAGTTTAGAGAAAGATCCAGCCCATTATAAAACCAATTCATTCATATTTCTGTCATTTCTTTCAATATCAATACCTGTTATGATTATTTATAGTGTCAATGTTAGTTTTAGTATTGATCAGCATTGACGATCTTAATAATACGATGACACAGTATAAAATAAAACATAATGACACAGTGCAATGAGCTTGAGTTTAAAATGTATTGAGTCTTAACAGGGCCGACTACCGCTGACGTCCGGCGGCGACACAAAACGAGTTTTGCACCTGCCCTTTGTCTGGTAAAAACCGGTTCGTTCCACCTCGTCTCCTTTTACCTGACGCCGAGCGGTCAAACGTCGTCTTCGGCCGCGTTTTCGTCTGGCACAGAACAAAGACGGAGGTTCATCCCGAGCGCAGCTGTGATGTAACCGCACACACGATGGCGGTGCCGCAGTCAATTTAGGAGGCGCTATCCTCAAACGACCCCGGCCCTCCCCAACCTGTTCACTCCCCCCTCCCACCTCATCTCTTTCCCCAAACCATTTACCCATTCCACACCAGCCTCTCTCACTCATTCATTTCCATCAATTGTGCAAAAAGTGAAATGATCTTGTTCTATAGGTCCTTGCAGAATTGCTTTTACTTTCCGCTGCCGGCTCACTGCAGCACTCCCCTGACGCCAGCTCACAACCTACAGACTCGGTGAGAAAAAAGCCTCACCTTAATAGGACTTTAGCGGTGTCAAATGCATTAGCACATTGCAAACAGTCCGCCCCCGCACTAAAGCAGCTCATTGGATAACCTTACTGCTTTTAATAACAGTATATCCCCAGACGTATTTAGCTCTACTATACGTTTATGGCCCAGCACACATCCCTGGCTCTCAGCGCGTCGCACACGTCCTCCGCCCCTCCAGTCTCCATAAGCTCCCGCCTGGACTGCGTTTATAGGTTCAATATGGCTACATGATGAATAATTTAGAGGAGCGGGCGAGTAACTATTTATTATTCTTGTGAAAAAGGACATTCTGGCAATATCCATACGGATTTGGAGGCTGCCCACACTCACATCTTTTATTTTGCAACTATTTTATGACACAAACCCATAAACTGAACTCAGTTAATACCAATTAGAGCCGCAGTCGCCTAAAGAGATTCTTGGTCGACTAAAGACATGTCCTGCCAATTGTCGACTAAAATGGAGGCTGCAACTGCGCGGAAAAATACTGTATTTGTATGTAAAAAGTCAGATTAATGTCATAATGCTGTTGTCCCTCCCATATAAATCCTAATAATCTAAATAAATGACTTCGCTGTCTGATAATAATTTGGGTCAACAAAGACATCATCAACCGATTAATTAACTAAACAAATTATTATAGACCTACAGCTCTAAGATCAATGGCTTTCTGTATTCGTAAACGTAAATACTACTTTAGAATAAATTCCTTCACACTGCTTTCGATTCATCCAGGCATGGGACAACCACAAAGAATGTAGTAACTGTCCCTTAGGGGATCTTAATGTTGATAATTGTGTCATTGTTGGGGCTGGATTTTGTGAAATGTATGCAACCCTCATTTTTTTGAAAAATTGTTGCCAGATAATATTAGAACCAAAGTAAACAAATATCTTTTGGCTGTTTGCTTAAAAATATCAGTGGAGTTTTGCCTTTGGGTATTTGCACATAATTAAATCCGTCCCTGAACGTCTGAACACCAATATGGCACCTCAGAACTGTTTTGACTCTCATCTTCTGAGAATAAACACAATTAAAATACAATCTGAGATGCACATCTGGTCAACGTACAAGCGTGTGTGTGTGCGTGTGTGTGTGTATGTGTGTGTGTGCGCGTGCATGAGTCTGGCAGGTGGCTAAACAGGTGTAATCCGTTCAATAACCTTTACTCTGAAATAAAGCACCAGGAGTTAAATGTGGAAAATTCAGTGGTAGAAACTAGCAAAAGTAAAAGTACTGTGTAAAATGTAGGCGTCTGTAAATTACTTAAGTTCATTTTACAGTACGAGCAGGTATCTGTACTTTCTACTCCACTATATTTTGACACAGGGACGAGGGGATATTTTAAGCTTGATCATGGTGACATTCTGCATAACGGTTTCGAGCTCAAGTCCCAGTTTTGAGCAAACAAAAATAAAGAAATAGAATTTACTAGAAAAATAAGGAAATCAGAACAACAACAAATTCAAAGATATACAGCTTAAAACACGGAACATGACAGACAGAGTGAGAGAGAGAGACAGCAAAAGGACAAAAACACAAGAAGCACACAAAAATCTACAAAATGACAATGGGGCTCATCCTGGCCAGTGTGCAAGTGCCACTTAGTCCAAAGTCTGTCAAAAAGGTCAATTTTCACATTCAGTCTTGATAAATGGATGACACAAACTGCCGTGACAATCAAAGCCTGGATCAAAATTGTAACTGACATTCGAAAAATGGAAATTCATTGGCACAATTCTTCATCAAAATCACCACATTTAACACTAAAACCGCTCTCTGTGTGAAAGAATTCTACTTTTTTGTCCGTTAACGTGCACCTATAGTTAAAGAACAAAACTGAGCACGTATTATTTTTGAAGTAAGTCATTGATGGTGTGCATCGTTTTGACTCAAGTTAGAGTTTGTGCCTTGGCAGTGGTCAACGAATGCATCGATTAAGCATATTGACGACGCGGCTTCCTTTGTCCACATCTCTCCTGAAAAACTGTGCGATCCCCCCACCCCCCCACCACCACCACCGTACAAAATAAGAAATCTCGAATCAATGAAAATGCGTGTTGGTACACCGGCGCGGTTTTTGGTGTGCCTGCGTACATGTGGGTCTCTCTCTCTCTCTCTCTCTCGCTCTGACTGATGGCGGGTGGGGTAATCGGCTGCGGTTGCCATGACACCAGACAGCCCTCGCTCGACGGAGGCACGTAGCTTCCTCTCTGCTCTATTTCCCCTGGGCCCTCCACTCAGGAGTGTGTCTGTCTGTGCGCATCTGTGTGTCTGCAGCGTGGAGAGCAGGCGTGTAAGATGCACACGCACGGGCTAAATGGGAAAAACAGACGAGGAGAAGAGAGGATATTAGCAGGAGGACGCAAAGCCAACAGTAGTACTACTATTGCAGGGTCAATAATACAGATGTGCATATACAGCGGCCAAATATGCTGGTGTGTGTCGTGTAGGGATGTCGAGATTATTGAGTTAATCGATAATCGGGATTTTTCAGGTCACAATATATTTGTAAGGACTAAAAAATAACAATCTTACAGTTTTAGCAGCCAAACACTGGAAAAAAGCCATCTAAAATAAGATAAGTAAAAAATACTATGGAACAAGTAGTATTTCTCTTGTTTGTAAGATTGCCAATGGAACAATGGAACCTTTTACTTAATATAAGAAAAAGCATTTTGTATTTTGAAATGAGAGAAAAACGCTACTATACTTTAAATAATAACAAAATTCACTTGTTCTATTGGCAAATCTTATTTTAAGAAAGTCAAAATATACTTAAATCAAGATAAATACTACTGATCTCAATCACTTTATTATTAATTTATTGCCTAATTCATGATTGTAAATTTTTCCAGTGAATGAAGCCTTTTTGCAAGTCTTTTTATTAATCAAATTATTCCATAAATTACACCTAAATGTTTTATCCAGCTGTTTTTGTTTCGATTTCATAAAGCCTCACAGACTTGAGGAACAGTGATGTGACAATGAGGATTCATGAAAATGAAAGATGTTCAGTCATGGTTTCAGTCATCTTGAACGATCGCTAAATCGTGTCGTTTTTCACAATAATCGTAACACTAAAATTTGATATTGTGACATCCCGGTGTCAAATATTTAGCATTGCATCAGGGCCGACTTCTGCTTCATGCGAAAAACACTTGGCTTATAGCTTGTGTCCTAAATTGTGCGGCTATAAATGAACCATGATGCACAGTAGGTCATAATAACACAATGAGAGTGAGACAATAAATGTATTTTCTTGAATCAAAAATGTTTATAAGCAAAAGTTAGATCTGCAACTAATTATCAGCGTTTGTAGTTGACAAATCAAACTATTATTTCTACTGTAGATTGATACTTTTTAAATACGTTATCAACCAAATAAAGGATGAAATATGATGACTGGAGGATTCTAGATAGCAAATAATCACAAATAAAGTGTATTATTAATACAAATCTGAAAATGGTCTATTCTTTTTAATAATGTCACTGTTTTGGGCTTAGTGTATGTGCTTTAGAGTCTGTACAGTCCAGATAATGATTCCGCTTATAAAAATAAGATTATTTTTTACAATCAACTAGTCACCATTAGTTAGCTCATCGGTCCAAGAAGTATTTGTTTATTGTGAGTGTTTTAAGTCTTTAGAGCGTTATACACAGTGCTCCTATGTACATAATATACACACAACTGTATCTATAAATGGCCAGGGGAAACAAACTCCTTAGCACTACTTCATCAATCACAATTTTGACTATATGATATAAGTTTGCATGCATGGTTGCCTTCCACATTGCCGTTCCGCTTGCACACATTTAGCGGAGAGTTTCATCAGTAATATTCATTATTCCTTGTTTCCTGACCTATAGTGCAATTACTTTTCTTAGTCTCCGAAGGCAATCACAATGTTTGGAGGCACTCAAATCACATCTCTCGCAATCCTAATAAAAGTCCACGCCAGCTCCTATCCATCTCCCTATCTCCAGACTCGAGTCTAGATGAATAATTTAGCAGGCTATATTTCCAGCCATCTGCTTCCCCAGTCTCTCTCCCTCTCTCTCCGTGTTCGTCTTTCTCTCCCTCCATCGTTCCTCTTTCTGCTCTAAATTCTTGGATTCATTTCTTTATCTTAGCATTGACTGCGTATTGGGTTGCACATACCGACCAGGCGACAACAGCAACCGCTTTCTGTGCTTTCTTCTTTTGGGCTCCTTGACATTGCGTCTGACTTTTTGGACTCTAGCTTGGGTGTGACAGCAGGAGGCAGTGTTGATTTCCTAATGATGCGAGAAAAGCCATTTGAATACATATGCAGGCTGGAATCATTAGCCGTGATTAACATTGGCTCCATGCGTGCAACAGTGCCTAATGTAGCCCAGCAGAGGTCAGCCAAGTCCCTTGCTCCTGTCGGCAGACCACCAGCGTCTCCTCCATTATCTGCGCGCAACAATTAGGCCCCCACACCAGTAGATACAAGCACAAGGCCAGGGTCCAAGTGGAAATGAACACATAATTACATATAGCCAGAGCCAGATTCACCCAAAGTTAGTCCTAATGGAGGCGCAGATGGCGCGCTGGAGAGAGGTGGGAGCGTTTGGATCAACACTGAGGCTCAAAAGGAAATTAAGTCGTTACAAAATGTCTGATAGTTATGAAGTGCCTCTGCCAGTGCAACAATTACAATATATTGAGTAGTTGATACTGTATTACACTGCTTTAGTTAGTTAAACATTAGTTACCTTATGAATAATCCAATCCACTTTATTGCTTTAGCACATTTTACAGACAAAAGCCCTCTCTAAAAAAGACTTAACTTTTGCATGCAGAAAGTTTAATTTCATAAAGCCGGCCACAGACTATTGGAACAGTAACACATTCAAATAAATATATATGTTTTATATCGTGATGTTTCTCGATATTGTGACATCTTATACACATTGAAAAACAGGATTAAAACTCTACTATGCAATTCTTATTTGTTATCAAGTCTTCGCATTGTAAATATAGCATGCAGTGTTTATTATCTTTCAAGCAATCAACATATCCATCAAACATACCATTTACAAAGCTGCTTTATGTGGATGCTAAAAATGGCATGGAGCCGCCTGTGATCTGTTTATTGAGTGTTTGTTTGTGCGTTGATAGCCTGACTTACTGCTGACCCTGACTCTGTTTAGCCCAAACTCGCTGACAAACACGCAGACTTTAAAGCTGGTCGTTTTGATTTGTGGACAACGCGGCCTCTGCATCTTCATATAGCTCCTGCTGCATCTTCAATTACAAGCGTCCAAATAGCCCCACATGCTATTCGACTGACCTGCCATGACCGACTGCATGTATTTATAACACTAATTCTCTTTATCCAGTGCCCATTAAAATGCAGGAAACCTAAAAATGCCATGGCTGTGAGGAGGAGAGCTGGCATGTGTGTGCGTGTGTGTGTGTGTGTGCGTGTGTGTGTGTGTGTGTGTGTGTGTGAGGGTTTGGGGCAGAGGAGAGTAACCCTTTGGTCCTTAGACGCCTCTCCTCAGCAGAATGCCTCCAGCTCTGGGTGTACTGTTTCTAGGAAGTGGTCCACTGTGGGCTGTGAGTGTTTGAGGTGCAGGAAATGGAGAAGGGGTGTTAAGCAAGGCAAGATGGGGTGTGGTATGTATGCAAAAGGTGGTTGAAGAAAAACATACAGTGGGTTATTCTATGGTGCAATATAACAAACTGTAGATGATATTGTAAATGCTCTTTTGAAGATATTCAAAGTCTGAACATCGAGTATAACATTTATAGTTTAAAAAAGAGGGTACAAAAGGGTACAAAAGTGATCTTTCTGCACTTTTGTGATTCATTTTACAGACATTTCACATTTGACTTCAATCTCAACCAACATGTTTTAAGACATTACTTCTAGAAAAACTTCTACTACTACTACTACTTCTAGTGGGGCTGGGACCATAGAATATGATCACAGTACAATATGCATTGCAAATGCAATATGTTGCAATACTTTACCCATAATAAATTAACATGAATAAATAAATAAACAATGATTTATATGATTTATATGCAAAACAGTTCACTTAGTTTTTTGGTTTAATATTACAAGGAACTGCAGTTGACGAAACTGCATCTCAGCCAGGCATTTGTAAACGTGCCTATGAAAATTAGAATCCGAATCAGAAAAGCTTTATTGCCATTGTCAGAGAACAAAACTAGGAACTTGCTTTGCAGTAAGTTACAACATACAACAATGAATAATAATAATAGTAAAAAGTAATGGCTGAGGTTTCAATACAAACTTTCTTCCCCTTTTAAATCATTCAGCACCAACGCTATATAATACTGATGCCAACAACAGCTTTGTCTTAAACTTAGTCAGCAAACACATATGTACATGTGACAAAAGTTAAGTTTAAGTTAAGTTAAGTTGAAATATTAGATACATTTTGCAGGGTCTACATATAAATCAACAAGTAAGCTACAGACAAGTCAGAGAACACAAGCCATTAAACCTTTTGTGGTAACTCCAAACCACAATGGAGATTTGAAAAAGACAGATACCTAAATAACTGACGTTAAGTACAGTATTTTGACTTTTCTACTAAATTACTTTCCACCGCTGCCCGTAACGCTGCAGTGCTTTAAGTTATGTTTTCCTTCAGTTAAGTTGCACACATGACATAAATGTAAGTAGCATGCATTAGAATGGACAAAAAGTTTGTTAAAGTGGCTGGCCGAAGCAGTGGACAAAAGTAGGTAAGTGTTGAGCAGGAGTAGTGGCCAGGACCCCAGAGCTAGAAAAGCAGGGCTGAAGGAAGCGCCGGGGAAAGCGTTTGTGCGGAGACTGAGAGCGGAGTGAAGGGGCTCCAGAGGGGGCACGAGGTATGACGAAGGGAGGGAGGGAGCACAGCGCGGCCAGGCTGAACTGAGTGAACTGCAGCGGAGGTCAGGGAGTCCAACATTCCTCTGGAACACTGTGTTTACACTGCACCGCAAGGGGAGGGGCGGGGGGCGCGAGGGGGCGTGAGACGGACGACCGAGCAGGGGAGGAAATCATCAACCACGCTCTCTCTCTCTCTCTCTCTCTCTCCACACAGCGCCATGTACAGTGTGTGTGTGTGTGTGTGTGTGTGTGCGTGTGTAACAGTACAGTGAGCCTCGAAAGCAGTGGAGTAACGTGACACCAAACCCACATCTGCACCGTGTGAAATTTGAGACCGAATTTTGATACATTTTTTGTTTGTAATCACATTTTCCACGCCTGTATATGGAATGTTTGAACTTAGTC
Source organism: Chaenogobius annularis (assembly GCA_015082035.1). NCBI lineage: Eukaryota > Metazoa > Chordata > Actinopteri > Gobiiformes > Gobiidae > Chaenogobius > Chaenogobius annularis. Next base: position 42,536 of record BJKM01000728.1, read on the forward strand.
TTTGCTGCATCACGGTCACATTTTGGAGAACAATGCTTCTATTGTAACAGTCACAAATTGTGCAAAATAAACTTTGCGGTACAGATAGAACTACACAATTACATATGACTATAAACGTGGACAGGACCATTGTGACAATCAAGTATAGAAATACACAACGAAATAATTAATTTAATCATTAAAGTAGAAATAAATAGAAGATTAATTAATAAAAACAAAATTCAAGGAACGAATTAGCCTATATGAAATATAATAATTTAAAATAATTAAACTTTATGAAATAATAAAATAAACATTTTAAGTATATATTTAATTATTTCACTATTTCATTTTGCATTTCATGATGTTATCTGTCAGCTCACTCGTCAAACTCAGTGGGCGGAACTTAACCCAGATCTGGTCCAATCTATTTATTTAAATGTCTCTATTACTATTACTACTACCACCACCACACAAAATCAAGTTTACACAAGTTTAGACTAACCATGTATGCATTTGCACAATATAGTAAAGCCAAACTTATTGTTAAGTGAACAAACAAACAAACAAAAGACATTTTTTTAAAAAGGCAATTGCACATGTTTTCATTTATATTAACGGCCATTTAAATGCCCTGAATCATTGAACTTAACATTCCCTACAGCTGATGATGAGCTTCTTTCTTATTAAATTTGAAGATAAAAGTCACAAGCGAAAATAAAAATAATTGAAAAGTACTGTTTGAGTCTAATAATGTCCTGGCGTCCATTCATACATGCATTCGGTAAACTGTAAAAGTAAATCTCTGTCAGACTGGGAATCATAACACTAAGCTCTGCATTTTGGCTTTTACAATGACATCATCCCCATTAGGCTAATATGCAAAATGAGCGGATCATCCTAACCACTGCTGCAATCATCTAACTTAAAGACGTTTTCTTTCCCCATCTACTGGTCAGCGCCGATACTACAGGCCTGTTAAAAAACACTGACCAAAACCGCAGCGCACGCCTCCTGTGCTCTTTGTGTCTCAGAAAACAGGTGCTCCGACGGCTCATTTCTCTAAAGCGCACTTACTTTAATCCTTGAAATATCGTGAAATTGAGTTTTTCGCATATACATTAGAGTTTGCAGCGTGTTACATGGACAAACAATGCTTGTCTATTTGTATTCCAAACACATAAAAGTTATAAACATTCATTTTCCAGACAACTTTGATACAAACATTACCATTTGAATCGCATTTGCCTCTGCGTAGTCAGCCTCTGTAAATATTTAGTGTTTACTGTGCTATTGAGGAAATTATCACCGCTGGCATCAGTCAGGGTGACATTTCAGTGAATCAAAGCCGAGCAGGAGACAATTGGATGTCTGGGCTCTGGACTGAATAATCAATTTGTCCCAGACCAGCGCATAGCAACACCAAGAAAAAGACGCCGCCGCAGCACGGGGAAGAGTAAGTCCGGTGAGAATGTTTAAATGGTTTGAGGCGTGAGATTAAACGGCGCACCTTTGGCCTCCTCATGATTTCTCCCTAAAGTAGCAGACACTTTATTATACCCATCATGGACGCACATATCAGTTCAGCTTCAATCATCCCCTCATCACTCACAACGAGAGCTCCTTCACAAATGAGCCGGATCGTTTCTCAAGCACATCTGCCGCGTCATGGTTTCGACTTCTGTCTGTCGAGAGGTCAAAGTCAGTTCACGCGGGGCGGAAAGGTTTTTCTGAAATCATCTAGTGCTCATCAACGACAGAGGAAGTCCTGTTGTCAAAATATAGAGCTTAAATAAGTATAGTCACAATTACAGTTGTCAGAAATGTAGATCTCGATATTTTTTGTAGTATCTCGATAACGATATGAAGAAGATATTATGTCAATCCAACAGAAATGTGTTTAAATATCTTTAAACATATTAGTTGAGGTTTAATAGTCAGACAAATGTGAAATGTCTGTAAAATTAATTTAAAAATTCATAAAAATCACCTTTTTTAATCAGCTTCTTTCATTTTTTTTTACTAAACACAATAAGCTCAAATTGTGCATGATGTTATTGCCCACCCCTAGTCAAAAGTATTGGAATCAGATAGTAATCAATGCTAAAACTATGTTATCAAAACTAGATATTCATTTGAGCTACTAGCAATACAGAAAATTTAAAATAATCAAATTTGAGTTACAGTATTTCTTGAATAGTTTCACAGAATGATGACTAGTATAAGACCACAGAGTAACATAACGAAAGAACTATTACTTTATTTTAAAAATTACAGTTAATATCGAAATCAATTTTTACATTTTAGTATTGTAAAAATACTAGAAAAAAATCTAAAATCTATTTGTGCAATTATTTAGTGCTATAACTATGCCTATACGCCAATACATTTACTATTATGACTGACCAATGAGCATATTAATCATTTGTCAAGGCCCAAGCATATCCTGTCTTGTAGACATGCAAATACATGCAAAAACTCTAAGCCATGGCCTTTGTTTGTTTTTTTGTAATATAAGACCATTCAAAACCAATCCTCATCTTGCAGAAAAGGCAATAAGAGCACTTACATTTTCAACTTATAATGAACTTCATATAACTTCAAACACCTTCAGACTGAAAATCACCTTCAAGAAAAAAACATCTTCAAATCATAACAGAATATGTTCAAAACCAGAGATACCCAACACGAACTTAGAGGAACAGAGATGTTTTTAATAATGACATTTAGAACAAATATTATGACATTTTGTACATCGGTTAAAGGGGTAAATCTCTGGAACAGTTGCACAGATGAACTTCCACTTTAAAAGGAAGTTCAGATATAACTCTCAGCACATACATGACTCCTGTGTCTTAGTTTGTGACAATATTGTACTTTGCATCTGTTATTGTACAGTTTCTGTTTGCTTTCTGTGAATGACGAATGGTTTCACACTTATATTCCGACGGTAAGTTAAGTGTTCTTATTTCTAGAATAATGTCCGAATATATCTGTGACCGAAATAAAAGAACACAGACAGATAGGATTCATAATAACTAACTAATAATAACGAAAAGCATCTTGAAGAGCGACCTTTGAGTCAGACAGTGAAAGTATCTGGGGACGACGAGGTAATGCCCCCCACTGGTTATGTCTAGAACTTATTCAAATATAACTTAACCTACGAAGTATTGCCCAGTGTTACATCAGCCAAAAACAAAGACGCTCTCACTCTGGACCGACTTTGTTCACGCCTCAATGATAAATAGTGGGGAAAAATCATTTATGGAAGTAGGGCAGAAATGCACTGATAGGAGCCGGACTGCACCTCCCCGGGGCACGAGCGGGCCACACAGGAGGGGCAAGAAGCAGAGTACTGCACCAGCACTAGTACTACCAGAAACTGCAAGTATATTAATAGTACAAATGGAGTTAATGAACATTTTTTGTGCCTCTAAATGTAGTTTAGCGTCTTGGGTTGAGGTTAAATGTTTTTCGAACTTCCAACATGCACTTCAGACCACCAGCTAAAGGTTAAGAAAAAAGATTTAGGTAGCTATAGTTTAAAAGAAAAAATTCAAAAGGGCTGCACAATATATTGCAAAAATATTGATATTGCAATATTGGTTAACGCAACAATCTATACTCTAACAAACTAAATATATCGCAGTAACAAAGTTCTCCATCTGACAGAAATTTCCACAATTTTAAAAGCAAATTTAAGTCATTTTAATTTGATCTGTTCTCCAAAAAAGTACACCTACATGTATAGTGCAAAAAGTTTGATTTCATGAAGCTGGACACACACTCTTAGAACTGTAATGCACTAGAATGAAAGAAGATAAAGGATTTCAATGTTGTTTTGTTATGCGTCTATAATCGTGAATAATATCGTGATGTTTCTTCTCACAATAACACTCAAATTCATTATCGTGACATCTTTACTTCCACTTTGTGCCTCCCGACAAAACTTGATGAGGATAAAGATGACTTAAAAGCTACACCTCATGCCTAACATCTGCCATTACTCTTCCTTCCACATTTGTCTAGCCGGAATGAACAACAGAGGGTGACAGAGACTGGCCCGTGCTGAGGGTCTCGGTCAAGGTAAAGAGCAAAGAGCACGACCACAGGCAAACAATAGGCCACCGCGGCTTTGACAATGGCTTTTTGACCCCCGACGCTCTCCGAAAAACCCCGCGCCCTCCCGCCCATCCTAACCAACCGCCCGGGGACCTCTGCTCTGCTCCGTGACGGGGCAGCGCTCTTTTGTCTGCGACCGGACAAAGGTGGGAGGGTGATGGCGGAGTGACAGCGTGGACAGAGAAAAAAGTAAGAACACCAAATCAGAGCTCACCTTTTGTTCCTGTCCCTCTTTTTAATTGGGCCTGTGTATTCCTGGTAAAGCAAACTAATCAAAATTGGCTACTTAAATTAAACACATTATATGTTCGTTATTCTATGGCTCTGGATGGTCCACTCCGACGCCGCGCAGTAAGTGGCATCAGGAGTCGACTTTAGTTGCTGTGTCTGTACATGGTTACATCATCACAGACTCCTCTCCCCCAGCAGCTAAACTTTAATTATTGAGTACCACAAAGCTTCAGTGTGTAGTGTTATAATGCCCCCACAAATTATGACTCACATCAACACAGCATTGTACAAGAAATGTTAAACTTGTGAATTTAGAGTGAGCTGCTGCTTATAGGAGAAAATGGATTACTTTAGTCAAAGAAGCTAAAATTGTATACAAAGGTTTGAAGAGTAATCAATAAACCTAAGTAGTGTTTAAATTACTAATGTATTATTCAAATATTTGTCAGACAAAATCCATAAAGTGTAAGCTGAAGGAGCATCTAGAGCCGGGTTAATGTTGTATTGAAGAGATGCAAAATTAATATCTATCCATGTCTAAGTATTTGCCCGAGGTTAACAGATTTTAAAAATGTGTCCTCATATTTACTGAATCACTGCCGTTTAAAGAAAAACATAGTAATATTTCTTCCTCCAAAGGCTGAAAACTGCTCCAAACCACATGCTTTTACTGCGAACTCATCTCATGGACAATTAGAAATGTCTGATTCTCAATTTCAATTAAAATTCTATCATGACACAGTCCAAAAACCCATTTAAATCTTAAAACTTAGTGGTTTATAAAGTTTCAGAAACAGATTTGAAATGAAAGTATAGGTCTTATGGTCTAGTTAGAAAAAACAAATAAATGGGAAGTATACATTTCCCATTTATTTATTTTTTTAACTAGACCAATACTTCTGGTGGGCGGTCGCTTTGAAACATGCAAAACTGTCAACAGGAACTCACAGGCCAATCCAAACAACTGTATAAGCTGATGTGTCTGCACTAAGTTGATGTTGATTTTGTGCGATACTCAAAACCTATTAACATATTTTAGCTCATTCCTGATTGCAAATACACGTGCTCTGTTTACCCTTATTGTTATTATTTATTTTTGGCACTATCGCCCAACTTTAAGAGCATCTAGGAAATAAATGAGTTACAGAAATGAGTTGCTCACGAAGAGGAAGAAAGATGATGTATATAGCGATGACTTACTTTCCGAGTATTTCTAGCATGGAAAAATTTACTATTTTTTTTACTACTACCCAATTTGTTTTCTGTTGTAACGTATCGCCATTTCCTAGTTTGCAAAAGTTGTTGACGGACAGTGGCAATTACGTTTTCTGATTCTAATTTAATATCTAATGTCCAGTATCTCTATTTTGTACAATGATTCACCTTCCTTGTTCCTATTTTCTTAATAATCTTCAGACGTTCGCCATAAAAGCCACTCCGACTCGCTCCTAATATATACAGTATGTGTCACTTGATGATGGAAAGCAACCTTTTTACCTTAAGAGTCTTAAATCAATCAGCAGCACTGCCAGCTCCAACATGGGAAACAAGGGGACCAAACCCGCCGCGCTGCCTCTTCTCCCTCCAAAGCCGTCTCCAGCTGGGCCATAACTCATAAAGCGCTGTAGGTGCCATACTATACGATACTGCTGGTCTGGCCGGGGCACGTATAGAGTAAGTGTTTTCTAACGGCTCAGCGGAGGGAGGAAGCTGAGAGGAAGTGTGTGTGAAACATGTGGACAGACAGGAGAGGACGTTCTCCACTCAAGGCGGTAAAATAAATAGAGATGGCAGCAGCCGAGGAGAAAATGGAACAACTGTGACACAACGAACCCAGTGAACCTCGGCGGGGGAAAGCCTGTTTCTAATACACGGCAGAGAGATCCACTAAGTCTGAACAGCCCGATGAAGAAATGCAGGGAGGAGATAACACATTTATACCTTTATAAAATCATTTCAAACATAATTAACCAACTTCTCTTGATCAACTTGTTACAGGCACAGTTTCAGTCACAGTGTCGTTCGGGCTGGGAATAATCAGTGAATACATGTACCAAAAATACTAATGAGTAACTGTAATCAGGTACACTTATTCCTTCTTTTGATCGTGACATTTCAAACTCCAATCTCAAACTTCACTTTATTTCATGTTGTTTTGTTTTTTTCTTTTCCCAATAAAACCTAAACTGTTCGCCACACTTGACACGATGCAGGTTTTATTTAGATTGCAGTCAATCGTGCTGCCCAATTGCGAACACGGTCCAAAACAGCACGAGTCCTGGTTCAGACTTGATTTAACCCCACATAAATTTGAACTGGCCCCAACACAGTCCAGCATTAAGTGATAGCATGCATCAATACAAACAAATGGAATCATCATCACCACCAACAATCATGGCCTACAATGTAACTGTCAACTTAAACAATGGCCATTACTTGCCTCTGAATTATAAGTAAACAAAACCATTAAAAGAAACCACCTCGGCCTGGTAATTAAAGCAGTAAATCTCCATCCGGTCAATGCTGTTTCATTTGAACAGGCCCATCCCAGAGACAGTACGGCCCACTTAACCGCCTATAGGATAATTTATACGTCTGTTCCGGCTGCTTTAGAGTCCAATTAAATAAATCTCAAGCATAATCACCCACAATTCAACGCGAGAGTAGAACTAGTTTGGGTAAAAGTAAAAATCTAATTGTCCACAAACATTGTTTCTTGGGAACATTTTGGTGACTTTGTGGTTTCTTTCAGTGTTTTTGTCTCCGTAATTGGAAAGCCTAATTATCGAGACCAGATGACCACAATCTTCAAACTGTTTTGTTCATTTCTTTCAAGGACGGTTAGGTTAATGAATGCGACCACAAGGAAAATAAAATACAATGAAACTTTACTGAAAAATAACTCGTAACTTTTACCTCTGTTTAAGCGTTATATTGTTCTCCAAAGATGCACAAAGTTAAATTGGTCAACAGTCCCAACAATGCTCTGGTAATTATTAAAAAAAGTGTATAACCAGTTAAAAGGCCCAAATATCTGTCTAGAGGAATCAAATTCAAAGTGAACTGTGAAAGCCTTCAGGTGGAGAGTCCACCTCCTGCTCGTCTTCACAGAGGTGCCATTGCTTTGCCACAGCATGGCATGGCACAGCATCTATCTCCCAAACAACTGGCACTGCCAGGCCAAGTTACAGTTCAGATCTGTGGAGAGGTGAACCTACTCACAAGCTGCAGGTTTTTCAAGGTATTTCTGATCAACAAAAACAGATATACCGTATTTTTGCGGCCTATTAGCCGCTACTTTTGTCAGAATGTTTTGAGCCATGCGGCTTATTTAGAGCGCTGCGGCTTTTCTGGTGGTTTTTTTTTCTTTCACCGCTAGGGGGCACTAACCGGAATTAGAATCAAAACTACAGAAAAGTTAAAGCAAAGAAGCAGATGTTGCTTTTTTATTCAGCTAGCAAATAGAAACACGGACGAACAAATTTACCAACTATACATTATTTTCAAAATTCTTGCCGCCATCATTATGGAACCCAAACGAAGAAGTTCGTTATGAAGCAAGTTTTAAGCTGAAGGCCATCGATCTTGCTAGGAAACCGCGCGGCTGCACGCAAGCTTAACATCAATGAATGTCCGGTGAGACGCTGGAGGGGAGAGCACGCTGGAGGGGGACAGCGGGACGAGCTCATGCCATGCCAAAAGTCAAGGAAAGAGTTCTGCGGGCTTATACAAAAGGCTATGTATTGTTTTATTATCGTTTTTTTAAAAATAGAGCAAATGCGGCTTTATATAGGGGAGCGGGCTAAAAGTCCGGAAAATACGGTACTTTTAATGACATACTTTGGAACATTCCAGGCAAAGCAATAACATTTCCATGGAGACAAGCAGGTCCCTTCACAAAAAGTTTACATAAAATCAGGTGTGCACCATTTGGTAATAAAGGAAAAAAGCAACATTTGGAAGCTTAAGTTAACTTACCTACCTTTAGCTTAAGATGGTCTATGAGTTTTTAAGTGTTTATTGGCTAAAGCCTGGTCATGTGACTTATGCCCGTGACGTGTGGCGCTGCGACCTCGCTTGCCCTTAGGCCCGATCGAGTCAGCCCTCAGTCTATGTCTGTGTCGAGGCATTGTGACCAGGTCTATGTATTTTTTACTGCAGTAAAAAGTACTTTGTGTGGTCGAGAGGGGGTCAATTAGCATAAATGACCCCCGCATTTGGCACCGCCACGACAATTTGGACTCTCCTGATTTAAATGCAATGCAATGTGGTATATAGCACATACCGGTATAATCGCAAGAGTATATTGTGTTCATAAATTAATGTTACTATTAGAAGGCGATTCATGGCCGATACCGAATTTAAAATCCAGAAAAATGTGGCTCATTTCCCAAATTTATATACATTTGAATGTACGACAAACTCATCCACAAATCTGTTTTATTACAAACTCTATAAGAGAGCAGTGTACGTAGTCACATTTAGGGCAGTTCCTATTTGCACTCAAGTATTCAAATGATATTTTTAAGTGTTCTTTAATCAGTTGGTGGGCCAAACAAAATATGAGCCTCCCCGGGAGATTTAAAGCCGATAGGCGATGCGCTAAAAAGTGCAAATATCAGCTATCTCTAATTAGTGTCAGGGTATATTCACAAACATTGACCTACATTATATAAGCAGTAAATTGTCCCGAATAGACTGTGTAAATGACTGCCTGTGGTTATCCAAACACACAGCTCTAAATATACAGTAGCAGTGAAAGTGGCACTTGACCCTTCGCCCAGAGCATCGGCTGCTCTGGAATATCCACTTCAGAGACTCAAACTTCTGCTTGTTCTTGATATAAATGTTCACTACACCAAATATTCAAGTAGTTTATGCCTATTTCAAGCATCAAAACACTTTGATGCGATACATAATAACTTTCAGAGCACATATTCCTCACATTGCCCATCAGTTCATATACATTTTATTAAAAGGTAGAGTGGGGTGATGCTGTTATGTATAATTCATGAATATTTAAATTGAATTGCAGCACTGTGATAAACATCAAATTCATGCACAGTGTTGTTTCAGAGGTGACTAAAGAAGAGCGCAATAATTAGCAAAGTGCAGATTCCACCCGGTGCTGACCTGTTTCTCGCAGCAAGAAATAATCAATAAAACTAAACAGAGGCAGGTGCAGGAGCAGGAGCATTTCTGCACCCGACTGTCTAAAGCGTGAGTCCTGCAGCGCCAATCGATGCATCACAAACACACAGTGAGGGGCGGGGCGGCAGATGGAGCCTAATGACCGGTCTTAGCCTCTGAACAAATCTTAATTGGCTCTTGGGAGTTCTGGATCCATGACAGTAATGTGTCTGAATCTACAGCTCACAATGTCTGAACCATTAATATTCAAAAATACTAAGTGTGTACAGCCTGTAATACTAAACAGAATACTTTGAATTTAATAGTGCATTTACATCTTACAGTTTTTTCAATCGCTTTGACACTAATGTCAACATTTTGGCACAAATTCCCAAACTTTCCACTCAGAGAGCAAACACTCCCATTTTCAAGCCTTAACTCTCAAATCAAAAGTACAAAACATTTTTGGCAGAACCTGAAATAAAATGAACACTCTAAACACAGATCACAATTGGAACTCTCAATTTGCATGTTCTACACTCAATCTGATGCGGGAACATTGACCAAAGACACAGAACACACAACAGAACACACAACAAAACACACACGTAAAGCACAACGTAAAGACCCCTGTGGTGAAAACATCGTCTGGACCGGGGCCGATGGCACGGATTGGCCGCCACGCTTTTGTCAGTCGACCCCACGCGTGACGTAGAAAGTAGAGTAATAATAATAATAACGCATTTTACTTACAAATCTCAAAGCGCTAAATACAACTATATAAAAAAGTATAAACGCAAAAGCAGAACATTAATAGGCTTTCTTTAAAAAAAAGTCTGACGGTAATTTCTTTCAAGAGAATAAGCTTGACGTAATTACTACTGGGCCAGCATTTATCATGGTGCAGTTAAAGATACCTAGAGTTAACACCTCATAATAACCCGCAAGGAAAATAGAATCCATCGAGAGCGCTTTTTTTGGTCCTTGTTTTACTTGACTTGGTTTGGTCTTGTTTTAGTGTTTTAGTTTAGTCCTGCTCTTTAATTTAAACTGCGCCTTACCCTTAAACTTTTTATTACCATACCCTCTTGCCTCCTGAAACTTCCTCTCCTGGGACCACAGTTCAGTGAGGCCCAGTCTGAGCTCCAGGCGTAGAGCTAAGATCAGAGCCGTCCAGCCCACATCAGGGAGAGTTATGTGGGGTAGCAGAGTCCACAGTGCCCCCCGAGAGACCAGCAGCACAGCAGAATATATCTGCTTGGCACATAGCTTTAGGGAGGTCTGCTGCCTGCCAAAAAAAATTACCTGTCTGTCACACCGTGCTGTATATATTTTGTGGTTCAAGCCGGTCCTTTCGACACCATGAAAATAAAGTCGTCTATTGGAGACTTTTTCAGGCCCTACACGTTTAATTTACCGGGGTCTTGATCGCTCATCTCTCCTCACTCACTTCCTCTTACCCCGGTGGTCTGTCATTTTACTCATAATTCATTACCTGCTGTCAATCATCAGGAAAATTCACACAAGAAATATTCAGGAACATTTAGGTGATAAGTACCATAAATAACATGAAAAGCCGTGGAGAATGGCCATGTGTGAAAAATAATAAACGGTGTAAACGCGCTCGGATGCAAGTGAAAGCAGAGTTTAGTTTGAATAAGTTGTGGAGGTTTCAGCACAGTGTGGTGTAGGGTTCAAAGGGACGTGTTCACTCTGGTGTAATGAGCCAGGAAGAAAGCCAGAGGTCCAGAACAGAAAACTGGATGACAGGAAAATGTATGGGCAAGGACAAATTACAATTTATTTACAAAGTTCTGCAGTGGATAATTGGAACAAAAAGGCTTACAAGGAGATAAGCTCTCTCAGTAAAAGTTCAATAAAAGTATGATTCAAAAAATTACAAAATGTGTTTTTATGTAAATGCACCTGAAACATATAGTTAAAGAGAAGACGTTTACGGCGCCTATGGCCTTAACCCTAGATAGCATTCATGAATGTAGAATTGACATTTAGTTGAGATTATGTATTCATTTTTGTATTAATTCAGGGGTAAATACTGTCCCTGAGGCTCACAGCTAATAGCTACTGGAAAGAAATATTCATCATGGGATGTTGCCAATAAAGTCATAATGGCACATTTAGTTTCTACGAAACAAAACACTGAGTTTTTTTTTTTTTTATTTGTATTGATTTATTCTGGCCCACGGCTTTATTTGCCAGAACAGATGTGAAATGGGGAGGGAGAGGGCAGAGACATTTGGCAAATGGAATCAAACCCAAACTAGTAGGATGCACACAAGTGCAATGCCTCAAACCACTGCACCACCGGCAAGTGCAGGATTTTATGAATTTTCACTGAAGGAAGGCACTAATAAATACTGTGCGTAAATGTCTAACTTTAGCGTGATGAAGGTCACTATTCTTGGTGCAACACAATGTGGACAATAGCAGTATTCTGGATCATGAAGCGAACATCCTGAGTTTCGCGCTGAAGAGGCTCGGGTTCACATCCACCTCTCGCACGACTGCCTACAAAATAAACAAGGTCTGTGGAGTTTGGCTCTGCTCCAGCTCCGAATGAAAAACAGCCACAAAAACAAGAATAAACAAATGAATCTTTGGGCCATACGTCACTCGGCTCTGAACATGTCACTGCGGTGGAACAGCCGTGCGACCAGACGGAGGCAGCTCAGGGCCAAATGTGTTGTTTTGTCACAAACAAATACCAATAATGTGTTCTGCTCAAGATTCTGATTTGGAATAGATGAAGTCACCTACTGTTCTGGTAGGGATGGGCTATATGACAACACTTTATTGATAACACATTTTTATTTGATTTGATTTAGTTTTATTTAATGTGAAATAAAATAAAATGGCTTTCAATATTAAGATGAACAAAACAAAGCATAGTATTAATCGATTGCCATTTAAAGGTGTACTACTGCAACTTTCACTGGAGGGTCCGCTACCTTCGGGTTTCTATGAAGATATTATTGCTTTGCCAGGAAGATTCCACAGTATGGCATTAAACGTATCTATCCTCCAATGAGACAAGCAGTGTATCTCAATAACAATATTCAGACAAAATTATGTCAATCCAACAGAAGTGTGTAAAAACTTTTTTTTTACACGGATTAGTTGAGGCAAATGTGAAATGTCTGTAAAAATAAATCACAAGTGTACAAATATCATCTTATACCAATATTTGACAGTTCACAATTTTTATTTTTAATCAGCTCAGCTTTTTGTAGCATTTTTAAATTGCATTCACATTCCCTCTCTGTAAGAAGGTCTGTAGTACATACAAAATATATTCTCTTCAATGCCACACTGTGGAACTCAGTGCAAAGCGATAACATCTCTGTAGATACACGCAGATAGAAAATCCCTCCTCAGAACAGTTAGTGCACCTTTAACACCCAAAAATGCACACAACTTGTGGCAAGTCATGTTGGTCATGGGTCATTTTTCAAAGCTTTAACCCCGAATTCCAGAAAAAGCCAGTCTATTATTTAGATCAATGTGTCTGCACTGTACAACAGATATTAGGACGATTTGACTCTTGCTCATTAGTATTTGGGCAAACATCACAGTTTTCTTCTTTGCCAGTTACAACAAGCAGAAACAGCACAGAAACGGTTGGTATGGGACATTTGTGGCCCCCACTCTTTGCTCCACTACACTGCACAGAGTTCAAATCGCTGTAGAGTTAACCTTGGGCCTGTCATCCTGTACAGACGTATATCAGACTGTTGCTTAGACGCTCTGAGCTCCGCTCAACAACATTGTTTTAAATTAATAGTCTTTTTTGCTTCACATTCAAAATTCTACACTGCTTGTTTACTTTCACCCACCGAGAGCCCTATGAAAGACACCTAAGGTGAGACCGACCCTGTAATTGCTTCCATACCTGCACCGCCCCCTGCACCAGTGTAAATACACCAGAGTGGCAGGTAGATCGAACCCAACGTATACTTTGCACAAAAAACAAAGACTTCTGCTGTAGACCCTGTATTTGAAAAATCTTGCGAAAATTATCAGCGGTTTAAAGGTTGCACACGAACTGTAATCTTTGAGGTAAGGGAAGATTTTTTTCATCCTCCCGACTTTGCTTTATGGGTCTACCAAAGCAAGACTGTTATCGAATTTAAGGCCATTACTCGAGTTTGCGCACAGAATTACTGCTTGTTATGACAGGCAATCTAGAAGAGAAGTTTATATCAGTTCAGAGCTAATGTAAATTGTTTAACCTTACATCTCAAACGACCTTGATAAGGGTCTTTACGGGTTGGTATGAGGGAAGTTGTGAATGCAATTTTTAAAATGATATGACCTACAAGATATAGTCCGTTTGTAAGAAGTCTGAATTATAAGGTGAGCAATAGAAATAAAAATTAGTCGGCATCCTACTGTCCCAAAAAAACTTCAGCCGATTGGTAAATGTTTACCTTAGATATTTGATAATATGAACAAGTGATACTAACATCGTTATGTGAATTTATTTTTACATAGACTTTTTTTCACATATCCTCTTTCAACTCTACACAACTTATATCTGGTGTTAAAAAATAATGGTGTCCATCTTATCGCAACTTACTGGTGTAGAGAATGTAATTTTTTTCAAAAAAGTATGACCATAACAGTGTGTTTCTAGGTATTAATTGTTGTACTGAGATTCAAGCACTCTGAAGACTTCTTAAAGCATCTGAACAAGCATTTTTCCTCCACTATTTTGGAATGTGAGAAGGTATAACAGGTAAAATAATCGTTTAATTGTGCCAATATCTACTATGAGATAAGGTATAAATACTTTACACATAGGCAGCAACAAGTTCACAATTAATCTTATTCGTTAATATGGATGCAATAGGAAACCGACAACCCTGCACAAAGAACAAATAGATATTAATTGGAGATAGCTGGACGCCTCAGTCGACAAGTTTTTTGTCAATAAGGTGAGTACACAGTTATGAAAGGTCATACTCTCTCCGCACTTTCTAATTAACTGTCGCTTTCTAGATCTAATCATTTAGTTTTTAGCTGCTTAGATAAATTGAAAGCCATAATTCCGTCTCAAGTTTTAATCCTTCAGTATGTTCACATTAAATGAAACCTCATATCGAGTAATCAGATAGGTAAAAATATGTGCGGTTGATCCCACATGAGTTATGAAGCATTTAGCCACATAACTTTCAGCTCTCTCTCCTCGATCCGCACTAACTCAGGAACGGAGAAATCAGTGAAGCCATCAAGTTCATATATCAGCCATACCATAGTCAGAATTCTTTTGAAAAATTGTATAGAGAAGAACCATAACTGTGTGATTGGTATTAATTAGATATTCAGTCGTACAATGACTTAAAAGTCCCAAAATCATTTGGCTCTGAAGCTGGCCAGCCCGTTGCCTCGGGTTTTCAGCTTCAGCTTGTACTGGCTCTACTAGCTTTCTCACAACGCCTAAAGTGACATGTTTAGCCCCACGAAAGATACATGTTTATAGTAGACCGTTGTCCAGCCAAGAGGTTGTAAATTAATTGGTAAATGTATTCTAATGGTCTGTTGGTGTGCGCTGTTCTGTCTTTGAGTTTCGGTAGCTCAGGAGAAGCAGAACGAACCTTAAAACTCTCACATGACATTTGATTTATTTATGTAGGCATAGGAATCGTAGTAAAATATAACTTACAGTACATACATTCTAGGATGATGGATGCAGGACAGACCACCCTGCACAAAAGACAAATAGATATTATTGAATTATGACGCCACAATTTTATTAATAGGAGTAGGGGTATCTCTCTGCTCCCTCTGAGAGCTTCAACAACATTAGTTTAGCTGGAAATAGCCGTCTCAAGTTTCCCAGGCCGGCCGCTGTGGGTGGATGCGGAGAGCAGTTTGAAATCTTCCTAATAGCACCTCTCATTTCTTTGTCCAGGCTTTGAAACAGGACACTCGTCAGGAAAACCGAGTGGCACAGTAAACAGCTCCTGGATTTGAAAAGGCGAATTGTGAAACTACTGGAATAACAAGACTCTGCTTAAGGTCCATTGTTGCAGTCGCCCATTATTCAGCTTTTCTACTACTCTAAACTAAAAACTTTACCAAAAAAGTACATGTTTTAAAACTTCAGGGGTGGAAATGGAAATGTATTGCGAGTGCCTGACTTTGTTTACAACACAACAATTTTCTAATACATTTTCATGTAACGAACTCAAGTTTTCAGGACCTAGTCGACACATAGCCCAAAACCGTGACTGTGATAAATATTCCAATTATTATTCCAGCATGTACAAGGTCTGTTCTAACCCCAAACACATGAAACAGCAATGCAATGAAGGTCTAACTACTGCAAACAAAATGCATCTTTAATAGATACTGAAAGATATCAGAAAAGTACAGGAGAAATTTTAAAGCAACATGAAAAACAAGGTTACAAACTAGCCTTCGTTTATAAGCTCCGAAATTTGCCTGGCGCTGTCCAAAGTGTGTTTTATGAGGAATCCACCATCTTTTATTGAAGCCACAAATAAGAGGTTTGAGTGAAGGCCCAAGGACGCGTGTTTTTATACAGGAAAATGCAGGGCTGAATTCACATGAGCCAAACACTTTCACTTCTCTAAACTCATCTCAGGTTACGCACACAGGAGACTATTCATGTCTAAAAATTACCAGTGGCCGCCGTACCTCTGCACTCTTCCTCAACTAATAATGGTCGTTCCCCTAAAATTACACGGACTTCTTTATCTCTCCACAGCCTTCAGGCACTCATATATTGATTATTTCTGTGCTCACAAGCGCCTTAATCTCACTTTTTGACTTTCCTGAGTCTTTCCGAAATTTTCCTCTTTGCGTAGAACTTTGTTAATAAATTGTATTTTGACAATTTTTGGCTTCCAAGCATGGGTCATGCAAAGAATAATTGATGTGCCTGGTCAAGTGTTCCTTTATGGTCATGAATTGACGGAGATGCATAATTATGATATAATTTGCGAAAATTGCCCCTGATTTCTTTTGCAGGGCACCTCGAACACGCCCTTTTTAACCCTACCAGCACACCTGCGTGCTGTAAACCCGTTTTACCGGGTTTTCGTACTGGAGGTAACATTAGAGCATCTGTGGTTTCCAGCACAGTCCGAACGGACAGTTAGGCCCCTTCGCTCTCTAAAGCCTTTTCAGAAAGTAGAAAACATTACAAATTCATAACCTGTGGCACATACTTCTTTAATCTGCTAACCATATCTTTGGCTGCTGTTTTCAACTTTTGGGAGCAATTTTTGTATGATGAGCACAAAATGTAGAATTAGGTTGCCAAATTTTACGAAAGCAATTAGATTTCACAAATGGGGATTGTAAAAGGAATTGAATGTAACCACAAATATGCATAACATATAAAGAGCAGCCACCGGTTTACTATGGAGGTAATACTTTTGAAGGAATAGTACAGTTTCAAAATATGTAAAAATAACACTTTACTGAAAGGGAATTAAACGATTTGTAACTTCTCTAATGCTAGAAAAATATATTACAAAAATATCAAATGCCCCAATGACTTACTAATAATAGATCAAGCACCAATTCTGTGACTGATGATTTCCCCAGTGGCAGAGAGTGAATGAGGTCCACCTATTGCACAATTAATCCCCGTGCAACAATAATAAACGTGTATCAAGGTGCATTTCAAAAAAATCACGAATAGTGACACTTTATTTCATAAGGGTAGTGTTCGTAATATATGATATCGAAGCAGGTTAACCTACATTCCCAGATATTATTGACAGTATCAGTCCCATATTTTGAAAAACAGTTAATCCTCTATTTGCAGGGCCCAGATGAGTTTCTCCTAAAGCTGCACCGATATTTTTCTCTCAGATGCCCCATATCTCTCCCTCCCTGTTGCTCTCTCCCTTCGCGGGTGACCATGTTTGTCATCCCTGTTCCCACCCCACGCCATTTGTATTCTTCAGTGCATCAGATTTGTGGACGGCTTTTTTTACAAAACTTCAAACATGTTTGAGATGACTCAGACTGGCCATCACTGCTACTTGTTTAAAAAAAAGGCTTGTACATAAGTGAAGGATTGAGACCCTTGCTATTTTCATGGTTTTAAGGTAATATCTGGTTAATAAGAATATAGTTTATTGGCCACTAAACTAGCGCAGGCCAAATATCAAATATTGGCTCAAAAAAAAAACTACATATGGGACCATCCCTACAAGCCGCTGAGCTTTATGAGCCACAATAAAAACGCACCAGCAACATGTAGACATCCCTCGAGACCCAGAGTTTAACAAAGTTTAAAGAAAGACAAGTCCAATAAAAATATAACTCCAAGGGATGTGACTAGTTCCTATAATGGCAGTAGCTCAGTGGTAGAGTGCCTGTCTTCTGATCCCAAGGTCAGCGGTTGGAATCCCGCTCCCGCCATTAACATCCTGGCAGAGTGGTCAGATCCAAGACAAGCCTATTAATGACCTTGATTCGCCATACGCTGCTGCTTCATTAATGTGAATCCTGTTGTGTTGTCCTTGGGCAAGACACCTGATGAGTCCCTGCCCCCAGTGTATGTGTTCTACAACTAATGGGTGACTGGTTCCTTGATGTAAAGTGCTTTGAGTGCCTTGGTATAAATGTGACCATTTTATAACTTTAGTACCAGCTCCAAGCCTGGATAAATAAAGAGAAGAGTCTCTGGGAGAGCATCTGGCATATAAGTACAATTAAGTTAGAAAGGGGATGATTTTCCTTGCTGACCCCAGGAGGCAAAAGCTGAGGTGAAGATTTTTTAAAATTTTGGCCAATCCCATATGAATTATAATGGAAAAGCTCCCTTTGGCCCCGGCTGAGTCTTGGCTTAATAATCAGGATCCTCAATTACCCAGAATGCTTGGCTTCACAGAGGGCCACAGCTTGCGCCCCTTGCACCAGTCCAGTCCGGTCCAGCCCAAGGCCAGACTCACTGGGGAATTTGAGCTGAATTCAATTTCACCTCTGGCCTCAGCGGCGGCAGCTTGTGCACAAAGGCCTGAGTTCCACATTGAACGTGAGAACCCCCTCATCTCCTGACCCCCATTACCATATGAATGCAGGCACAAATGAGACTGCACAGGCACCAAAATGGAGTGAAAGACCCAGGAGTTGGACAGTCTGGACAAAATGAGCATTTTTTGGGGGGCAAACGGTTTACCTTTCACACTCTGTGCAATGTAAGTGTGTGGGCTAGACAAACACATATGTATAGATGTCACATATAGAAAAAGGTCAGCCTGAAAGGTCACCGTTCGTGACCCAAACGGAAAATCGGACAGTTCCAGAAGCTCCTCATGGTCTATTTCATCCACAAAAAACAATCATACCAAACGAATAAATGCCACGCTAAATGCTATAATCCCGTGTACTTTTTGTGTCAGTCCAAAGTCTAAATTAAAAATGAAAAGCAAACTTGCCACTTGTCCAAGTAGAACTGAAGAAGCTAATTGGATGAGTGGCAAAACGTATTGAGTTAAAAAAACTACAGAATTCAGTTTTCTTTAGATTTCCTTTGTCTGATATTATTGGCACGCTTTGACATACTGAAAA
The DNA here is from genome assembly GCA_015082035.1 of Chaenogobius annularis. Classification (NCBI taxonomy): domain Eukaryota; kingdom Metazoa; phylum Chordata; class Actinopteri; order Gobiiformes; family Gobiidae; genus Chaenogobius; species Chaenogobius annularis. Next base: position 61,574 of record BJKM01000728.1, read on the forward strand.
TAAAAAGCGTGACAATCCCTCTCTGACACAACCTTTTAACTTACGGTATGTAGTTACACTTATTAATTACACTTGTTAGAAATAGTTTGAATGAGTGACAGAGAAAGTTCTGGTGCTTTCAGACTTGAGGTCATTACTGCCCTTCAGACAGTCTTTATGGTCACATAAATCTGCTCTGGTCCACAGACAGTGTAATGAGCCAACCTGCAGCACTAACCTACAGAGAGACGGACGAATATTAAACTTTAAAAACTGTCATTTCAACAAATTACATTGTACATCGGGCTATATGGATCAACTCAACCAATGCACCTGTCTATTTCTGCCTGTCAGCCTATAAAATTCCTCTCCCTTATTCCGCCATTACATAACTGCAGAAACATATTAGCCACCTCAGCATCTTCATTTCGTTCTTCCCTGAACAACAAGAGAAAATACTCTCAACCAAGTATTTCAGTCCAAAACAGAAATGCTCTATTTAATATGATAACATGCTACCATATTTTACATACAAAGGTCTGAGACAGGAAAGGAAAATATCCGAAAAATGGCTATTTATGTCGAAAATGTATGAAAAGTGAACTAAACTTGCGCTAAATGATCACTTCTTTGGTCAAACATGTCCAGTAGAGGCGGTGTTTCCTGTGTAATCCTGCTAATACAGCCATTTCTGAATCCCAGGGCGCAGTTCATAAATCAGTGCATGTTTACCGCGAAGGTGTTGTGTTTTCTAGGAACACGGTGTCCGCAGCAGCTGGCAGTGTGGACAGCGTCGAGTCCGGAGACGACCCAAGTGACTCCTGCATATGTGTGTGTGTGTGTGTGTGTGTGTGTGGGACAGACAGGAGGGCTGTGCTTTAGCTCAGTGAGCAGAGACACTGTGATGTCAGCCAAAGCACCCTGACGTAGCCACTGACGCTTAAATGTACCCTTAACCAAACACACTGTTGGATAGCTTACACATAGTACGCACTTTAGCCTCAAAACAAGACTCGAATCCAACGTCAACTGTTGCACTTTCTCCCCAAAAAAATGCTCCGATGTCCTCCCACGCACTCAGAATCCGTCTCCAAAAACACCCTCGCACACGCGCTTATGTAACGGGATAATCCAGGGACAGAACTGCATAGAAACTGAATCTGGAGATGTAAAAACAGCACTCACGCTTATTAGTTTGGTGGCAATGTGTGTGTCTCTGTCTGGAAAGGAAATTAAGTCGTCATTTCACACTGTGCTCCAAAAATTTTGCATCAAACTGTAAAAGGACAATAGGCAGTTCTGAATAGATATTGCACCAGAAAATGTTGCAATAGTTTGAACAATGGAAGTGGTTTTTATATGCCATTGGAAGCTCAGCATCTGATTAAAATGCATTTATCTTGACAAATGTATTATGTTATCTATTGGCAGCATTAGCAAGTAAGATTTAAAGGATTAAAAGGTTAAATAAACATTAAATTATTCTGCAAATATTCAGAGATGGGTCAAAGAGCAGATGCACAATTTCACTAGCTCATGCAAATGTTTTCAAAATAAGAAAACAACAGCTCTATATTCAACTGAGGCGGAAATTATAATAATCACGAGCAATAGCAACAATATACACCGATTCCCATTCAATCCATATTTAACTGGAGTAAATAGTGTGCATTGTCCAGGGGCACAACAACAACACCACTCCAGTAAAGTTTGAATTGCTGAGCCTTCGTTTGTTGTAGGAATGTTTTTAAGGTTTCTATAAAACAGATTTATGTCCTGATTAGAGGTGAGCAATATATCCAATTCAAGATAATAGCGGGAATGTAAGCAACACCAAAAAACTGATTACAACTTTAAAAGTTAAGCTGTAAACTTTATGGATGCAAGGTGGTATTTCGGCACTTTTGTGATTCATTTTACAAACATTTCACGTTTGTCTAATTACTAGGGCTGGAGTCGACTTGCCCTTTGCGATTAGTCGACTGAAAGGGAGTGCGGCATAGTGCTGGAAGAGCTTCTATAATCTAACCATATCTGACCAAAAATAAACACAAAAAAATGATAAAATTGCACTTTTCACACAATAACGACTTTTCACATGGTAAAGTACCTGAATAAATGGATGAGCCACTCCAGAAACTCCAGCTAACTAACTCACTCACTCTGTGCCTTGCTGTTGTCCATAAAAAATGTATAATCCCAATGAAATTATTAGTCGACTAAAATAAAACCCAACTAAATCAATGTATTTATTTGGGTAACAATTAATCAACTAAACAACCAAACATTTACAGTCTTGAACTTCAACTAATACGTTTAAAATCTTGCCCTGCCCTTATCGTGATACTAATCGATATAAACTTTTATCAAGACTAGGAACTAATTTGGTGTAGGTAATTGAACAAATAAGATGATGTTGGACCTTTCCTGGATAGTTTTAGAACGGTCTTGATCTATTTCAGAACTAGTATAAGACCAAAAAATAAAACAAAATAGACTACTACTGTAATTTTTGTGTTGAAAATGACATTCTACTGTACTTTGAATCGTCATTGTGGCGTCAAACCTCTTCCTTAGACTTACATTTTCTAGTAACATTCTGAAACCTTACAAGACTACTGCCACTGTCTTGAATCTCTACCATACTGACTTGAATCTCCGCTCTGGCTGTTTAAATGAGCTCCCGCCGTAGGAAACTGTAACCGAGATCCAACGGAATATTTGAAGCGTTTCTCTGACACTTGAATGACCCCAGCGGCAGCAGACTCCCTGGCTCTTTCTCAGACATCTCCATCACCTTCCCCTCTGCACCGCACACAAAACCCCATTTCACAAGAAGCCAGCGAGCGCTGCTCCCGAAACAAAAAGCCAGCCTCGCTCTCCGTCATGCTGCAACCCGGCCATAAGCTTCCCTTTATCTGCATTTGCTCATTAAACTCCACAGAAAAAAAAAGTGATTGAATTCTGCTAGTCGTGGAATAAAGGGATCTTGAGGTTGCCATTTTGAATACGTGCCATGTCGGGGTGAATGGTCTTTAGAAAGCTACAGGGGCCAGCTGACCAACTGTAGATAATGTAGCATGGACGTGGCCTTATTGTTCTGGGGAAGAGGCTGATGACCTACGGCGACACCGAGAGGAGGCGGAGGAAACGTGCTGAATGAAAAGGTCGGGGAGATGGGGGCTGGGGGGGGGGGGTACTTGATATCTCTATCGAAACGAAGCAACTGCCGAAAGCGTGGGGTAGAGAAAAGTGAGAGTATTGTGTATTCAAATCAAAAGTACTCTAGTAGGGGAAAAGGGGAGCTTAAAATGTATTAAATGTCTGCGTGCAACATTGAGTTACGTTTGCTATTTTGCATAATCATAGGCAAATGTGACAGTATGACTATGACTATATTCATAACATTCTGAAGTACTTTACAACATAAACCTCTTTAAATAACAAATAACCTGGAAATGAGTGAAGCAGGGTGGACTACACACACAAGTTTGCAATCAATAAAAGGTTTTACAAATAGATTTTTTCCCCCCTTTGTTACTCTTGACTTATTGTCAAGAGTAACATAGGGTAATGTAGTTTGAAGTAAAAATACTGTTCATACATGCCCAATAAGGTTTACTCTTAGATGTGAAATGTATTCATTACGTTACTCAAGTAAAGTAATTCTAACTCATTACTTCCCACCACAGTGAATGCACAAGCCAATTATTTGGTTCCTGAGAAGGGGGAGAGAACGGAGTGAAAGAAGAAAAATGGTCTTGACATTCAGGCAAACAGGCAGAAGGGAGGTAACAAGTTCAGGGCCTTTCAGAAAACATGGCTGCCTGCTGTGTGATGGATCATGAAGCCTCCAATAGAGAAACGCATGGGAACCCAGCCTCCAGAGACCAGATCGGTCTTCAGCCCAGTGCAGAAATAAATGGTTTCTGTGCGTGATATGAGCAGCTCCAGCAGAGATACTGTCTCCCAGCTACAGTACAGCTGCTCCGGCACGCTACAGCCAAACACAAGCCGTAATCTATCAACATGTCCATGGACATTTAGACAACTACATGACATTTGGAATGGAAGATTTGGGAGCTGAAGAGAAGAATTACTTCAGTTAATTTCCCCTTAGATCTAGTGGAAACTCCCTTATGAATACGTTACATTAGAAATTAAGCTATATCAAATTATGAAATACTAAACATGGTGAAGTTTGTAGAAGAAAAGATATTGTAATAACTGTTGTTTAGGGGCAGGATTAAAAACGTTTCCACTTCTTCCTACTTAATTGTTCCATTACAGTTGATTTTAGAACTTTTCATAAGTTTGAAATAAAAGTAATTTAATCAAATCAAACTGATAAAAAATGACTTTCTGCCGTCAACCAAACATCTTCACAGTTTAACACTTTTGCATTTAGTACCTTCGAACGTAAACACTAAGTAGCGCTTTTTAAAGTTTTTTTTTGTCCCTTAGACTACATTTGACAGGACAGTTTTGTGCAAAATGGCGGTGAAGAGTGAGAGAACATTCAGCAAATCGCTGGAGCCAAGAATCAATCTCACGCAGCCGACTCCAGCTTAGACCACTCGACTAACAGGCAGCACAGACTTAATTTAAAGCAAAATTGGCAAACCTGTGTTAACGTAACAAAAAGAGACTAGTGGTGTCAAAAGTATCGGAAATCAGATCCTGCTCGATTCTAGAAACTCATTTGAACGAGACAAAATGTGATCTTTCTGGAGTATAAGAACCAGTAATATAAAGAAGGTACTATTATTTTGGGTTCAAATTTTGAGCCTGATGTTTTAAAAGAGAGCCTTTTTAATCATCATTGTGGTATCGAAATTAGTATCGAGCCTCTTCCTTCATTTTTGTATCGTAACAACACTAATAGAGACACAGTAAGTTGTCCGGGTAAAACTTTGACATACCCCATTCTTAGTAGGCTTTTAACTGTTCTAAACTATTTAACTCTTGTATTGTGGACACGCCTTTTATTATTACATTTAACAAAACATTTAACCAAAATGCGTGTAATGAAATAAAATCATTTTTGGGGGTAATTAGCATGAGCTCAGTGTCAGTTTTCCCGCCATGACGACAGCAACATTCTACTGATTCAAACACAGGAAAAGTATCTCTGCCAAAGTGCCCAAGACGTAAAATGTCTAGGTCTCCAGGTTTGAGAAGTAGCTAATCCATAACTGTACAAAAAAAAGTCTGAATTTTAGGATTCCTGCTTCCGCATTTACAGAAAGCCCATAAGATTTTTGTCACATTGTGACTTTATAGTTGCAAACTTTGGTTCTAAGAAATGTATAACTGTCTTCTGGGGCTATTTTAAAGAGCCAATACATTTCTGTTCAGATAATCTTGTTTTCATGATTGCTTTTCCACATAATATCAAAAGTGCACAAAAGTATTTCGGTACGAATAAAATGTCTTACTTGCAGCTGTTTTTAAACAATAATGACGTGTCAACAGAGAGAAGGCTATTCGACGCACTACATTCTCTAACAGTCAATAACATAGAAGACAACGCGATTTATTATCCAATTATTGAGCTGGTTAAATTATAATTATTGAAGTCATGTTTGAGTTATAGTCCCAGAAGTTTAATGAACACTACTTACAATTAAAAGGATTCAAATGAAAAGCAAGCTACACATACACAGGCCGATAAAATAAGAAAGCAGCTGTCACAAAAATACTTTAAGTACTAAAACAGTCCAAATATTTTCAGCCTCAGAAGTCTCAAAATGTTAAGCTACTAACAAGCCAAACCGTAAAAGTCATATTCCTCCTATAGACCCACATATATAGTCTCCCGCTGTGCCCCACTTCCCGGGTTCAGGAAGAATAAACCTGTCAACAAAGTGGTCTCTAGGGAGGCCTGCTGACACCGGCCTGTCACTCTGAGGACACAGAGGAGAGTAATGGGACGGAGCCCGAGGGCCGTGGCTGAGGACAGGGGACGTCCCGAGACAGGTGATCCAAATACACTCAAATGCACGCTCACCACAGTATGTCATTAACAATGTGTCACTTCATCCACTGGAACTGCAGGACGAGTAGAAACACTATTTTGAATTCAAAAATATGAGGCTTAGCTACTGTATAAACTGTACTGCATAAAATTGGAATCATTTATTTCTTCATGTTTATATACATATCAGTAATGTATATTTAGATATGCAGTGATTTCATATCGAGTCAAATTTAAATTATTTTTATATATATATATATATATATATATATATATATAGTATTTCATGATTTTGTAAAAACAATGTAAGTAAACTCTTAAAACAACAAAAGACAACAACCCAATACATTCTTCCTTGTGCCTCCCCCAATGTTAACATACAAACAAACAAAGTGAAAACCTTAAAATAATGGACTAATAATGGATCTGTTTAACAACTGGTTTGGCAGAATAAAATGTAAAAATGAATAATAAACAATAACAATAAACAAATAAGTTGCATGTGTTCTCAAAAAAGCCCGAAGGAGGTTACAGTGATGTTCTGACTCCTCCCAAATGTCACGTGATTTATTTAAAAAAAACAAATTAAAAGTACAACTAGAAAATTGATAGAAAATATTTTAAAAATCTGGTCCCTAAATACAAAGCTAACATTAACTAGTCACGACTTCTACCTTCCTGTTCAAAGGACATTTTGAGGACCATTCAAAAGAAGTTTTAAATTGTTAATTGCTATGGGCTTCATTTATCTTCATTTATAAGTCTAAAAGCCATGGAAAGATACTAAAAACGTGTGGACAGTCATTCAAATCTAAAACACCAAATAACAGTGTACAGTGAAATAACAATTAAAAAAACAAAAATTCATTTCATCAGACACATTTGCAATTCAAAACTACCAACTCCAAAACTTCACCAAACGCTCTTGCCCACCGGCCCCCGCCTATCATACGCCGGTGCGATTTCTGTCTTATCAAAACCACGTGGCTCACATTCGGCAACTTTAAACACGTGCGCCACTCAACAACACAACCACATCTGCACCTCGCACCTTGGCAGCCTGCAAACGGGACAGACGCCGCACCTCGTCACTCCAAAGACGCCCCAAAAGCGGACACGATATAGATGAATGGGACGTTTGGGAAGGTTTTTGTGGAAGGGTTTCTTTCGTATGCACTGACCTGGACAGCGGAGTCAACAGAGGACTGGTCTCAGATTTCACACTTCAGCTCCCTCCAGGCTGCTTTTGAAGTTGCTCCTTCTGGTGTTTTGCCGGCCGGCCGCACACTGGACGACAGACAGAGGAAGGCTTTAGTCTTCTTCTGGTTAATTTTCCTCTTGCCGGTTTCTTCTCCTCCTCTGGCTCTCCTCTCCATGCTTTCACTACAACAGCCGCCGCGGCAACAAAACTCCACTCACCTCGCGCCTTTCTTTCTCTCTCTCTCTCTCTCTTTCTCGCTCTCTCTATCTCTCTCTCTCTCTCTTTTGATCTTGTTCAAATTTCTTTTTCAAGCTGCACGGGCGAAGTCTACTGGGCATGCCCACAACTGAGCCGACACTTTGTAAGGAACGCTGTGCTCACTTTCCTTGTTTCTGCTGCCGGCTGCTCTCCCTCTCCCCGTGCGCTTCCTCCTCCTCCTCCTCCCACTCTCTCGTCGTAGCCCTCCGCTGCTCCCCTCGCACCTCTCCCCCCCGAGCTCTGTGTTAACCAGGAACCAGAGCAAAGTCCACTCCACAGAGGCAGGGGAAGAGAAAAACAAAACAGAAACAGCATGGGGAGATGGCGTATGTGACGTTTAAAGACAAGTTACACAAACACAGCATTAGAATTAGGACTAAACAAGGATTAAACCTGGAACTAAACATGGACAAGGCTAAACCTGGACTAGAACTGGACTAGAAAGTGTGAACGCACTCGAAGAAGACAAGAGCACTTTTTAAAGTTCAAAGTATGAATTTTGTTTTTAATATGGAACAACGTGACAATTCATACATCTAGTACAAACTATAAACTATTGGTTATGATTAGTCGATCAATGCTTGGACATGATAATGGGCTGCGTGTCGTCAAATGGTAAATTAGTATATATTCTTTTAATTGTTATACTTAAACAAGGCCAATCAGAGACAAACAATTCTTTGTCAAATAGCTAAAAAAAAATTCATTAAAAAATGGAAATTAAGTTGAAAAACAGTTTGAAAGACATTTGATACACTTGTTAGAGTAGAAACATCCTGCACTTACTACCTGCTTTTTAAGGTTTCTAACGTACTTTAAGATCCTTCAAGACATTAAAATTATTATTATTCTAAAACTTTTTATTTCTTCAGCTCACATTTATTTTTTAAAATGTTTGAATTTCCTAATCTTTTCTAATGAAAGTGCCTGTGTAATTTACAAGCCAACTTTATCAGCTTCTGTGACATTACTTCCTTCTATTTTTAACTTGACTAATGCACCTTAGACACAGGAGGAATTATGCTATGTGAACACTTTGGATATTGATGCTAGTAATGCACCTGTCAGCTTATCGTACATTTCGATGATGAATCTTGTTTGTTTGTTGTGTTTTTCCCTGTCCTGCCCCTGTAATAATGCCGCATGTCACGTCCCCCTTCAGCGACTCACCCGCTTGTCTGCGCTATCTCAGTCCTGCCTCGGCTGACCCACATTCTCCCGGCAGCAGAAAAACTATCGGGACACTATGCATCAAAACCAGGCTGTTGGAATGAGGACAGCGAGTTCACAGAGGCAGACAGCAGCGAGCCGAGAGACCGAGAGAGAGAGACACCACGGTCCTAATCAGGATAAAACCCAACAATGACTAATCAGCCAAGCAGATTTACGACAGAACAGAGAGGGTTTACACACCGGTGCTGGTCTGTTGGGAAAGCTTTTCAATATTAAACATCAAGCCAATGTTTCTGGAAGATACCACACTAAAGATTCTTCTCAGATTGTGGGTCTTGGACAAGCTTTTTCTACTTGGGAGACCGGATTTTGAGATTGAGATCTGGTTTGGACCTGGTTTAAGTTGGGAATTTAAACTAGGGCTGTGCGATTAATAATATTGAATGATTCGCATTGTCTATCAGCCAATCCTGTGCCGGTGAAAGCATGTGGCTTGGAAAAGAGGTCAGGTTTTGGGGAAACAAATCTATTTTTTAGTGGTACGTGGTGCAGACTAAATATGTGTATTTTCTGTATTTAGTTCTGTAAATAGTTTACAATTCAGTCTATGTTCATGAGCCGTACTTGTTTTAGAAGCTTTTTTAAATATATGAGCCTATTTTAGACCTAACACCTCCTTTTAAATCGTTTCATACCTGGTTTGGATCCATTTTATTCATGCTTAAATGCTGCTCTAATCCTACCTTTGTGTATCTTAATTTCTATCGTTTAATTCCTGGTTTATTTTAACCTGATTTTCACCTTATTCTGCTCTGCCCACTTAGGTGTTCGGTGTTAGAGTTAGAGTTAGGAGTCAGGTTAAACCCATAGTGAAAGCATGTGGCTCAATCTAAACTAAGAGTTTAGATTTTGGAGAAACAAATCTGATTGTTAAATGGCACTTACTAAACGTGTGTAATAATGTGTAAAAGCCATATTTATTTGTTTTCAAGAAATATTGCTCGCCCTTGTTTTCAACTTACTTTAAAACTAGATAAACTTTAACTGTTCCATACTTGGTTTAACCCTGTTTTACACTATGGTTCTGTCTTGGATCCTTTTCAGGTGTGGTTTAATCCTGGCTTGATGTAGTTTATTTGTTATGGATTCATTCCTGGTTTATTTTGATCTGATAGAGGCAATTGTTAAACTCAATATAGTCCTGGTTTAGACCCAGTTTAGTCCTAGTTTGGTCTTGGTTTAGCTCTAGTTTACACCTGATTTACACTATTTAATAAATTATAGATTTATTTTCTCCTGATTTATGTCTATTCTATTCTTTGGATTATTAAAGCCCGACTCATTGTTGTCCACTGAAGATGGTGCCTGGAAAGGCTATATATACATTTTCTGATGTAGCACTCGGTGTGTTTGAATCTCCCTGGTGTAGACTTTATTTAAATACCCATCTGGAACAAGTGAAGAGCAGCGTTAAAGCCAGGTGGAGGAGGTGAGAGGGAAAGTATGGAGAGGGAGGGGGGGCACGTCCAGACGGCTGAAGGACTGACCCCCGGAGTTCAAAGGTCATGGGAAACAGCCGGTCAATATGAAGATGAAGAGTCAATGCCACGGCTGGATAAGCTGAAGCCGCATGTGTCCAAGAGGATGGAACGGGCCCGAAATTAAAAAGCGACCATGTCCAACAAAAGACGAGACAATGCGGTCAAGCTTGGCCACGTCACTTCTGAGATTCAGGAGAAGAAATGATGTCTGCGAGATTAAACATTTGGGCAGGGATAAGTACACAGATTTACTGCGTGGTAAGCTAGTTTTGTGCTTTCAAACTATTTCAGTAAAAGACACACACAAGTTAAGCTTGACCCAGTGTGTAGTGGAACGTGTGGTGAATCAAAGCTGCTCTTGGAATGGGACAAAACGAATGAACAATGACAATGTTGGTGAGGCCAAACTTACTATGGAAGTAAAGGTTAAGCATCGAGTATATGTAGTACTTTATCTGGGGAAGATGTGATCAGCTTTCGTAGAAGGAGCTCCATCAAGTTTTTACGAGTGAATTATCGTTCAAATTATACAAGAAAAGTCACATATAAAATGTTTGATCCTTATGTTTATGTCTAGTTTTTACTATCACTTTATTTTCAATTTCTTGTATCAGTTTTCTTTATCAACCCACACCCCATGTGTTGCACTCTTCTGCTTTGTTTTGCATGGTTTTTAGATATTGTATTTTTAAATGTTACTTATATTTCTGGTTCAAATCCTGTTGTTTGAGTCGATATTTCACACACTGCATGAGTCAGGTGCATTTAGTTAACGGATGTGCCCGCATCTGCTCTGGAGGAAAATTTGTCTGCTCTTGTATCCTGTACTTAGTTCTAATCTTATCATCAATCAGAATAAACTTTTTTATTAAGCGCAGTAGAATTATTTGAGTGCGATGTTAAAAAGTAACTTGTACACATTGGCGACGCCCACTTCAAAGCAATTCAAGTCTATGACGCAAGATAAAAATGGAAGGTTCAACAATGTTCTTCTTGATCGCCCCGAAGAGTGTAGGGCTGTGCGTACCTTTTAAACCGTTTTTGGTTGAATACATTTGTAACAGCCTATTTCACAAATGTTCTCTTCCCTAAATTTTCGGATAATCGTGATTTATTATTATGATTATTTGTGATTATTAGTATTCCGTTACCGAGCAGCCCAACACCGATATGTAAAACTTGAATTTACAATGATTATTTTGTCAGCATCGATCTTTTTTTTTATGCCAGATGTACTTGCTCAACCGACCCTCGCTGTTCATCCATTCTAGACTTGGAGCAGGCCTAAATGGTAAACTAGCTTGTGATCCCTTTTGGATTTGATGTATTTCCAATTATTTACGCACTAGAGAAAGCTCCATAAATAATGCTCAAGCCTTTAACACATTAGCTTGCACAACCACAGTCTGTTGTCAAGAACAAAACAGACAAATTGGCTTTGTCTATGTCCGAACCACACCGGCCCACTGCCGCGCTCCGCTCAATGCGCACTCATTAGCCCTCTCGCCCCTGTTCTCCGAGGGACGTGTGACCCCAGCTATTGTCTGGGCCGGACCTGTCCCGCCACGAGCCCAGTCGCTGCACAAAGCCCTGTCATTAACTCTGGATCTGTGGGACCCTCCAAGCCCACTGCCCTAACCCCAGCACCCCCTCCACACCAGCGGCCTGTCTGGGGCCAAATGAAGAGGGTTAGATAAACAGCAGTTCGATGTTTATCAAGGTTAACCCCCGCAAGCACACGAGCGACACCTCTGCTGTCTGCGAACACAAGCGCGTGCAGCTGGGAAACACAACAAAACAATCATCATCACATTGCGGAAAAAGATTCAGTTGTAGTCAGTTGTAATAATCACAATTGTTTTTTGTATTGATCTATGACATGTTTCAATTTAAATTAATTTTGTCCCATTAAAAACAATAAATGTCTATCAATGAAAATGTCCTGAGCATAAACAAACCACACAGACTTATTCAGAGTCAAACTAAATAAATATAGTGCGGTTTTTTCCTCCAAAGACTGAACTCCAAACCACATTCTTTTACTGACCGAGGATTGGCTGTGGAGCTCTTAATTAAACCGAGCCATGCGTTTTATTGAAGATTAGTCATGACTGAATCTCGATCTTGACTGAAATTTGATTCATAGCTCAACCCTACAATAAATATTTAATTGTTTATGTGCAAAAATCCCATGCGAATATGAATATGTTTAATGCCTTTTTTCTGTGGATTGTGTAGAGCTCGGTCAGAGGAATTTAAATACAAATTAGAACAGGAAGGGTCAGAAAATTATAAAAGTAGACAGTTTAATTCTCGATCAAAGGAACAGTTTTACACAGGGAAGCTCAATAGCAAAGAGGTTCAAAGATGCAATGGGAGCTGTACTATGTACGTGTACATGAAGCGAAACGCGTGGAAGAGTTAGGTGGTTAGTTACTATTTAGGACAAGTTGTTCTTCTGGAGTTTATTCATATCATTCTCTAAGATTATGTTTATCGTAGATATGAATATAGTATGAAGATATAAAATGTTTTCAAACAATGTCAAAGATTACATTCTCCATTTAGAGACAAACCTTTTTTTTTTTTTTTTATAAAATACTTATTTTCTTTTACGAGATGGGGATAAAAGACCGGGTCCTCCTGGTTTAGGTCATGGATTAGACCTGGTTTATTCCTTGTATAGACTTTAAGACCCACAATACATTTGTTTTTCCCAGATAATATAATCCAATTCAATATTATTTTATCGACCAGGTTTACATATTTATGATGACATGTTGATCTGCAGGGGAAGAATAGCAGTTTATTTATTTACCATTATTTAAGCAGGGAAGTTTTACCTGGATTCAGAATCCCTATTTCAGGGAATCCTAAACATAGAGGAGTTCATGTTTTTAGAAGCAGAGGAATGTGGAGCACGTGGAGGAACCCTACAGAGACAAGGGGACACGCAAGCTCCACACAGAAAAGCCCTATGGGGCGTCAAACACAGGAACTTCTTGCTGTGAGAAGAGAACACTAACCACAGCGCCAGTGTGCCCCCATGCTGTGATTTATGTAGAAATGTAGATGGGACAAATGGGCCAGAATAAGTGCCCACATCATTCAGAACAGAGTTGAATTCCTGGTTGTGGATTTTGTTCACCGACAATGGCAATAAAGCTTTTTCAGAGTCTAATTGTAATGTTTTATGTATTTATTTTTTCCAATTTAATCATTTTCTAACTAATTTAAGAAATAATTGTAATTAAGATAACATTTTGAGTGCTGTCTGAGAGTTCTAAATTGTATTAAAGGCTCAGCGTCGTGAGATTGATTCCCAGCTCTGACAATTTGCTGAATGTCCTCCCAGCTTCAACTAACCCTTTCAAAATAACAGTAATACTTGCACATTCCTATCCACCTGCTTTGATAAAACCTGTTTGATTCCTAGTTTAATCAGAGTTCAAATCTGTTTTAGTCCATGTTTAGACAGTTATAAATCTTAGGTAACTTAAACTTCATGTTGGTATAGACAACAAACAAACAACAAACAAACAACAGTGCAGATTATGTCTTGGTTTGATCTTTGTTTTGTCCTTGTTCTGAAGCCTTGACGCGCCTCAAAGCTCAGTCATTGCACCTGCTGCCTTGTCTCTGCTACGACTCCAACTCTGAAACTCCATGTTCCAGCCCGCTGTTCAACAACTTTAACCAGCTCATAAACACAGATAAGCCACCTCTGCATCTGAAGAGCCTCGCTGCACTGTTTACTACGGTTAAACCCAATGTGTGGACAGCAGCGTGCCACCTGCTCCAGAGCAAACACAGGCGTGAGAGCTGCAAAAGGAACTGCACACATCCAGACACTATATGTAGGAACGTTATATGATGGGCAGAGAGAGAGAGAGAAAAGAAATGGAAAGAGAAAGACATACATAGAGAGAGAGAGAAGAATGGACAATCATTTTAGGCAGACAGTGGTTTGTTTAGTCGGTTCTTGGGTCAATAAACCAATAACAAGGAGCAGGAGAACACACAGACACGCTGAACTTGCTAAGCAGATCGTGTCCGTATTGATTCATACCCAGTAAAAGGACTAGAGTAATAACAAAGAAAGGAATAACAAGTGTCTTAATCTATCCAAAAAACAGATGGAGCTGAGCTAAAGCTATGTGGTGTTATTCTATAAATAAAACAGCTAGAAAAATAAAGTACTCTTGCAATGAAGATTGACTAGTTACAAATAGTTTTCTTTGGTTCCTATTGATCAACTGCATAAAACATGAAACTTTTTATTGATTACAAGTCTGTTCCAAGGTTATGACTTTCATTAAATTTGACATTTGCAATGATTTCTACCGTAAGTTCAGTCTGGATATGAAACATGTGTAACAATTACAACAACCAAAGCTGCAAGTATATTTAGAAACAAGACCAGCAATGTCCTCTAATATGGGTATTCTTATTCATTATGAAACCCACAAAACCATACTTTTACAAACATGAAGATCTGAAACAAATAATATTCTACTTGCATTAGTTTAGTTTAGGTGAGGTTTCAAACTCTTACGGCTAAAATGTGCACTATGTATTGAACGGAACTGTTGATTGCAATATTTTACCAAAAAAATCAATACAAAAATGTGAATCTAAAAATGTTACCTTGTTGAATGTATGTGTTTGTTTGTTTGTGTGAATGTGTAAAATCTAGTGCTGCAACTTACGATTATTTTGGTAATCGAATAGTCTAGCGATTATTCTATTATTCGATTAAACGATTAGTCGCGACAGGCCAGTGGATGAGATTTTTACTACATTTTACCCCGATAAAGCTGAACTTAATCCGTTAGAGGACGTCCTGGCGGAGAATATATTCAGACAAAAGGGTGTTTCCATTCAAAACACAACTTTTTTGTTGATTTCTGCTCTGCCTGAGAAATACAACCTCTTCTCTCAGCTCATGGCATTTTCGAGTCTGTGTATAGTCCAGTTAACGATTGTTTGATTACTTCATTGGTTTACAACTATTTCTATAATCGATTATTTGCGATGAATCGATAAACTTGGTGCAGCCCTAGTAAAATCGAATTTTAAAAATGCATAATCTGAGTAGTACGAGTGAGCATTCTTAGTTTCAAAAGACTGTTTAAAATAATGGTGGAAGGACAAAGAGGTGTAACTATGAATGGATCTGAGACAGAAAAAAACAAAAAAAGTAGATATATTCAGCTCCGCCGCAAGCAAATCCCCAACTATTCAGGCTGCCAAATGTCCTAATTTGAACTACAAAATGATACTGCGATTGGAGGATAGTCGGTCGTAAAGAGAGAGGCGACACTAGACAGTAGTAGCACAGGGTCCTGATAAAAGGGGCCTGGTTTGGCTGAGGAGCTCCAGTAGTGACTATAACGTGAGCCTTTACTGCCCCCATGTGGACAGATCAGGGTACGTGCTCTCGTTCAAGAAACAGAAAATGATATCGCCCTGCACACTCCAGAAATACAACTGTTGGAGAAGTTAAAATACACGCTAATATCAAGTTTATAGTAGTACATAAAGTTAAGGTTAGTGTTATCGAGTGCTTTGTTATTATTATTAGGTTAAACGTGTCTAAATTACGCATACAATGGGGACGTGTCTGTGTTGTGCAAAGTTCAAGAGCAGCAGGAGAAAAAGACGCAGCTAAAAAATCAAGATGATAATTTACGTGGGACGTTTGTTACCAGAAAGAAATGTATTTGCAGAATAGATAATTGTGTAGTGATGGTCAAGTGATGTTTAATTTACATTGAGAAAGGACCAACAGCTGAATTAAAAGTTCAGATTCTTACTGCTTTTTTTTTTTTTTTTTTTTTTGCTTGACAGTAATTAAAACATTGCAACATTATTCTGGTAAATACAATCTAAATACACACGGTTCAGTCTGAATAACTTTTGCAAGGCTTATAGCTTTGATGACTGTAAAGACATGAGCTCTGGACTTACCTTCTTGATCCGGGTGATGCGTCTTTGGCCCCTGCGTATCCCGGCGCAGTCTGTCCACAAAGAGCCCTTTTATATCCCACGTCTTGCAGCAGAGAGAAGCGCATAGATTTTCGAGACGAACCTAGACCTTCCAAATTGATCCGACCTTGAAAAAATAAATACATTGTCATCGATGACGCTCATTAATGCTTTTTCTTTGGCGAGGCCGCGGAGTGATTCACAGTCAAACAATGAAACGTCAATGAGTAGAGGCACTTCTGTCATTATGGCGAGAGGTTTATCAATCCGCGGTGAACAGGAGGACAGATGAACAGGAGTTATGCGGGATTAAGTTCATCTTCTGATCCATGTACATGAAAGTGATCATTGCGGCCTGCGCGCCCCCCACACTATTGCACTATCCAAGAACAGCGCGATATTGGTTTAGCGGTGCTTTATTGCGCGCAATGGCTGCTTTTATTGGGAAAAAGTGGCACGATGATTAGTCAAACGTCCTGTTGTCTATCGAGCTGCAACCACAAGCCGCTGCAGAACTGGAAGTTATAGCTGCTTTGACGCGGAGAAAAGGCACGGAGGGCCCCGGCTGTCTCCAGGGGCCCACGTCGCCGATAATTGGCGATTAATCACGAATTAGTTTAAAAGGCACTATTTGATAGCAAAGTTTCACTGCTTTCCAATAATTGCTTTGGATTTTTTTTATCGGCCAACCAAGGTTTGCCCACCATCACGTGTCCACTCCTGTCACCTCATTAAGCAAGAGTCTGGGTAACTTTACTTTTGGATACGAGTACAAGACAGGGAACAGATTTGATGTGGCTGTTAAAGTTCAAGTCTGAGTCTGAGGTTTTAGAGCGAGAGACTGGAGGTGAGACGACACTTCTTCTTTGTTTCTGTGGGCAAAATAGATTATTCCAGTCTTGTCTGAGTTGTTTTGCATCCACACACTGATCTGTTGGATGCAATGACAGAGTGAATCCATATTCACCTGCTGTAAGTGACACATGGATCTGAGTGTTGTCTGATATTTGAGATACAATATCTTATTTTAGTGCCTCACTCCTCATTTAGGAGAATATGTTCTAAACCACAACAAAGAGATGTTGGGCCAGTTTCTCAACAAAAACACTTTGTATCATTTTCCAATGATAGTGCTGTGCTGGTCATCCAATTTTGACACATGAATAATTATTTCTGGCACTTGGAGGGAGTAACACAAAGGAGTAACACAAACCAAGAATAGTTCCTCTGGTTGATGATGGCGATGCATTTCTCTGTCTCTTTGCTGCTTCTGCTTGTGGTTGTGGTTGAACAGGCTCAATCTAGAACCCCCTTTTGAGTTTGTCCCACATCCTTGTGTTAACATTTTATCACTGTTCTATTTGTTATTTATTATAAAAGGGATTTAGAAGTTGGCCTTATTTTCTGTAGAATTGTAAAATGTATCATAGAATAAGGCCGGCTACTGTAATCCAAGTCCCCCTATCACGATGCATTGTGCTTTTAGATCAAATAATCTCGAAGTTGATATCCTCATGACAACATAATCACCTTACCAGTTTTTGTCCTTTGGTTGAACAAAAACACTTTGTATCATTGCACAATGATCATCTGGTCATCCAATGATGACAAATGAATAATTATTTCTGGCACTTTAAAAGGAGTCACTCAAACCAAGGACCGTTACTCTGGGTGACGATGGCGAGGCATTCCGCTGCCTCTCTGCTGCTTCTGCTTGTACTTTTGACTGTCACTTCTGCTTGTAAGTTGTGTTGTGTCTTCTACTTTGTTGTAAGAAATTATTTACATTTCTCTAAAATATGTTTTTGAATGGTAGGTGGACATTCTCATGGCCATGCCAAGACCACCCAAGGTATGTACAGTAGACTTTGGGTTCTCACTTGCACACACTGGACATCTTGGTAAAACGGGGAACTAAACCTAGTCTAAACAAAACAAAGACTAGAAAAGGACTAAACCGAGTCTGTATCAGGACTAAAACAGGAGTGTGAATGCATCCTTTGAGTTTTTCCCACATCCATGAGTCACCATTTTATCCGTGTTCTATTTGTTATGTATTTTAGCGCCACACTCTGACCAGACTCCCATCACAATTCTGGTGACAAACTCGGTGACCCATGGGCCCAACAGAAAGTACAGCACCTATGTGGTCTACAGAGGCATTCTACTGGGAGCAATGAGAAGACTCCAGAATAGCGACGTCAACTTTAAGTAAGAGCCTAATTTGATGGCTTTGTCATCCCGTGTGTGATGAGTTTTCTGCTTATCTATGTTCATTGTTGTGCTCAGGTTTACCTACAGTGAAGACCAAAATTACGGCCCCTTTCTGGAAAGTGTGAATGGTCTGGCAGGAAACTTCACTCAGCGCACCTACTGGCAGCTGAAGGTCAAAAAACCAGATAAGACTGTCATAATACCCGATGTTGGTGAGTTAAAACTTCCATTATAATGAGACAAAAATATGCAATTGTTTAAGCAAAGTGTGACCAGTATGTGCAATACCAGTTGTTAAGAGTCTTTGTATTTGTACACTGAGGCGCATTTCTTAATTCTTAGCCTCTGAAAAATATTTTAGTCAATAATATGTCTGAATAATATAATATACTTGCAGGTATCGGGTGCTACATCCCAACTGCAAACGACGAGATCGTCTTGAACTTTTCCAGTTATTGAAGATTACACAAACTCTACATACAAGTTGAATAATATGAATTTAACAGATTAATAAACATGCTTTCTCATCATTTATTCTTTACAACTAGCATTAACTGTTTTCATTGGGTTGTAATATCTAGATGTGCAATATTTTGGTTCCAATAGGTGGTATCAGTGACATCAGAGGCTTTCCCAGATATCGGGATCAATCCACTGTTGAAAATATTGCTGTGATATTGTTCCATCTTAGAAAAATCGAAATGAGCAATAAATATAAATAGAAGAGCAATCAGGAAAAAAAAATTATATTATATATATTTATATTATATATTATATTATATAATATATAATATATGATATATAATATATATATATATTATATATTATTATATATATATATAATATATATTATATATAAATATATTATAGTTTACACAATCAAAACAAATTATTTATATACCAGCAAATTTTTGGAATTGGTAAACCTTACTATATTATTATTAATAATAATAATAATAATAATAATAATAATAATAATAATAATAATAATAATAATAATAATAATAATAATATAATAATAAAATGTCTGGACCTTGGTATGGATTTTAAAATATAATATTAGTATTGGAAAATGGTCCTAACAGCAGGACAAATATTGCATATCGGTATTGGCTTCCTTTGTGTTAAATAATGATGTCGTAACACTGCATCTCTCAAGAAACGTTTTCCTTGTTGTCGGCTACATGGGGAACAATAAAACAAAGAATCATTGTGTAAACCCTGGGCGTGAGTCATCTAAATGTTGTCTGTCGTATTTGAATTACAGTGGTTCTTAATAAGGGATTGAAAAAATATAGTGTCTACATTTAATGTAGACACCTTAGTTTGAATTGTGAAACTGTTTCGTATTATGAGTGTAGTCCACAGTCCATAACGAAATGATTTGTTTAAAAGCTAATCAATCATTGTGGTTTTGGACCCTGTTTTTTATTTATTTATTTTTACCAGGTTTTGTCCTGACTTAGTGCTTTAATTTGGTCCCAATTTAGAAAACTGTATAAAAAGGGGAACAAATATGGACCGTATATATTTTTTGTACCATTGTCAAATAAATCCTCAATGGACAGTGGGGGCAGTTTTTTAGACCTGCGGAAAGTCAGGCACATGTACATTGTTTAATGATGTTTAACGTGCAATGTCCCTTTTCAAATAACTAAAATAAATATACTTTACCTTACAATATACTGTACATTTTTGTTTAACTACTGACAATTGATACAGCACATTTTGTAACACAATTTAATTATAAGAAATGTTCTTGTATCACAGAATAACAGGAGCCAACTGAATTTGAATAGAGCTTTATGGCAACATCATACTTCATGTAACATTCAGGACTGTATGTTGAAAGCTGAATTCTCACCACTTTGTCAAATTCAGAATAATTTGCTCATGAGCTTTTGGTACATAGCATCCGATCCCTGAAAACCACATTATCATAAGTTACAATATTTAAAAAGACAAACATTACGTAGCAGTATATTTGGTTGCACAAAATCGTCTCCCAACTCACCCACATCTGGCCGAATAGTCTCACCCGAGGGCTTCTTGACCAGGAGCTCCCAGTACGTGTGGTCAAGCTCACTGCCAGCCAAACCATTCACACTCTCCAGGAAAGGGCCAAAGTTTGGATCCTCCTGGATTGTGAATCTAAAGTCATATATGTACAATAAACATACGAAAACAAAACTAAAAAACATATGGGTTATTTCTGAAAAAGTTTGGGACATTTAAGAAAAATCTCAATAAACGACATGAACAGCAAATGGAAGCTTGAGTGATTTAAAAATGTGTCTTACTTAAATCCTGAATTGGAGGTCATGAGTCTTTTCATTGCTCCCAGCAGGATCCCTCCCTTCACAACAGACGCACTGTAGCTCTGAGCTGGGGTGTCCTTCAAACTGTTCACAACTTTGATTTCAACTGGCATGGACTCATATTCTGAACAACCAAAGCAACAAGGTTATAGAAGATTAAACTGCGATAATAGCATTAAAACCTGCTCACCATTGGTCCGACTCCCTGGGAGCAGTAGAAGCGGCAGCAGAAGTACGACCACAGGAGCCATGTTGTCTGTGTGAAATCTTACGCTACATCAGCTTTTTATTCATTTTAATTGTTGACTTGGTAATATCCATATCTTTGGCAATCATTAACGTTAGTTGCACAACCATAACCTTTGCTTTTGGTCTTGATGACTGATTATTCCTGTTTGTTTAAGTCAAATTTACTGTAACTGTTTCTCACCTGTAATGTTTGTTAGGACTAAATGGTTAGTCAATATAGTCTTACGAATCGTGGCTCTTTTTAAGAATGTAAAGTTATAGTTGGAAAGCTCAGACAACAGGACAGTCTGTGACAATGTTTTGCTGCTGCTCTGAATAGGGTGACACCGGTCCTTCTTTTGGTCGCCCTGCACAGACATTTCCTGTCCCTCGTCATCATCTGGACATCAAGACGTTTGAACATTTGAACATTTTCAATCGGATGGAAAAGGTCTGAGCTGCTATAATTTAAACTCTGCTTAGCTCAAATTAGTCCTGCCAAAAGTCAATTCGGATGAAAATCGAAAAGTATAGATTTCTAAAACTGCTTCTAGATGTCTGCCTGCGAGATCTTTTCGACCATAGACAAATGGATAACATACCGTATTTTCCGGACTTTTAGCCGCTCCCCTATATAAGCCGCATTTGCTCTATTTTTAAAAAAACGATAATAAAACAATACATTAGGCTGCACCTATTTGTATAGGCCGCAGAACTCTTTCCTTGACTTTTGGCATCGCATGAGCTCGTCCCGCTGTCCCCTCCAGCGTCTCACCATACATTCATTGATGTTAAGCTTGCGTGCAGCCGCGCGGCTTTCCTAGCAAGATCGATGGCCTTCAGCTTAAAACTTGCTTCATACGAACTCTTCGTTTGGGTTCCATAATGATGGGCAAGAATTTGAAAATAATTATAGTTGGTAATTTGTCGTCCGTGTTCTATTTGCTAGCTGAATAAAAAAGCAACATCTGCTTCTTTGCTTAACTTTTCTGTAGTTTTGATTCTAATTCCGGTTAGTTCGCCCTAGCGGTGAAAGAAAAAAAACCACAGAAAAGCCGCAGCCTCTAAATAAGCCGCCATGGCTCAAGAATCTGACAAAAGTAGCGGCTTATGGTCCGCAAAATACGGTAATCACTTTTGGGGTAGTAATACTGTATTTTACTTTGTAAAAAGCTGAAGATTATGCGTCCACAAGGCTTGAGTGCTAAACCTAAAAAAGATAACAATTATTTGTTTTATTATTTAGGGGTTGCACATCTTCATTTAAAAAAAATATTGGGACAAAGATAATCACATACATTTTTAATTATCTACAACAAGCATGAAACGCTCTGAGGAAGGCTTCATGCCTTTAACGCTTTAAACGGGGTTGTAAAAATACAACAACATTGTTAATATAATTAATATTAGAATATTAATGGAAGTATTTGCCATTTAAACCGTCAACATTTATTCAGAAATCAGTTTAATTACAAATACACTTTTTTTTTAAGGGCAATCATGTTTGAACAAAATAAACAAAGACATTGTATTATCAATAAATACAGTTACAAAATGTATTTTTTCTAAAGGAAAATTACTTAAATGATCAACAACACTGTTCAAAGAGCATTACTTCAATAAGCAAACACTATGAGACCACTGTGGGAGTTTAGGTTACTCAGAAATATCCGACAAGATACAGCAAAAAAGCAAGGCATAAAGCAAGACACTTGTAGCTTAAGATTCAAGACAAAACTTGTAACTTATTATTATTTTGTAAAATGTGATGCAGTTGAGAAGAAAAATGTTTCCACCAACAGCTGGCTACACAGGAGGAGGAAGTGTGTTGTTGACTCTGTTGTAGCTTTAAACACTGACATCTACTCTTGCCTTTTTATCACTTAATATGTTTTAAACACCAATTGAATAAAGAACGCCATGTTTTGGAATTTGTGTCGATAGACATAGACAAGTTTGTAACGTACATAGACAAGTTTGTAACGTACATAGACAAGTTTGTAACGTATAAAATCACGTAGACTGAATATTGGCTGTTTCAGTCATCAATAACGTTAATGTTATAGTTACTATAGAGTGAGAGCACACAAGGAGTAGAGTGGCTTTCAAATCACGTACGTTTCGAGAATTTAAATTCAGGTCACGTAGAAGGCCTTTGTAACAGGCTTTAATTACGAAAATATTGGAACATCAACTTCCGAGCTCAGTTATTGTACCCAGCGGGCGTTTACTCCTCGTTTTCTTCTGGCAGGACGTCTAAATCACTAAACCAAACCTTACCTGATATGTAGAGTTTAGGATTTCGGCTTGTGACTCCTCCGTTTTCAAGATCCTGTGCTTACGACGTTAAACTATAATAACGTTTCAAGGTTTATGACAATACATTGCTTCACCGTGAAACTTACTAGGCGTTTTTGCTAAATTAAATAGGACCTTATATGCGTCTGTCTTTTCGTCATGTTTGGACATTACTGTAATCACAATACAAACTTGTTTATTATACAGAGTAATGGGGAAGTGTATGAGTAAAACTGAAGTCCTGAAAGATACTTACGAGTAGCTAGGCTCCGCTGGGCTTAGCTAAATGCAGGTGCCGGTTCAACAGAAACAGTTTCTCTTAAGTTTCATTAGAATCGACAATGCATCTCACCCCTAATGTAAAGACATGTAAGATAGTCAGGACCATGGACAGAGGTCATCTTTTTGCCAAACCTGTGTGTGCGTGCGTGAGTGTGTGTGTGTGTGTGTGCTCTGTGGAACAATTGAACTTATAAACATCAGATATGTGTTACTGGTAGTTTAAAGTGCACAGTGACCTGAACCGGTTCCAAAATGGCCCCAAGAGGCCCGTACAGAATGTTGTGCTGTGAATGGACCTAAACCGACAGAGAGAAAGAAAAGAAAGAAGAGAAGAGAGATCTGTTTTCTTGGTCCTTAACAATGCGCAATTTTGAACTGCTGTAACGCCCAGAAGTGGCCACAACATGGTGGGCCCAAATGGTTTTACTGATGCTGGTGTCCTCTGTTCACATTTTTCATCACATAAAATTTTGTTTTACTGTTTCTTTTTTACTTTTACTAACATCTACACATTTTATATTTGAGTAAAGTGAGGATAATCCAAACCCAAGAAGAAGAAAGCGTGAGATACAATTTGCCCTGTAATCAAGCAAACAATTATGTTTCTGTGTGTTCTGTCTCAGAACTGTTCCAGGTATCGCGAAAAACCAATTGCTTCCAGGTCTACCCAAAGAGGAGTGACAGTACTAACTTTTCACAGGTTTCTAAGAAATTGAATAAAAGTTGGTCACAAACACACCTCCTCTGACAACAGAGGACAATAGTTTTATCACACTTTCTTAATACTTATACTTGAGTATTATTATTTTGAAGTTTCAACGTTTCCCTAATTTCTATTGTTGAGGCAAAGACAGAAAAAAGTGCTTTGGGCATGACTGTTTACTTCTATTGTATTTATTTTGTGTTGTTAACTGTCTTGAAATGCGAAGGGTTGCGTCATCTTTCCATAATTGTTAGAGTTTGACTCCTCCCACTTTTAAATTCACTTGTCTGTTCACTTGAGTGGTCCAGGTGTTTTGGCTAAGGTTTAAGGGACAGAGCCACATTGTGCTGAGGAGGAGTCTCTGTTTGTATATTGTGTGGGCCACATGACTTTCGAGTCTGGGCCCACCACTGTCACGTTCTGTCGTCTCTTCAGCCTCAGAAAGGTAGCGAGTCTTCACCTGCCCCCACAGCTACATCCTCCAGAGGCCTGGAATTCACAAGCACAACACTGAGAAAGAAATATGTGACAGCATGTGTCACATCAGCTTTCGAGCAACCGCCATCGACAGATCATGTTCAAGCTTCATTACAGGCCAGTGGTTCTGCATTATCTCACACCCTGAGTACCCCCAATATAGTGTACCGGTATAATTAGTCATTATAAATTTGCTAACTAGTATATTTCCATTGCCAATTATAACATGCAAGATTATGTAGAAACTATGATCAAACAAAGAAAAAATATAGGTATAGGTTAAATATCGACACGCACTAATTCCCCCCCTAATTATAGATCCTATTCTTAATATAATTCATACTTTAAAGTGGTTATGTCCCACAGACCTTTTGAAAAAAAATAATCTTGATCGTGACCTGTTGGTAAACTACAGACCTATTTCAAATCCGCCCTTTGTCTCCAAAATCCTTGAAAGAGAGCTTTGTTGCCATCTACAGGACAATTAATTATTTAAAGTTGTTTCAGTCAGAGTTCACCAGAGCACTGGAACGGCACGCTTTGGACGATGGACTGGTCTCAATCCTGGTTCAGTTGGACCTCAGTGCAGTTTGACACACAATCGAGCACAACGTTATATCCATGTTAAAAAAGCCCGTTGAGGCATTGCTGTTAGGAATTTGGGCGTTACTAAAACCTCCAGAGTCTTGCTCTCTAAAACCTACAAATCAAGTTAGAAATCTGGGGGTAAGAATGGGCTCAGACTTGAATTTCGTCAAATCAATAACATCAGCAGCTTTTTACCATCTAAAAAACATAAAAAAACATTGCCAAAATCAAAAGTATAGTGTCTAAACCAGACTTGGAGAGACTTATCCATGCGTTTGTCTCTAGTAGATTAGACTACTGTAACGGCCTGCTCACTGGCCTCTCCAAACGAGCTGTAAAACAGCTGCAGTACATCCAGAACGCTGCTGCTCGGGTCCTGACTAGAACCAGGAAGTACGATCACATTAGTCCTGTGCTCAGGTCTCTGCACTGGCTCCCTGTGGCTCAGAGAATAGACTCTAAAGCAGCTCTGCTTGTATACAAGTCTCTCCATGGCCTAGCACCAGAGACAGGCCTCTACTCTAGCAAATCTAAGCTAAAAGCCTTTTCAAATCTGAGCTAAAAACAGTTTTGTTTAGCTGACTGAAATTATTTTCTTTGCACTCTTCTTTTATGTCTTAAACTGTTTTGTGATTTCTCTCATGATTTAAATGCATTTTGTTCCTGTTGTGTGAAGCACTTTGAATTGTCTTGTGTTCGAATTGTGCTCTACAAATAAACTTGCCTTGCTTTGCCTTGCCTTTATGTACAAATTGTACAAATAAAGCTTAATGAACTGTGTGGAGTTATGGCGCATGTCTTCAACATGAGCCTGAAGCTGAGGGTGGTACTACAGGTCCGGAAGACCTCCTGTGTGGTACCAGTGCTCAAGACACTGCGCGCCAAAGACCTCAACAGCTTCAGGCCAGTGGCTCTCACGTCTCATCTGATGAAGACACTGGAGCGGCTGGTCCTGGACCACCTCCGCCCCACCGTGAGCTCAGCCATGGATCCGTTGCAGTTTGCATACCGGCCTGGCATCGGAGTGGAGAACGCTGTCATCTCCCTGCTGCACTGCTCTCTCTCTCACCTGCAGAAGCCTGGCAGCGCTTTGAGGATCCTATTTTTTTATCTCTCCAGTGCCTTCAACACCATCCAGCCGCTGCTCCTGAGGGACAAGCTGAAGCCGGCTACGGTGGACTACGACCTGGCGACGTGGATCCTGGACTACCTCACAAACCGACCCCAGTTTGTGGGAGCCCGAGACTGTGTCTGACACTCGGACCTGGGGCGCCCCAGGGCACCGTCATCGCGCCCTTTCTCTTCACCCTAGTACCTGGGTGTTCATCTGAACCACAAACTGGACTAGACTCATCACACAGATGCACTGTACAGGAAGAGCCAGAGTCGGCTCTACCTCCTGAGGAGACTCCGTTCCTTTGGAGTGACAG
The DNA here is from genome assembly GCA_015082035.1 of Chaenogobius annularis. Classification (NCBI taxonomy): domain Eukaryota; kingdom Metazoa; phylum Chordata; class Actinopteri; order Gobiiformes; family Gobiidae; genus Chaenogobius; species Chaenogobius annularis. The sequence goes on from BJKM01000728.1 coordinate 88,229, forward strand.
GGCCACTCCTGAGGACCTTCTACGACTCGGTGGTGGCATCAGCCCTCCTGTGCGGTGTGGTCTGCTGGAGCTTCAGACTGATCCACCCTCGCTGTGTGAAGGAGAGGTTTCGCAGGTCTTTCCTTCTTGCTGCTGTCAGACTTTACAACAAACACTGTTAGTCCTGAAAGTGCACCCTTTGTTGCAACACTATAATTTCGCCATTGTGGGACAAATAAAGGTGATTTTATCTTATCTTATCTTATCTTAATGTTTCTGCTGCTTTACAACTGGCCAAAAGATTGTTGGTCTTCTATCACACATCAAAAGTAATATTATTTTAGTAATAGCACATTGGATACATGGCCTGCAGCGCAGTGAGCCCAAGAAGAATTTCCCTCGGGGACAATAAAGTTAAACCTAACCTAACATATTGATCCAGTTATGTTCATGTGGCCTATTGAGCAAATATAGAATGATCATTTTTGTGGTAATCTCAAAAGTTCACACTTCTTAGGCTGTTGAAAAGTTACATAAACATACAGTAAGTCTGCGCCTGTCATTACTGATCAGAGATAAGACCTTCAGTCCAACCATGTGACTGGTTTAAATGGGTTAGGCTTTTACTTTATTCCTATGCCCCATTATGAATAATGTAAATTTGAGCATATTTTGTGCCATGAAAGTGAAAAAACAATCATGTTTAAAAACAAAAAAAAGTACTTATAATAATATAATTAAATAAAAATCAATTAATTTCTACAAATTATGTAATTTTATTTTACAACCATTTATTTTGTGAAATATAGCCTAACAACTGTGTCTTAATTTGTTGAAAATACTGACATTTTTGAGTGGCCTATTTATAGATATAGTTTGATTTACATGCCTTGATACATGCCCTAAGGTACTTTGCTTCAGAAATAAAATGAAGCCGTCGGCTAGTTTTTGTGCCAAATGCCTCAAGGCTAACTATTTCAACCACCAGACCTATCAGAAGACAATTGATTTTCAACCAGTGTGCTAGGCTGGCCAAGCAATCATCACTGCCACATAGAAAGATAGATAGGCAAGAAAATATATTTTTTTTTCTCAGGAATGATTTAGTTTGATCATAATGAATCATTTTAACCAAAAACGACAACAATGGACGAGACAATTGCTATCTCTTCTACCATATTTGTGTTAACAGGAGCTCACCTGTGCACGTGACCGTCGCTCTCTCTGTGCGTGCGTCTGCGGGCCCCTCCCTCTTCCATTCCTTCGTGCGTCGCGCTCACGCTCACGGCTCTGGAAGATGCTGTAGATGCGGCACTGACTGTCTCCACTCTGAGGACAGCTGCATCTTACTACAACCCAGAAAGAGAAGGAAACACGGGACAGACGGACGCACAGCAGACGATGTAAGAACTTTGCCTATTCATTTTTGTTTTCTTTATTTTCTGCCTGAAACATGAATCATGTAGTCGGCAGTCGCGCTCGGGATTGTCCCGCTGTACAAAGTCACTATTTAAACGGGACAAACTACATTCAATGTCATGAAGAACACTTTAACTGTGGCCAGACTTTGAACTTACGAAAAGCACATCTCGTCATTCATGACGAAAAAAATTGGTTTTGTTTATTTCTGCTAAGAAATGTAGGCTCTCGTGGTCATTAGTTTAGGCTACTTAGCATTTTATGTGTTTTGAATCATTGGGAAATTTGCTTTGAGTTACATACAAACATTCATTTAACTTCATCAATGTTACTTAAATTTACTAAAATGCCTAAACCACACCGACAATTTGCAGGAATGTCCTTCCCCAGTCTCATCCCCATTTCTCCCTACACTGCTTCCAATTGCAATCATCATAGCTACTTTCCACTTGGTCATTTTGAAATGAAAAAAGCAGCGCACAATTGTTTTGGGGAAAAAAACAAACAATTTGTCTTTTCCTTTCCTAAAAGATCAGGTACAGGTACAGATACATCATGAATATGGCCGCCTCTTAATGTTTTCAGGATGACAAGGCTTGTTACTTTAACGCCTTGTTACTTTAACAGTAGATCTGGTTTATTCTAAAAAGCCTCCATGACTTCTTATTGACTTCAGAGTATGTTACAGTGTAGGAAAGAATACTTTGGATATATATTCACAGAATACTGAGAACCTTCATTATTATTGGTCAGATCAGAGTATTCTTATCTGAATACGTAGAATATGTTCACATTTAGTTGCATTATAATACAGTGTAAAAACATGATAGATGAACACAGCTTTATGTTTGTCATAGATTTATTTATCACTGGTTAGAGGAGAAACATTTTTGTAAACACCCCAAGTTTTCATTTTTATCTCACTAATCCTGTGCAGTTTGAAGCCTAATTTATGTGATCAAATACCACCATATGTTCCTTTGATATTTGGAAAGTAACGTATATTACTTTTTATGGTGTGATTGCCAGAATACAGTTACTCAAAATTAGTATTTTGCACATTTATTTAGTTACTTTCAAATACTGATGTTACAGTACAGGACAGAAAAGGAGGAAAACTCTGTACTCAAGAATGTGTGTGTGGCTGAGGCTTTTTCTCCTGTGTCTAAACTCCAGTGACTTAGCATCTTGTGAAGTCATGGGAGAGCAGCTCCGCTAACCCACTTCCCCGGCTCTGATCTTAAATCCTCATGTCATGTAACAGCTACCTTCACATCACAAGGCTAAATGTAGAAATAGAAACATAAAATGGCCTTAATGGGGTCGGAATCAAGGGACACTTCCCTTATATTTCTCCAACCCTAACTCTCAAAATAAACAGTCAAATTAGAAAACTAAACAATGTAAATAAACACTCAGCCCTATGCATGCACACTAGAGTTGTTGCACATCATCAGTATTTCCAGTATGCCTAGTAATCAATTGAGATCTTACAAAATCCCTTACGCTTAGGGCCTATTTTTACTAAAACGCCCCAATTAAAACTGAAGTTGTTCCAAACAATTGGCTGGAGTCTTTGTGGAGCTGACCCTCTGTAATTTTGTATTCTGATGTCTGTTTCACTCTCATTATAAGTACAAACAAGCTCTGCTCAGAGGAAATCAGATTTTAAATGCCGCCTAGGTTTTCTTTGTTAAATATATGAATGAGTAGCTGGTTTCTGGAGGGATCGGCTGATTGACACTAAAATGAGCATTTGTTGGATTTTTTTAAAAGCTGAAGTTAAATTCACTTTAGGGACTTGTAATAAAGAAAAAATGTCCAGGCGGAATCCATAGAAAAGTCCTATTAATTTTATTTTAGAGTATTTTGTTGTTGTTGGGTTTGGAGTACAGAAAGATTGATTGATTTGACTTGATTTTTAAGAACAACATATCAAGCAGCTTGAGAGTTCCCTTTTATCAGATGGTGGACAAAATGGAATTAATATAGTAAAATTCCAACATCCCACGGGTGGAACGTCCTAAGTGTAACAGGTTAGAAAAAATACACAATAGAGTGATAAATGTGTGTGACCAGTGGTGACCCAGTTTATGGGGTTGTTTGTAACGTTTTGGCTACGGACAGTTTGCACTGCTGCCAAAAAACATGGCAGATTTAGTCCATAACAGTTGCATTTTGGTGTGTGAACCCAAGTTCTATTCATTCAACTTCCTGTTGTATGCATCATTTTGAGGACTGTTTCCGATTCAAAATGTATGCTAAATATATCTAGTTATAAATTGTAAATTACTATGGCAACGGTCCTGATTTTTTCACAATTGCGAAACCCATAGATTGGAAGGTCTTTCAGCCATTGATATTTGTATGAGTAAAATTAAAGTCATGTTGGAGCAAGGTCATTTCAAGCCCTCAGTTTTGCTCCTCTAGACTCGTCTGGTGCACTGCACTGTTCCAAAAGCCACAAGGTGAATCACAAACTTAAAACTGACATGGGATGAAGTGTTTATATGACATTTCCCCATGTCTAACATGACTTCAAGAGTGTTTTAGAATGCTGTTTTCTGTATTGAGCAATTGTGCCTGCTCTCTTCTGTTTCAGTGCCTCATGCATAACAGACTTACAACACTGATTCCACTTCTATGTTCTGCTAAAACATAGTGGCATTATGAGACTCATTGTCTGTCCACCTTAATCCAGAAGCTGCATCAATCCTCCTTACGGTTGTATTATTTTACATAGGGCGGCTGATCTCGATATCAAATAATTTCTACACAGCCACAAAGTCGTTTTCAGACCGGTGCATTGTTGACTTGTGGGTGCACATCAACTGAGAACATTTTACACAAATCAGGGAAGGTAAATAAGCACAACAAGAAGTGACCAGAATCAAATGTCAAAGAGCAAATGAGAATCATTGACCGAGTTCCCTTTTCATGGCATATTAGCAACAATGTGATCATTTAAAAGCTAACCATTTATTTTGGACTGTTAAAGATGTAACTTTTCTGATGTATGGCATCAAATGTGTCTTTCTAGCATTTACAAAAAAAATTATCCATAAAAAGAAATGTTTTACTACAAAAAATAACTTGTACCTTTAGCAATAAAACAATTGTAATAGAAAAACATAAATTCTTACAGTGAGTGCCTTTCCACAGATCTGACCTGTAACTTATTCTGATAGCGCCTGCTTGTCTCAATAAATAACTTTAATGTCATGCTGTGAGCAATCATATTGCGGACCCTGCACCAGAAAGGTTTGACTGTGTACCTTTAAAGTTTTACAACCTGTTTTATTATACATATAATAATAATATTTTACTTGTGGCTAACAAGTAATTTAAGCAAATCATACAATAAGTAACACTTTCCACTCCAACTTTCAAAAGTGTTACAAATAATTCTGCTACAACAATCATGAGTAGCATCGTCTTTACCTTATAAAACCTTATATTATTCAGAGTAACAATGTCCCTGATTGTAAAAAACATCTCAACTTTATAATAGGTTTAGTAAACAAGTGTAATATTATATTTTGAGGTTTACCGTGTTATTCGATTTGAATGGTCTTTTAATTCAGCTGCGTTTTGGATTTTGGTGTGGATGTGTGTAATCTAAAGTGGTTTGATCCAAGGTCATTGAGTTCTCTTCTTTACTGGAGGACCATCAGCTCCGAAGGCTAAAAAGAGGGTCCAGGGTGTCTCGTGATACTCGTGACACTCGAGACACGTTATAGATGTTCTCAGACTCCATTCATTCCAAGTCACTTCTCATACTGTACACTGAGCATTATTTAATGTGAATCTGCAGATTTTTTTTTTCCCAAGATGGAAACTCCTGGGCTCTTCCGCTTCACCAGATCAAGTCTGGAAAAGAAAGATGATTTTAATCCTAAATGGGATTATTGAAGTTTAAACGAGCCCTCTGTCTCAAAAAGCACAAATTACTGTACCACCTCAGATTTCAGAACCATGTTACAGTGGTGTCTGGTGAACAAAAAGGATTATCAGGATCTCTACAGATTTACACATTTTTTCTACTGTCAACTCGTGGAGGTTTTATGCTCCTGCTTCAACTGTTGATCTGGAATTTAGTCCCAAAACACTGAAGCAATAGCTCCTTTTCCCAGGAAACATATTCTGTACATGTGGGCCCTCCAAACTGAAGTAATGATTTGATCAATTTGCGTCTGAGCATTACATAGAGTTAAAGGTATACTACATCATTTTTCTAGTTGTACAGATTCCATTCCTAAAATGTTACAAGTTACTTCTTTGAATCAGCCCTTTCTTTGATGTTATGGTTCTGTTTGAGTTGCTTCTGATAGCATCTACTTAGAGTATTGAACCTAGACCACGTGATAACCACTATATTTGTGTTGAAAATTAGTCTATTGTGTGCAATGTGAAGCACTCTGGGTGTCTTGAAATATATCTATGTCTTTCTCTCCTCCCTGTTTAAAAAAAATAATACTTACAGTATATTGTAAAACACATACAATGAAGACGTACAACTACAGTAGGTGGCGGTAAATGCGCATTTTTATTTGGTTGCCAACTGCCATTAAAAGTAACGCAACAACAATAATAATAACACTTCAATAATAACACTGCAATGCAAGAAGCCATTGCAATTGACAGCGTAATGCATGGCCATATCCCGTGCAGTTGTCATGATCACTGAATGACGAAAATATGTATGATGCCATCACGCCTGTGATGCCTGGCCATGTGACGCTATAAAACATATGTTGTTGTTGTTGGATGCCAACCGCCATTAAAAGTAACACAACAACAACATAAGCACAGTAGTGAGAGTCAGCACCGTGCAAAAAGCAGTCTCTTTCTATCTCTTTCTCTATCTCTTTCTCTCTATTTCTCTCTCTTCTGTCTCATTCTCTCTCTTTCTCTCGCTCTCCTATTTGTTATTATTTATTTTTTATGGTATAGCGTAAAACACATACTTTGAAGACGTACAACTACAGTAGGTGGTGGTAAAAGCACCTTTTCAATTGGCTGCCTACTACTAAAAGTAACACAACAACAACAACAACAGCAGTTTGTGGTGGAACCGCATTCTCACTCATACTGTTTCACCATGGAGATCTCTGAGGTCTAACTGACAAACTGCAATGTAAACTAACAGGGAACCTTTTGACTTGTCATTCTGGAAAAAAAATACAAGCCCGACAAACACTAAAATTAATACTACAATGTAGTACTAAAAGTGTACAGTTGCCATGATCACTGAATGACGAAAACACTGCATACGCTACAAGTACTAGAAGTTCTAGAACTACAAAATAGTTCTAGAACTAACTACTAACTTACTACTAACTACTACTACTATTCCGCCACTCTAAAAGATAGGAAAGATAAAAACTTTGACAACAAATCCCGAAAAAAACTACAAGACCAAGGAATACTAAAAGCAACAGCAGGAATCACAACAACAACAAAATCAACAAAAAGAACCTTGAATGATGAAAATCGGACAAGAAATGCAAACCGTGAAATGGTCCAAAAACGTTTCAATAATAATAATAATAATAATAATAATAATAATAATAATAATAATAATAATAATCTTCAAGAACTAATTATGACTGCGTAATGTATTACACAGTTACTCAATTATTGGGGGTGCACGGTGACCCAAGAAGGAGATCGTGGGTTTGATTCCTGGGCCAGACCAACATCACATGATCTCAAATGTTAATGCTTCTGGATCGGCTTCAGACGTGCCAGAATCACGGGAAGAGAATCATCCTGTTAAAACATAAACCTCAAATCTAAACACAAAAGATCCTAAATCCCTTTGCCCTTGTATGATTGTAACTGGTTCACTGTCAGGGTTATAAAGTAAAGCCTCTATAAAATGAAGAGAATAGAAGGAGAGAACAGAAAGAGACCAAGATGAATGTGGACAGATAACATCAGACAGTAGACACCAGTGAATTAGACCAGGACAATCAGAAGAGCTGTAACGTAAGATGGCACCCAACACTTTACTGGACAGAACTCAATGAGGATTGTATCATGTTACAAAGAGGTTTAATAATAACATGGGTGGTACTGAGGTCATAGTCATGTGTGATTGTTTATCGGGCAACACTTCATGGACCGTAGGGACATGCTTCCAATATTTCCTGTCACACGTTGCTTCCTTAAAAAACAAGGAATTTGACTTCAAATTGCACAATTAAGCACAGTGCACTATTGTAATGTTTTTTAACTTTGATACTCGGGAAAAGACACTATGCCGAATTCTATTATCAATGAGCGTTTTTTTTAAATGCTCTTTTTCAACACAATAATAGTAATTTCTTTTATATTATAATGAGTCTCATAATAGTTCTCATAGACTTTTCCAAATTTATTTTATCCAATTTTGTACTGTTTTTTTTCTGTATCAATACTCGTTCATTAGTATCTTGTCTCAATAGTTTTAGTATTGATAAGATTCTGGCTATCAATACAGCTGACATCCGTCCACAAATGTTGAAATGAAAAATATATTTTATAATATATAATATAACACTAGCCTCACTACTGTGTTTGCTGAATATAAATCTTATCTACAGAATGCAAATGCAAGGTATTTGAGTTTTGTGTGTGTTGTTTTAACAGTTGTTTTGACTTTGTGAATGTGGATGCTAAAGTCAAGCTGTGACTTGTTCTCAGTAAATCATATCATCATCATTACAGGGCACAATAAAATTTTTCTTCATGAGATTTTTTCCATCAGTCTGCTCTGCGCATGTGCACAGCAGTATAACCCTGAAGCCTGAGGAACTGTTTTGTAATTTCTGACATTATTGCCATTTTTTTTTCTTCTTTTGAGCTGAGCAGACTGAACCACCATGTCTGTGTGCCCAGCGTTTTACCTGGTTCTCGATCACCACTACTCTTATTTCACACAGATGCCCGCCCTGGACAATAAAGGCCTGGAGTTGGACTCAGTGAGCATGCCCATAGATGACCCGCCCATATGTAATGGTAATGGGCAGATCCAGCCGCAGGGAAGCACCATGATGAACCACTTGAAGAAAGCTAATGACCAGATCACTGAGGCACAGCGCTTCACCCACCTGCCCAAACGCTCCGCCGTCAACCTGGAGTTTAATGACCTCTCATACACCATCCAGGAGGGGCATTGCTGGAGGAGGAAAGGTAAGACAAATAAGACAATAGACAAGACAATAGTTAGTAAGATAGTGAGACAATAGTTTACACATTTTAACACCTCAGCAGAGCAGCAATGGCTCATGGTTAGATTAACGATTCAAACTCCTTGGACTCTTGTGTCGTTGGCTAATGCACTTAATGCACCTTACCTGTGTATGCATGTGGTGTGGGAGTGAGTGACTGATGGTGGGCCAGGGGCCATAGCACACGTTGGAAGCCTTGCTTCCGTCAGTCTACCTCAGGGCAGCTATGGTTTACCAGTGGATGAATAATGCAAGAAATGCCATTTTGAGCATCATATAAAGGTATATGTACAGCTTAAGTCTGCTGCAAATACAAAATAAATTCCTCAACCCTCATACATACCTAAAAATATAATAATTATAATTGTTTTTAATATGAACTGTTTTCTTTCAAACCACCACTGTCACTCGGACAAACACTTCATCACATGCATAATCAAATTCCTCCTTCAGACCTGGGATCAAACCACAAACATCTGGTTATAAGCTCGAAGTATAAGTAACCACCTGAGCAACGTTTGCCCCAAAATAAAAAAGGTGCAACACACATATCCATCTGTCCCACTGACTTTAATGCCTGACGTGTTTATTGCTGTTGTTAAAGCGTCTCTAGAATAATTCTGAGACAGGCGAGATAATTAGCAATAAAACTACGGGGTGATGGAGGGGACAAAACAAGAGGAGAGGTCAAATTGGGTGAGTCAGTGCTTGGAGGCTCTGTGTGTAATAGCTCAGACATTTCTGTTCCTTTGAGACAAACCCTCAAAGAAGACTTTTGATTGACACAGAGTTTACTGCCAGTGCTTTTATTTTACAGCTTCAAGTGTTCACTCAAATAAAACTATAATAATGTTTTTGCTCGAGAACAAAGAGACCCATTTTGAAAGGAATAGTTCAACTCTTCACAGATAGAAACAATTGAACAGTGTTTATTTTACAGAACACTACAGTGAGCAATGACCTGCTTTGAAAACATTTGGGAATTCGCTTTTATTGACAATGTTAATACAAATATGTTCATTTGAAGACAATAATAAAGCAATACGATTTTTTGGTGTAAGAACCAAATCAAACATACTTATTCAACACCAGTGATTATGTTCTGGAGAATTCTGTAGGAAGCAGTTCTCAAATTGTTCAAATGGTTTTGTGAAATCTTAGTTATTATGTGCGCTAAAGTATTCATGTCACTAGTAACGGCATGGTTTTGCAGATGATTGGAAAACATAATTTGTATTTGAAACAATGCCAATCATTTGCATGGGTCTACATGCGTTGCAGAGAGGTATACTAATGTATTCCTCCTGTGCAGCAGTGTCGAGTTTGTTAAGGACTATAGTATTGAGTAGGGTATTACGACAAACCATGGGTATATTGTATCAAATATTGTAATGTAACTTTATTTGGCACTGGTGTAATTGTGTGTCCATGTGTTTTTCTGGTTTCAGGTTTTTAAAGCCTTGCTCAAGTGTCTGTCTGGGAAATTCTGCAGCCGGGAACTCATTGGAATTATGGGCCCCTCAGGCTCCGGCAAGTCCACATTAATGAACATACTGGCTGGATACAGGTAAAAGTGATTTACAGCCCAGTAAACAATAGCAGTAAAAGACCAAAGTTGCGCCCTGAATGTGAAAGGAATTGCCAAAGAATTGAATGATATTGTGTAGGTCAGTGGTGCAGTAGGTGAAGTGACAACCCGTAAACCGGATGGTTGCTGGTTCAAACCTTGCTTGAGCTCATAATGTTCACCCACATTGTCAACTCCAGTCATAGCAATCATTTCTTCTACCAAACTAAATGGTAAAAGAAAGTTACTGTTTATTTAATCCCACAACTGTAGTCACAACAGCAGGAATACTGTAAGGAGGAAGACAGGAGAAATTTAAACCTTGGAACATTATACTGACTTTACAGGAGCAAATCTGTGTCTGTGCAGAGAAACTGGGATGAACGGTCAAATCTTGGTGAATGGGAAACCACGAGACCTGAAGACGTTCAGAAAAATGTCCTGTTACATAATGCAGGAGGACAAACTGCTGCCACATCTCACCACGCAAGAGGCCATGATGGTGAGACAAACACACCGAAAGGTGCATTTAAAGGAACGCAGAAATATATGTTTTGAGTTGTGTTTAAGTGCCAGTGCCAGAAAGTGACAAGAGCAGGCCTGTGCTAAAGCTCAAATACCTTCTGCATTACCCATTTCTAATCATGATTTTCCATTTATTGCAGGTTTCAGCAAACTTGAAGTTGAATGAAAGCATGGAGGTTTAAGAAAAAACTTGTGAGTATGTTAAGATATTCATTTGGGGAATGCTGTTAGGTTGGAGTAATATTGTTTTATGATTTAAGCTATATGACAAGCCAATTACATTGATTGCGATGGCTGGAAATAGTATGGGTTTGTTACCAAATTGGCCATTTCTGTGGCCAAACATCAGTAGTCAAATTCTATTTCAGCTCTTTCTTTAATTTATTTTGGACTGCCTCATTTAGATCATCTCTTTTTCAATGGGTCCTTAAAAATACTTTACGTAACATCCTACATTTCGCTGACATTTTCTTAATGGATGATAATGCTAATTCTGTAGCACTACATCTCAATATAGCATGAACAATTACTTAATTCATAATGAACAAATTCAGGCTTTTTACCTCCTACATTAAGTATTTACTAAACTCTTTATTATGAAGTGTTACCATTGATTCTAGTACATTATATTGGTTTGTTGCTCCAATGATGTCTTTCTGATGGTTCGGCCCTCGGCGTGTGCAGGTGGATGAGATCCTGACCGCCCTGGGGTTTGCAGGACTGTGCAAAGACCCGGACCAACACTCTGTCCGGGGGGCAGTGCAAGAGGCTGGCCATTGCTCTGGAGCTCTGTCAACAACCCTCCAGTCATGTTCTTCGATGAGCCCACCAGGTCAGAGTACATCCAGAATAACTACCGGTACATTTTTATTGTATAGTTAATGCTTACAGAGTTCAAATGTGGTTGTCCTGTTGTATTGTTCCAGTTTACTTTTATTTATTTGTTTCTTTTTAGGTTAATTTGTCTTAGATTTTATTTAGTTTATTTAGTTCCGTTTTAACTTGAGTTTAACATAAGTAAGTTTCTTTGTGTTTGGGTTTGTTCTTGTGTCATACTCAAGACCTACTTGTGGATTTAAATTTTGGTTCTGTTTCTATGACTAATATATTCATTCCAAGATGGCGCCGTCGATGGATGCCCTGACTTTTTGTTGCTCTTTGTTTTGTATGTTTTTGTTCGTAAATTGTGTGTCAGCGTGCTCTTATACCCGTGAAGAGCTCTTATCCATCCGAACCACAACTCCTGCGGACCTAGTTCGAGTTTCTTTAGCTTCTTGCTGCAGAATTAGCCCTTCTTTTGGCTAAAAGAGTGAGAAGCCGTAGACGAGGAAAACGTGCGGGGGTCCCCATGGTGCAGTACAGAGCCATGGCTTCGAGCTTCTTCGTGCAGATAGACAAAGGGATCTCTCCAGGTGAAAAACATGCAACTGAGGTATCTGTTTCTACATAAACAAACGCCTGGTCATCGGATGTGACTGATCTCCAAACACACTGCTCTCCTGATCTGGAATATCTTTTCATTAACTGCAAACCATTCTACTCGCCACGTGAGTTCGCTTCATTCATTCTGACTTGTTGTTTACATCCCACCGAGCGCAAACGTGCACGTGGCACAGCGCGCGCTCACGGACCAGATTCTGAGTGTGGAGCGGACCTTCCCGGACTCCTTGTGTATTATCCTGGGTGATTTTAACAAGGGGAATCTCAGCCACGAACTACCAAAGTACAGACAGTTTATTAAAGTTCCGACCAGAGAGCAGAGCACGTTGGATCATTATTACACAACGTTAGCAACGCCTTCCGCGCCGTGGCCCGAGCTGCTCTTGGCTTTTCAGATCACGCCATGGTTCACCTGATCCCCACGTACAGGCAGAGGCTGAAGCTCTCCAAACCTGCAGTGAGGAAATCTAAGAAGTGGACCAATGAGGCAGCGGAGGAGCTACGTGCGTGTTTGGACATTACAGACTGGGAGGTTTTCAGAGCTGCCACAGACATACATTCGATTCTGTGAGGACAGCATCATACCAACACAAACCAAAGTCACTTTCAACAATGACAAACCCTGGTTCAAACCAAAAGGCAGTTAGGCAGCAGAAGGAGGCAGCGCACAGGGCTGGTGACATAGAGCTAGATCACAGTACAATACACGTCTGAAGCAGCAGTTCTCTGACAACAACCCCGCCTCCATGTAGCGTGGGCTCCGGCTTCTCATCAATCATAAGCCCAGAGCCCCCCCTGCTGCAGACAACCGAAAACTGACTGTGCAACTTAACACCTTCTACTCCAGGTTTGATGTGACCACCCCCTCCCCATGGTGGCCACCTCTGCCAACCCAACCCTGGTCCTCCCCACCACTCTCTCAGTTCAGGAACAGGATGTAAACAGACTATTTCGGAAATCCAACTCCCTCAAGTGGGAGCCCACCATCAGCTCCCTCATCAAGAAGGCCAGCAGAGGATGTTCTTCCTGCGGCAGCTGAGGAAAGCCAAGCTGGCCAGTGCAGATGATGGTGCAGTTTTACACGGCCATCATTGAGTCCATCGTCACCTCCTCCATCACCGTGTGGTACGCTGGAGCCACAGCCAGGGACAAACAGAGACTACAGCGCATTGTGCGCTGGGGAGGAGGAGAAGCTGCTGAGAAGGTGATCGGCTGCAGACTTCCATCTCTGCAGGACCTGTACGTCTCCAAGGCTCTGGGACGAGCAGGTCAAATCACAGCTGACCCTTCTCACCCTGGACATGAGCCATTCCCCTCAGGCAGGAGGCTACGGTCCATCTGAACCAGAACCTCCCTGCACAAGAATAGTTTCGCTCCCTCTGCCGTTGGACTCATGAACACTTCTAAACACCTGCCACTTTAATTACAATTTAATCAATCACTCACTTCTCTGTCACTTTCTGCACTCACATCTGTAAATTTAACTGTAAATTCTTGTGTACATAGTAAGTCTATTTTTATTGTATACTATAGTAGTTTTAAATTGTTTCTTAATGCATGCCCTTTTGATTTCATGATGGTGTTTTCGTTATTGATCAGTGTTTTATGTTGCACCTTAATGCCAAAACAAGTTCCTATGTTTTCATTGACAATAGCAATAAACCTTTTCTGATTCTGATTCTGATTCTGAATATAATATACCAGTACATAACAATAATATTAGTTTCATTGGGCTTCATGCATGAATGTTTTCTTAATTTTTTTTGGTAACTTCTACTCTAAGAGGACATTTAAAGACTTTTACACCAGAGTCACGTTGTGTTCTCAGATGGACAAATTCCTTCTCAAACGAGAGTTACGCCTGATTCACCAACATAACCATGTCACTTCTTTACATGTTTATTTACATGTACTTGCTAAAACACAATGTGCAATAATATTTTAAAACAGCTGAATTTCTGCAATTCATGAAGATTTTCTGGGAAGACATTTTTTTAAGAAGGTCTTAAGTACAAATGTGTTTGTAAAAACACTTCAGGTCCATTGGGTTTTTGTCTTGATTTAGTCCTGGTCTTCTCCTTATTTAAGTTGCAATCTTGTTTTTGGTAATGTATAATTCAGGCGGAAGAAGTGAAGACAATTTAAAAGTTTCTATAGTCTATGAGAGGTCAAAATAAAAGAATGTCATAAACTGATGTGTCAAAGCTAATTGTATGTACATTCTGGTTTGCAGTGGTTTGGACAGTGTCTCCTGTTACCAGGTGGTGTCACTAATGCGCTCTTTAGCTCAGGGCGGGCGCACAATCATCTGCACCATCCACCAGCCCAGCGCCAAACTCTTTGAGATGTTTGACAAGGTACAAAAGAGATTATTAGGCATTTTTCTTGCCTGACCAGCCAGTCCCTTCTACATTCTGATTGACCATATGGAGGCATCAAAAAAACGATCCCAAATTGGGACGGTCCAACCACATTCCCTAATTTGCAGCATGTGTCTTTCGAAGGTCGAAGAAATGTCCTCTCAAATATCCTTGTATTATTAAGAACAAAATATGTAACCTCTTTCACCTCTGATACAAGCTTCGCTTGTTGATTCTGATTCTTGTTGACCAAAATTTCTTTATAAAGTATTGTTAAGCGTGTGGCCTTGGCAAGTGTTTTTTTTTACTAAATAGCATAGATCTGAATCTTGTTTTTTCACAGTAATGTACTCATATAGTTCTTGTTCGGTTATATAGCTCTAATAACTAAGGCTTATACCAGTCAGTGATAATACCGTGTTATAAGCGTTAAAAGTGTTTAACACACGGTTCCTCATTGTTTAATGCTTACAAAACAGACTCACTATATAGAAACCGGCATGTTTGTAATCTAAATGTGTAAATATCTGTTTTTTATATAATAATGATTGAGTATGATTGTTTTATTTCTTATCCATGCTCTCTTGGTCCTCCACAGCTCTATATCCTCAGTCAGGGCCAATGTATTTACACAGGCTCGGTGCCATACCTCATCCCGTATCTGAAGACTCTCGGCCTGCACTGTCCCACCTACCACAACCCCGCCGACTTCAGTAGGACTTATCTATGTAATTATCTCCATAGAAAAACGAGGATTTGTTAACATATTTCTTTTATTGACATATAGTCATTGAAGTGGCCTCTGGAGAGTACGGAGACATGAACCCGGTGCTGTTTGAAGCGGTTCAGAGTGGGCTGTGTGCTCTGGACGAGAAGAAAAGCCTCAACCGAAACAATGAACACCTAATCTGTGCCACAACCAACCCCGAGGTACCGTCGGCCAGGCAGTTGGGCTAATTTAGCTCACAAGAATCCTACTTAATATCACGGGACAATAAGATAAACTGCTCTTGTCACTGCTTTCTTTCCTTTGCAGAATCGTTAAGATAAACTGATTAGTTGTGATATTAATATTGTGTTGTTTTGTCCAGATGCATGAACATATCGAAAGCCATACTTTTGCAACAAGCGCTTTAACACAGTTCTGGATTCTGTTCAAAAGGACGTTTATAACAATATGCAGAGATCATGTAAGTAACTGAAGTGAATTGTATACTGTAAATATCACATATTTACTTAATCATATTGAATATCTCAATGGCATTTTCCTCCTCTTCTGCAGGTTTTGACCAACCTCAGAGTCGTGTCACACATCCTGATTGGTGTGTTAATAGGTTTATTGTATCTCCAAATTGGAAATGACGCGAGCAAAGTCTTAAACAACACCGGCTTCCTCTTCTTCTCGATGCTTTTCCTCATGTTTGGAGCCCTTATGCCCACTGTTTTAACATGTGAGTTTTAAAGATTTACTCATTAACCATGAAGCTCATTTGTGAAAGTACAATAGACACAAAATAAATTAGGAGCAGTAAAAAAGGTCTGTAGATCTCATTCAAGGGGACAGAGACAGCGAATGTTATGGTTTTATTAACTTTACTACTATTTTCCTTCAGTCCCAATAGAGATGTCTGTGTTCTTGAGGGAACATCTGAACTACTGGTACAGTTTGAAGGCATATTATCTGGCAAAAACCATGGCGGATTTACCCTTTCAGGTGACTATTACAGATACAAATTTGAATAGAGACCCTAAATAAATATTTAGATCCACTTGTCAGTAGTGTGTGTGTTGTCCTCAGGCGCTGTGCCCAATCCTGTACTGTAGTATCGTTTACTGGATGACTGCTCAGCCTCCTGAAGCAGCTCGTTTCCTGCTCTTCACCGCCCTGTCCATCGGCACTGCTGTGGTGGCACAGTCTGTGGGGCTGCTGGTCGGGGCCGCAGCCACCTCTTTACAGGTACTTTACTCTGCACTGTGTGTAATGTCCTCCCTGGAGTCATATTATGTATACAATTCGCCAACTCTGCAGTTTAGACCTCTACATTTTGAAATGTATGGAATTATTTCGTTTGCTTTTTCTTCAGTTAAAGTGAACTTTGAACTGAATCTTGATTTTACACAAATCTTATCGGAATCTAATGTGTTCAAAATTTGCAAAAAATTTGAATAGATATTATGCTGTTTATAATTCTACAGATATCTTTCCACAATTTCAGTTTTTTTTTTCAGGTTGCCACATTTGTTGGACCTGTCACTGCCATTCCAGTGCTGCTCTTCTCTGGCTTCTTTGTCAATTTTTAATACTATCCCCAAGTATCTGCAGTGGAGCTCCTACATGTCTTATGTCAGGTGAGTATTTTATTGTACAATATGACATCCTTTTTGTCTTTAAACAAATACTCAAGTCAGACGAGGGTTTAGTTTTCAAGTTGGCATTTATTGTTTGCTAACTAACTTCTTTTGATCAGTAGACCATAAAATGAAACAGGTCCTATAGATTTAGATTTGTGTTTTTATGAAACTTTTCTGGAGGAGTTTTAGTCACCTTCTTGTCTCTATAAGGATATTCTTGCTTTGCCGAGAATATTCCACAATAGGGCATTAAATCTATCTATATTCATGGAGATTAGGGGTCAGGTACAGTCGACAGGTTTGTCGAAAGTCATAGGTCAGATCTGTGGAGAGGCCACCACACTCACTGTAAGAATGTTTTTTCAAGGAATTTTTGAAACTAATATCAAAGTATTTTAATTTCTCGTCAACCCAGAAGAGCCGAAAGCAGCGCTCTGATTGGCTGTGCTTGGGCGGTTTTGCCGGTCTTTCATTTGGTCATATGAAAAAAAGCTGCCCTAAAGCCGAGCACGTGCCAAAAGGTGAATGTATGTGGATATTCACAGTGGGTTTGTGACAGCTAAGGACGAGTTAGACCGATTTAAATATACCAACTGCCTCCTTCTGCGGTGTGGAATCAGGTACATCAGCCTTAAATAAATGCAAGGTATAACCCAGGCAAACCAATACCATAACCATGGGGAAAAAGCATGTGATGAACTCTTCACCAGAAAAGTTACAAAACGCACCTTTAATGTGTGTCAAAACATGTACATATTGTGACACACTGACATTAATATTGTAGGTATATAGCTTTGAAGGAGTGATCCTGTCCATCTATGGCATGAACCGCTCAGAGCTGGAGTGTCCGGAGGTGGGCGTGCCAGTTCCAGCAGCCGGAGGAGGTGCTGCAGATGCTGGACGTGGAGGATGCAAAGCTGTACATAGACTTCATCGCTCTGGGCATCTTCTTCGTCATCCTGCGCCTGGCCACGTACCTGCGTTCTCCGCTACAAGATCACGGCTCAGAGATAGGGCTCTCTGATCATGAGTACAAACAAATGTAAATTCTGTTGGGTTAGACCACAAACAATCGAGTGCCATGAAAAGTATTTGCACTCTTCAAAGTCGCTGTGATGTAACCTGACCTTCTTCTTTCTTTTTACTTTTTTATTATCAGTTATTTTAAGACTAAACGCTAGAATATTAATTTATGAAAAAATCAAAAATAATGTTAAGTGATTTCATTTTGTATTTATTCAAATGTATTGCATTTCAATCATTCTTGACATGCTACAACAAGAAGGCGAAAAATTCTTTTTTTCTACAGACATTGTAGAATCCCTCATTCGTCCAGGAGCGTTCCATTGTAGAAAAAGATTCAGTTGTAGTCATCTGGACTCTGTTTTAGAAAAAACAATACGTTTCGACTCTCATCCAAGAGTCATTCTCAATCAGTGAAACAAGTCTGAGAACTCCTGTTTATATCCTACTCTGCGAAAGCCCTGCCCACAGGGCGGGAGCTCCTGCTAATGGCCCATTGAAACTTAACTGGGATGGGCCTATTGTTCTATTGTTCTCCTTTTTATTGTTCCCTGGCATTTGGCTGCCTCACCTTGAGTGCCTGTTTAGCATCCGAATGCCCCGGGCGTCTCCAGGGTTTCAGCAGACCATTATAAACAACTGGAAGGTTGAATCTTAAACCTCCATTACGATTTAAGGAAGGATTCTCTTTTTTAACAAAGATGGCCTCCTTAACTCCTCTTTCAAACCATCGTTTCTCCCTGCTCAGAATCTCCTCCTCACTGTCTTCAATAGAGTGGTTTGTGGCTTTGAGATGAAGATGTACTTTGGGGTCCTGAAACTCGCGTGTCTTCTGTGCTGATAAAGCCTCTTGTGAAGTGGCTGTTTTAGTCTCCCCTATGTACCGCTCTTTACAACTTTCTTCACTGCATTGGATAGAATACACTACATTGCTCTGTTTTTGTGTAGGCATCTTGTCCTTAGGGTGAACTAGTTTTTGTCTTAACGTGTTGCCTGGTTTGAAATAAACAGGGACTTCGTGTTGTCTAAAAATTCTTTGCAGTTTTTTCTGACAGTCCTGAGACATAAGGGATAGAGACACCCCTTCTTCTTGGTTCTGTTTCCCTTTTGTCCCTTTTTGGTTCTCTTTACTTTGTTCAGAGCCCAAGTCAGGTATCCACAGGCTGAGAGAGCATTCCGGACGTGTGTTTCCTCTTTCCTCTTGCCCTCTGAGCTGGTGGGCCCCTCTTGTGCTCTGTGTTGTAGTGTTCTGATCACTCCCAGCTTGTGCTGTAGTGGGTGGTTAGAGGCCAAAGAGCAGGTACTGGTCAGTGTGTGTGGGTTTTCCTATATACTTCTATCTGGAGCTTCCCGTCTTCTCCTCTGATAGTGGAACAATCAAGAAAGGCCAAGCGATTCTCCTTTGCATCTTCTCTTGTAAACCTGATATGCGGCTCTGTGAGGCTTCCAGCTCTTGTTTCTTAATTGTCACAAAAGTGTCATCCACGTAACGGTACCAAAGACTTGGAGCAATGCCTGAAAAGGTCAGTGCCTTCTTCTCAAACTGCTCCATGTACAAGTTGGCCACTATGGGAGAGACGGGCGAGCCCATGGCACAGCCGTGGATCTGTCTGTAAAAATGTCCCCGGAATTGAAAGTATGTGGTGTTAAGACAGATAGTAGTTTGCAGATGTGTTCAGGTGTCAGTTTGGTCCTTTCCTGTAAGGTGGTGTCTTCCTGCAGTCTCGTCCTAACCGCTGCTACTGCCTCAGAGGTCAGGAGGCAGGTGAAGAGGGACACAACATCATAGAAAACCATCAGATCATCTGAGTCCAATTGGAGATCAGGAATCAGGATATATTTTTATTGCCATTGTCAATGAACACATTCACAACATAGGAATGTGACTTGGTGACAGATGCGACATGAGAGACATGCATAAAGAGCACCAGCCACCGGGGCGGCTCGCTTTCGCGCAGCGCCTACTCGGGTACTTGAACTCTTGGAAAATGAAAAACAGTTTCAGCAATAAGCATACAATGATAAACAACACACATATTGAGTACATTACACGAGGTCAACGTGATGGATATTTTCAGTGGATATTGGGGCAGGGACACAAAACAAGATAACACAAAGATTAGGATATGGGATGTGCAGACGGTGAGTGAAGGCCAAATCTTGTTTTGTGTAAGTGTCTGTGTCTTCAGCACGGCCTTGAACGCCTGTTGCTCCCCAGCCCGGGGCCAGATAAGGAAAGGGGAGAGAGATAACAAGGGAGAGAAATAAGTACTTTTATACATTTTGTTGATCAATTGATTTACGATCAAATAATCCAATCGTTTCTGGTCCTCTGTGTGCGATCAGCTTGATTCATTAAGTTACTCCGTCCGACAGCAAAAAAGTTCCCATTTCCTTGATTGAATCCCCCAAAGTCTTTTGCATCTCCGTGGTCCGAAATAAGATGTTACGGTTCAGATCAGTGAGTTGCACCGTGCTGTGCTCAAGTCTCTGTTCGAGTCCTTTCATTCTTTCACTCAAATCCAAAAACCTTTTCATGTTGATGTCAGACAGTTGTTGGGTGAATTTTTCTGTCTTCCCATTTTTCCAATAGACCAAGGCGACTCCGAGCCCAATTAGGAGGAATCCCGCTATCATAAATACAAATACAAATAGGTCCTCCACAAACCAGATGTTTCACTTTGTCCACAAAAGTGTGTGTGTTTTCTCACATGATGTTCCGAGTTCCCCACCAATGGTGCCAAGATAGTTGTTAAAAGCTTGGCCACATTGTATGTGATGGAATCTGTGCTGCACACAATGGGTCTGAGTGGAACATTCTCTTTGTGAATTTTGGGAAGTCCATAAATGCATGGAATAGCTTCTCCAGGATACAGTCTGTAATACAGAAGCCTGTCTATCACCTCCTCTTTTTCAAGCTTCTGTAAACAGTCTATCACCTTCTTCTTGTAGCCACTGGTCGGGTCTCTTTTCAGACGTTCGTATGTGGCTGTGTCCTCGAGGAGGCTGTGGACTTTGGCTTCATAATCAGCTGTATTAAGAATCACAGTGCAGCGCCCCTTGTCTGCTGGAAGAATGTTTATGCCGTCATCTTTTTTGTAGTGCTGAGAGTGCCTTCCTCTCCTCAGATGTGATATTTGAAGGAGGAGGTTTGGCGCTCTTCAGAGTAGCTGTGACACGTAACCTCAGGTCTGCAGCCTCAGTTTTCTGTCATCTTGTTGTTCCTAATGGCTGTTTCTGTGGCTGTGATGTAGTCTTCTGCAGGGATGTGCTTAGAAGTAATTGAAAAGTTGAGCCCTTTTGGAGAGCTCGTCTTTCTCTGCCTGAGACAGGACGCGGTCTGATAGGTTCTTGATCCAATTGTTTTTGCTGGTCTTATTTCGGTCTGTCCCTATACTATCTGTCATGCTGGTCCTTACCTGAGTTCTTTTTATTCAAGAGGATGTTAAACCTCTTGATTTGGCGTTCATTGCTCCTTTTTTGTGCTGTGCTTCCTGTGCTGTCTGTGTAAAATCCATCACTCTCTTTTGAAGGCTTCTTCAGGGGGAGGACGCTGGTTAATTTCTTCTGCAAAGTTTCTGTTCTGTTCAGGCTAACAATTCTGAAGTTGTTTTTTCTTGGATCCTTGGATCCTACAACTGAATCTTTTTCTACTACAGACAATGTTATGTTTTATATAGGTCTGCTATTAACGCGACAAATGCCTCCGCCTTAAAACAGGGAAATTGAAATTCACACAAACTCGTTTTACCTCAGACATGGGGCACGGTGCACAAAGACAATCCTCACCTGATCACCATATAAGAAGAAACAGCTTTCTGAGGAGACATTTTCTTCTGCCTCAAACTTGCACTGGTGTTGCATTTGTGATGAGCTGTGCCTTAAAAGACTGAAGTCCTATTTAAAGGCATTTCTGAAAGCCAAAACAAATTAAAATATTTTCCCAACTGAAATAATTTTTTATGAAATGATTTTTGTATTGGTTTTTATAAGGGTCCAAGAAAATGTAGACATATAAATACTTATCTCAATTAGATTTATGACAAAAGACTTTGGACACTCTCACTATTTCTAGATTGTCTCTATTTACTAACACCACTATCTTGATCTAACTTTTTTACAAATATGTTCTTTGGTGATATCTAAAGTTTGCTTGTGTTGTGTATTTATTAAATGCTTTGACTGCACATTACAAAAGTCAGCAGCACTTGGAAAACTACCAAAGATAATGCAATTGATTACATGAACTTATTTTAATTAAACTGTGTGTACATTTTGTGTTATGGTTATTTTGTTTATTGCCATGTTTTAAATGTATTCAAACTATTTTTAACAGCTCACTATAATCTTTCTGATGTTAAAGTTTTATAATAATGAAATAGTTTGTTCTAAATTATAGTTCACTGGTTTATTCCATGACCAACAGTGATAAAGATGAAACCAGGAATACATAAAAATCTCATAGTGTGTCAACTTTTATTGTCTGGTGCTTTCTACACATTGGTAGTATTAGATTTACTGTGGAAAACACAAAAAGACCCATAACATACAAAATAAGGTTGTTCATACTTGATTGACAGTAGTCTTAACAATAGCAGGTTTTGGACTTCCATCTTCTGTGTGAACTTCATGTGGTGGACAACAGGTTTGCCTTTCCTCAACTACGAACATGGCAATTACTATGATATAGATTGTTTAAATTAAATTGATGCCATGTTTTAATGAAGATAAAAGTTTGATATCTTAAGTTCGGGAGCAGGACCACACCCCTTTTCATGCCCCTTGTTGCAGATACCGTATTTAATCACCCAGGTAACACAGCAGCGTTTGGTGACTTTGTGCCCCTCCCTGCGACCCTCTTCCAATTATTCTAATTATTCTAATATATTTTTGGGGGTACCAAAGCCTGGGAGCCCCAAAACGGTATCCATTTCTGTACACTCGTGTTCATGTTTCGTGCATGTCCATAAACACTTTGCATCGTAGCTGGGGTTGTGGTCCTTGCCAGTGCATGTATTTTGTCTTACCCATCTCAAGTGGTCATCTTTTTTATCAATGCGATCAATTTGCTGAGCGTTTTTAATATGAAACTTAACAAATCAATAACTAACATTATAGGCATTGAACATTTTAATAAATTAGAAGCAACAAGTGAATCAGTACCGTAATGGTAACTGACAACTTTCAGAGACTCTGGAGCAAACCCAGGCAGCACTTTTATGTCCAGGATCACCATGTTTGAAAAATCTTCTCCAAGAAAGATATTATCATACAGAAGTTGTTTGAAGAGAGGATTTGTATAGTAAAGATGTTTATGATTAGATAAACATACACTTTTCCACACGTTAGATGTTTTTCTTCACCAAAAACGTATAAAATATAGGTACGAGAACGTTTCAAACTAAAATTGCATGCCAATATTGCCGTAATGATTTTGGTGTTGTGCGCATCAAGCTTATTAAAAAGGTAATTAAGTAGTACTTTTAAGTTTATTTCAGGTAGAAGTAAAATAAGCACATTTCAGGTTGTGCAAAGTATATAAAAAAAGAGAGCTAGAGATATGTATATAGAAATTCTTTTGTACCCTTATTATAAGGGGTATATACCCCAATTAAGAGTACAGAGAGTGTGCACACTTATGCAACTTCATTTTAGTAGTTTAGTTTTACTCCCCCCTCCCCAAAGGATTTTATTTATTTTTTTGTTTAATCATACAGGTTAAAAGGTCTCATTAAAAGGTGGAAAAAGTTTTAAAATTTTTCATCTTGGTCTCATTTCTTTTTACACCACAAAACCTGGCATTTTAACTGAGGTGTGTAGACTTTTTATATCCACTGTATATATTCCCCTTGAAAGTTCTGAAATTCAGCTCAATTCGGAATTTTGTAAGGGTGGAAATGCAAGTACGGTACCTTGAGGCTAATTTTCGGGACTGTCAGAGGTGGATAATTCATAACTGGAATCACAATAGTAATGAGTAGTACTATTTTTACATTTCTTTATAAATAATATACACCTCAGATAAACTCAAGCCCCAGACTTTTTTCTTCCCCCACTCAAACGTTTCTTCCATGTAAACAGTAGTACAACTCTGTACAAATTTTCGACATAATCGGACATAACTTTGAATTATAAAGATTTTATCATTCAGCTGTTATTAGCCTGGGATAACTTTGCTTTCGCTAATGCAACTCCACATGAAAAGTTAGGGTACAATATGTAATCTACATTTAAACAACATAAAACTACCCATCCAACCCAAACTAAAAGCACACACCATTATCAATCTGTACAAACCCATTCAAGTTAACCTAAGTTTTGTATGTTTGTGTTTACAGTTCAAAGATGTAGCTAAAATAACTCATTTCACCAATTCCTCCTCCAATTCCTCCTGAAGAGAACATACAAAGAAAAACAAACACAAAATTAACAGAATTAAAATCACAGACATAACTGCGGAAAAAAGTGTATCTATAAATTCATTTGAAATTAGCAGTTGTATTGTTTTTACCAATGTATAAACAGCGCAGTAGAAGGAGCCTCAGGGCAATGGACATCCACTTACCTGGCTCTGGGAAAAAAATGTACCATACATTTAAGTTAAGTCAATTCCACAAATTAACTTTCACTTTAGTAAAAAAACAACAACAAGCTGTATTTATCTGGGATATAAAACCATTTCTGGCATAATTGTGTAAACATACGCGCATATTTTTAGCCTGTTTAGTCTTCTATTTCTATTTTTACTCAGTAGTCGTTCAAAAAGTCAATTCTAATGCTCTACGGACAAACTGAGAATGTAGTTTTAGTTTTGTTTATTTGCTTATTTTGTGTCATGCGCCACATGCATTTACTACATAAATCATGGTACAGGGGACAGTAATACAAAAAATGCATTTCATTTTCAATGCAAGGCAGGGCAAGTTTATTTGTAGAGCACAATTCGTACACAAGGCAATTCAAAGTGCTTCACACAACACGAAAAAATATATTAAAATCGCAAAGACCACAAAACCTGAATTTAAAGAGATTTAAAGGTTCCATTTGAATATGGACCAGTGGATTCACTCTGTCACTGCATCCAACAGATCAGTGTGTGGATACAAAACAACTTTCTCCAGCTGAACTCAGACAAGACTGAAATCATCGTCTTTGGCCCACAGAAAACAAAGAGAAAGTGTTAACAGTCACCTCCAGAGTCTCACTCTAAAATTACAAATCAAGTTAGAAATCTGGGGGTAATAATGGACTCAGATTTGAATTTTAACAGCCAGGTCAGATCAATAACATCAGCGCTTTTTACCATCTAAAAAACATTGCCAAAATCAAAAGTATATAGTGTCTAAACCAGACCTGGAGAGACTTATCCATGCGTTTGTCTCTAGTAGATTAAACTACTGTAACGGCCTGCTCACTGGC
Organism: Chaenogobius annularis; assembly: GCA_015082035.1. NCBI lineage: Eukaryota > Metazoa > Chordata > Actinopteri > Gobiiformes > Gobiidae > Chaenogobius > Chaenogobius annularis. Next base: position 113,527 of record BJKM01000728.1, read on the forward strand.
CTCTCCAAACGAGCTGTAAAACAGCTGCAGTACATCCAGAACGCTGCTGCTCGGGTCCTGACTAGAACAGGAAGTACGATCACATTAGTCCTGTGCTCAGGTCTCTGCACTGGCTCCCTGTGGCTCAGAGAATAGACTTCAAAGCAGCTCTGCTTGTATACAAGTCAAACAAAGCCAAACAAAACAGTTTTTAGCTTAGATTTGAACATTGCCACAGTAGCGGCCTGTCTCACATCCTCAGGAAGACTGTTCCAGATTTTAGCTGCATAAAAACTGAAACGCAGAGTTCCCCATGTTTAGTCCTGACTTTGGCACCAGCAGGAGGCCGGTCCCTGAGGTCCTCAGAGTCCGAGATGGTTCATATGGCACTAACATGTCCATATGTACTTTGGTGCTAGGCCATGGAGAGACTTGTACACAAGCAGAGCTGCTTTGAAGTCTATTCTCTGAGCCACAGGGAGCCAGTTCAGAGACCTGAGCACAGGACTAATGTGATCGTACTTCCTGGTTCTAGTCAGGACCTGAGCAGCAGCGTTCTGGATGTACTGCAGCTGTTTTACAGCTCGTTTGGAGAGGCCAGTGAGCAGGCCGTTACAAGTAGTCTAATCTACTAGAGTCCCAAGTCTAGTTTAGACACTTGGGCCAGTCGCACTAGAATTTGGATTAAATTAAAGAAAATGTGTTGGTCCAGAGCTTATAAAAGGATTGTCTTTAACACCACACAGTATTAATAATACTACTAACATTATTCTATAGGCAAATGTTAGTCGTCTTTTTAATACTGTTTGTTGCCTATCTATGACCTACTAATGTATTTGATAAAAAAAAAAAAGTATTATTGTCATGATCAAAGAAAGAGATAATTTATACGGCACCTGTTGCAAAAATCAAACGAACATAAAAGTTATAGATTACACAAAACTATCAACAGCACAGCAAGCCACTACCATCAATATCTAAATAAGAAAAGCAGCTCTAATTAGTTTATTTATTCTTTTAATGGTTGCACAAACACCATGAAATCATAGATTAATTAAAAATATATATTTTACTGTTATGCTTTAGATGTCAATTTAAATTACTTTATTGTACATTCAATTAATTTGTTGTACATTTATTTAATTCATTGTATAATTTTAATTAATTAATTACATAAAATGAATGAAGAATTGTGCATTTAATCATTTCATTTTGTCACACTAAATCCTCCATACAAACCAGCCCAATAAAATTTTACCTGAAGAGGTGCCGCAATTGAACTACAAATCAAGCTGCAAAGTTTTGGAAAAACTAAACAAAATAATGTATTTCCTATTGTTAAACAGATGTGGTGAAATAAAAAAGATGAAACAAATTAGTGTTCTAAGTGGAATTGAGTGTTCTTTTGGAATAACTTGATTTTAGAAAGAAACCACATATTAACAGAGAGGCATCTGTCGTGTTTGTCACATTGATTGAAAATATAATGTTGTTGCTTCATGTAAATAAATACTATGGCTGCATGATATAAAATGATAATATTCAGCATATAGACAAGGTCGGTATAGAATCCACTTGAGCAACTATGGGTTCTTGGGCAAGTTCAGGCTATTTGAATCTAATATATACAAATATAATAGTGTGGTGATTTGTTTAATTTGTGTATTTGTTTTACTTAAAAAAATAATAATTAAAACGTGTGTTATGATGAGCAAGAAATAGACAAACTATTGTTTAGTTCTGGTACGTCATTATTAAGTATGCAGAATAATCGTGATTTCTTTTAAAAACTTTTTATCACAAAGACTGAGGCATAATGAAATCAAAATGTCAAAAAAGTACAAACAACTTGTGATTTTATTTTTTTTCAATAATAGTTTATTTGTGAATATTGTCTATCCAGAAGCCTTCTGTCATCACATTTTAACATTTATTTGGCGTAAAGGAGAGGGAGCAAAGGGCTTCCTGTCACCCCAAAGAGTGGTTTTGTCCTGTCAAATATGAGTGATAATCTTGTGTCATATACTAAAATACTATTCTGTTTTGTGATTAAAGTGAATAATCGATTAATCTAATATAATATTAACCGAATTATCAACTAGTTAATTAAAGGTCAGCAGTAGCTAGGATTGTGCATTTAATCGTGATCGAGCTTTGGCCTTTTTAATTGAAAGGTCCACTCAGTCATTCTCTGTCAGTGAAATTCATTGAAGAAAATTAGCAATTGTTTAGTCGTAAATGGCAATTAGAAGTCTGTATTGTTTACGCTCAGGAAAATAAAACAATTCTAATAGTTTTTACGAAGAAAACATAAATAAAAAATCATCCATGTGATATTTTAATAGATCCATGGTTGTGGGTTTGGGAACTGTAGTTATTTACCTTTCTATTTTCAGCTCTGTGTTTTTGTGACCTGGAACAGTTGAGCCTGCAGCTGCCTCCACAGTGCTCCTTCTGTCTGGACCTTCAGGACAGTGCACCTCACTCATCTTGTCCCCTGTTTTTTGTGCTGGCACAGCTCCAAACCACTCGCCTTCAGGTAAGGCTCGAACAATAACAGTTTATAAAAATTATTATTTTTAGATTAGCTTTTTTAGCTGCATGAAGCGCCACTGCCAGGGTTAACCCCTGGCCCAAAGGCCTGGATGGCTTACGCCCTATGGAACAAGCGGTAGAATGGATTGCTATGTGTTTTGCCAATAATTAAATCAATTAATCATGACTAGTCGACTATTAAAATTAAATTGAATATGAGGCCAATTTTCTAGATATATTCACACCGTTTTTCTCCCTGTACAATTCAAACTTAATATGGAGAGAAGAGAAGCGGACACTTGAGTCCAAAGTTAGTTTTAAATTCATAAAGAACTAAAGACAGAATAGGCTGACTGGAGGCTCACGGTTTAATCGCAAAATAGCTGTGATTCACAGCGTCTAATTCACTCAGACTATCTGGCTCAGGGTTGGTGCCCCTCTAGCACTCGATGCCCTATGCACTGAACGTTACGTCATAATGGGAGCGGCCGCAATTGGTCCATCATTGAATTTCCCGTTGTGACCTGTGTTCATCACTTAAAGTAGCCTTTAAACAAAAAACGTTTGTATGGAACATTATGAAAACTGTCAAATCAAGGACTGCACAGTTGCTTTTCCCATGCAACCTTGATCCAAGTACCTTTAAATGTGCACTACAACTTTTCTTGATGGTCCGCCACCTGCTTGTTTCCATGGAGATGTCATTTTGCTTGTGTTTGGGAATTTTTCAGAATTGCATTTAATCTCATCTATCTTCATGGAGACAAGGTTAGTGGCCCCAGTTCAGATTCTGTGGAGAGACGACACACGCATCGCACAGTAAGAAATGGATGTTTTTCAAGGGCTGAGGCCCTCTGTCTCCTGGTTTTGCTTTATTTTATGTTGACGTGCCCATTCCAACACAGGGTCTTCATCAGGGCCAAGTCAAAGGTATTTTATTTGCTATAAAGCACTTGTAATTGAATAAATGCAAGAAAGATCATGTTGTAACTGTATCTTTTACCCCACCAGAAAAGTTCACAGTTACAAATAGTGCACCATTTAACTTGTACTTGTAAATCACCAGGTTGAAATAACACAGTTATTATCTAGTTTACCTTAAACTGTGAGCAGATGTGAAACTCTTCATTAGAGGTGTGCTGGAAGAGGTGTATCAGACACTAGAGTTACAGTGATAGTGACCTTCTCTCTTGGACTGGAGCAAGATTTGCACAGAGCAAATGTCAGGTCCAGCTTCAGTAGACACTTGCACACACCACAGCACTTAAGTTATACACTATTTTTATTTCACTTGGAAACATATAATAGTTGCACAGAGGTGGAATATATGAATAGTGTACTAGTTTCTAAATGTTTGCCTTGACACAGAAAAAAATAAAATAAAAGTCTTATTAAAAGTCTCTTAGTACAAATTTGTGTGTCCATGTCTGAAAGCTGGAGCAGCACTTTGATGGACTGAAGTGATCCAAACTGAGTCCATACAAACATATTATGCACTGACCAGAGGGAAGCAAATGAGTCTGTAGAGAAAGAGAAGAAATCAAAAACCAAAAACAAAAGCTCTCTTGCGTTTATGATCTCACCAGACAGTTTCTCATTCAGCATGGAATAATGAGATTCTTGAGAAATAATTTACTTCTCTGTGGCATCTCGAGGAGTTGCTCATTAAAATGACACTTGGTCCGAGGACACAAGGGAGCACTGAACTACCACACAAGTTTCATTGACTTCCCCTCTCGATTTGGTTTATTATGTTGAAGAATGGGGTGCACGGTGCCCCAGAGCGGTTTAGAGCTCTCGCCTCCCAAGAAGGAATCATGGGTTCGATTCCTGGGCGAACATTACATCACATGATTTCTCTGGGTGGAGTCACCATGTTCCTCCCCGTGTTTACCGTGGGTTATCTCTTCTGGGGTCTCCGGCTTCCTCCCCACGTCCAAAGACATGCATGTGTTAGGTAAATTGGTAACTGTAAATTGGCCTTAGTGAAATGAAAGTTGTGAGAGTGAATGGTTGTCTGTGTGTCTATGTCTCTGTGTTAGCCCTGCGACGAATTGGCCCCTGTCCAGGATGTACCCCGCCTAAGGCCCACTGGGATAGGCTCCAGTCACCCGCGACCCCTAACTGGGAAACAAGCGGTAGAAAATGAATGAATGTTGAAGAATATTTTCACTGAAAAAGAACCAAACCCCCGAGGAGAGGGGGCATTGGGCAAGTTAAAGTGGAGTTCCTTCTCGCCGTGGCTGGAAATGTAGTTGGTCTTGGCCAATGTTTGGAGATTTCCTTATCTTTGCTATTAAAAAATGGAGGCAGGTAAGTCACAAATAACTGTTTCAAGAACAAAACTTTACCACATTATATATGGATTTTTAATTCAGGTGCATTTTTGGTGCCCTACCTGGTGTTTTGTGGCGACCTGTGGTGTTCCTCTGTTTCTCCTGGAGACCGCAATGGGACAGTGCACTCAAGAAGGAGGCATCACCTGCTGGAGGAAGCTCTGTCCTTTGGCCGAAGGTACAAACACAATAGTATTAACCCTTCCCAAGCTGTAGTCTATAAAGAGAAAAATATAAAAATAATGCCAACAAAATTACATCTTTAAACAGACAAGAATGGTGGAGGAGTTTACGGTGCCCAGGGGCTGGTGATGGTAAACACAGAGATCTCGGTTTGAATGCACGTAACTTGGAGCCAAGCAACCAGAACAAACGTCTGCACGGAAAAACATTGAAAAATGACTCAGTAGCACCCCCTTTTCTAAAGTGCCTATTCAACTTTTTTTTCTTTTTTTTTATCTCAAAGTTTATCATAGACATTTTGAAATTTGGCACACACATTCTTCTTGACGTACTGAACAAAAAAAAAGCCAATGATGACATACAGAACTGCAATTGTGTCAGTGTGGTAACGTAAAAAATGTGCCATTGAAATACATGGGGATTTTGAAAACTGTATATTGTTGCAGACAAAATGTGCTAACAAACCCAACTATGGCCCTAAAAATTAAAAGAAAAAAAACAAATTTTAAAAAATAAATAATATAACATACATAATACTGGCCACCCCACAACAAAGTAGCTAGTATAAAACTTGCACGTTTTTGACTTGATATGTGGAATTGTGTCAAACCCAATGGATAAAGGTACAATTTGTTTGGTTGTGATCTAAAATAACTCCACAGCGCCCCCCAGAAAAAAATTAGGGACATGACAGGAATAAAAAATTATGGGGGAGATATATATGTATGTGGTGTTGTATGAGGTTCTAAGTGAATTTCTCCACGCAGAGATTTAATAAAGTTTGGTCTTATCTTCTCGTGTCTGTAAGGAAATACTGTCCCGTTTTGTAAAACATTTCTATATTGTTTGTATGCTCCATATTGGTGTTTTACAGGTATTGGTTTATGGAGGTCAGTTGATCCTCCTGTACAGCTGTATGACCTACATCATCATTCTCGCCTGGGCTTTGCTTTACCTGATCTTCTCCTTCAGCTCACAGCTCCCCTGGCCGCCAAGCTGCCAAAAACTACTGGAATACTGGGTTAGTTATTGCTCAAGTAACTTAAAGGAACGCGATGATTTTAATTTAAAATTTCATTTTTTCGTTTCACAAGGTGAAGTTCAAATTCAAATGTAACGTTTTACTGATAACAACTGAAATGTTGATTTATTTCTTGATCCTACAATAACATTGGACATGATTGTTGTTTATTGGTTTTAGTTTCTCAAGACAATGATCCAATCAGTACCTTGCAAGTTCCTCCTGTATGTTTAAATCCAGTTGGTTAAAAGTCGTCTCTCTGATCTGAATGGTCACTACCTTAAAGCCCAGCACCTATGCGCTACTTTAATGACTCAGAGCTAGTTCAGCCCCTCTGCAGCTCAGTGTTAGTCTGGAGTTCAATGGAGGAGAAGGAGCTGAACATGAGCCGCGGCATGCAGAGGTTCACTTGTGATTGCAGTTCCTTTTTTTACAACACCAGGAGTACAAGCTATGTACTTTAAACAAATAAGCCGCGACTTTGTGGATTCAACATTTTTCATAAAGTGATTGATTTTAACACATTTTTGTCATGTAAATGTAGTGTGTGTTGTAAATGTGTTTCACAGCGCGACTGTTTTGACCTTACAACAGAAAGGAACACATCACGGTATAGCCAATGAACACTTTCTCCACCTCTGCTGCCACTGAGTTCTGGGAGTACGTTTTAAAGACAATTCTACTTTGGCACATTGTATTCAATTGGTTTTGATAATTTAAAAAAAAACCTGTTGTTTAGGGAAACGGGTTTGTGTACTATCTCTGGTGGAATATGAGCAGATAGGCAAGTATCAACGTGTTGAGATTTTGTTGTGGTCTAATTACGATGTGGAATCATCTGCTACTTTTGCATCTGGAAAGGGGTCAAGTCAAACAGGAAAAGTGAGCCATTTGAATATTGTTTAAAATGAAATATATCTATTTGTAAATGTTACATATTACTTATTTTCATTTCAAAGCGTGGTTTATTTTTACTGCCCACTTTCCCGTACGTGATGTTGTCTAATATTGCTACGTGGACTGACTCTACCTGGGGCTGTAGAGGGAGTAATGTTTTAGTGCGTGTCTTTATGCTCTAGAACCGTCTCGACTTATTGGACCCTCAGGTGATCAGAATCTTATAATTACTTAGTTGTTCACAATTAACGCTGATGATTTTTGTTTTTTTTTGGATCAGGTTTGGAATGGAGGCCGGGCGTCCAAATCTTCTTCTCCTAATCAGCATTGGCTGTGGGCTCTCTGACTGTACTGGGCAGTCTATAACAAGCTACCGCAATCAACAACTGTTATGGGTAAAAACTGTGTTTTTCAGCGTTCATTATGTTATTATGTGGAGAGACTGCCGCATCGAACCCACATGTGCATGCCCTTTAAAACCACTACACCACAGGAAAGAGCTTTGTTCAGTGTATTTACAGTTTTAGTTTAAACCATATTATGGATAACAGTGCAAATGCTCAAACATGAAATGCAATGCATTTTATTACTACTATTATAATCCTGTTTTTATATGTAGGCCCATATTCCAATGGGGGTCCTCATGCCACACGGCGTACTTAAGTAGTTTTAATAAATGCGTAGTTATAGTTAAAAACTGTTTGAGTTTGTTTGGAAGATCTTCCAGTTCGGTGTTCCACCAGTAACAATTGTCCCCCCAAAATTAGGATATAAACTTCTCTAGCGCCTTTCCAAACTGTGGAAAGAGTTGGCTTTGTCCTGCTCATTCTAAGGCTGCAACTAATGATCATTTTACTAATCGTGATTAGTCAATCTTTTTTTGTTTTTTTACGCAAGATTTGACCAAGATGAAGCTGATGTGACACCGTTTGAGGATTCTGGTGGAGCACATTTATGGTCCAAAGACTGCTCAATTTGAGACATAAAACTTCTTTTCTCAGCTCATGGCATGTTTTTGACCCTATGCATAGACCAGATAACGATTATTTCATTACTAAATTAGTTGACGATTATTTGAATAATCGATTAGTTTTGATTAACTTAAATCCCCCACTGCGACAGAAAGATTAAAACAATTAGGTTGACTAATGTTTACCACTGAGGCATAAATATACAATTCTTATTGGTGTTTTTTTTTTAAATATGGTGAGGTCCAGGCCTGTCGACAAAAATTTTGGGGACCTTCTAACCCTAACCCTAGACCAGGGGCCCCGACTAGTATGGAGGGCACAGAACCCGTTTGCCACAAACTTCCTAAATAACAAAACTGCATGTATCACTAACGTTATAATAATGATATTTAAATAGTAGCAGTTATTAAAACACTGTGAAATGACTGCTCACATATCAATAATAATTATCCACAATTACCAGTAATTTACACAGTACTAATAATCAGAAAAACATGTTTAAACATGAAATACTTGTTTATGTTTATTTGCTCAAACATTTGAAAGTCAAGGGAAACACCTGCTGTGTTTGTAATGCAAATCATCACTTCTAACATTTTTAAGTCAAGGAAACAACACTTTTTTACCTAAACAAGTTAATAAATGCTTTCTGATACCTTTTTATATATATGTATATGTTGAAATATGAGTAGTTGCTATTTTTTTTTGGTGCACGAGCCCTCGCGGGCGCCATCAAGGGTTGCTCAGGGCGCATGTGCGCTCCGAATCGTTTCCGCTGGATGGCTCAGCGTTGTTGACCCCCCTGCCCTAGATACCCCTGGGAGAAAACAGACCCCTTTGTGCCCTCTAAATCCCCTGGTCCCAGATGGGGAGTCCCAATTTTCCCTATATTACACTGAGAGGAAAGATCCCGCACACTGTCTTACTTGCAGGCGAAGAGACAACTTTGCCACTTCACCTGTAAATAATATATTACACCGAGCAAGTATGACAGTGTGCGGGATCTATTTCCTGGAGCCTTTTCCTACATACCTGAATACAAGAACTTGTTGTGCGAAGCAAACCGTCTTCATATTCCCTATATTACACTGAAATTTCACAAGAATATGCCTTTAAACTAAAATCTGCACATTTACAACTAAAATAATATAGTCCTGTAGAATGATGTAATCATCTGAAACCCAGCATAAGGCTTTATAGCTGTAAAAAGTGTAAGTGGAGAAGGAACTGAATCAAATCTTCATAAAATGTTCTCTTTGATGTGACAGAGACTGCATGGCTGGAATGTGTCTGAGCTGAACAGTGGCACCAGTGTGGGGTGGCTGGATTTGCAGTCTTCTCAGTGCTCGGCTTCATGGCAAAGAAACAAGCTGTATCTATTTTCAGAGGTGGCCGAGTCAGGTAATAAATGCAGTTTACTACATGCTCAAATAACTCTAAATTCTGTGGAAAAAAAGCTCTGAAAGAAAAAAAAAAAACATGGGGTGATGTGTCAAAGCCTACACTGGACCACCTAGAGACAAACATTGAACACTGGATTTAAAAAATGAATTTTTCTTATGGAGGCAAGTCACGTCTGGTCAGGCCTTATGTTTTTGGTCAACCAAGTATTGATTGCATTTAGAAGTGAATGAAGTGAATGAGTGAACACAACAGTGGGTTGTGGCCTTATGTCTTTGGGCCAATCATGGTAGAGATAAATCCTCAAAATGATTCTGTAATAGAACAATGCAAGTTTACCGATGATATTCATGCACCAATATTTAGTAAATAAATATTCTTCTTTTATAGGGACCCCGGGTTGGCCTTTATAGCGTACCCACAGGCTATAACCATGATGCCTCCTGCCTCAGCTGTGGGCCGTTCTGCTTCTTTATTAATGCTCATCCTCCTGGGCTTGGACACTCAAGTAAGACAAATATTTAATCATTACTAAAATTATGCAATATTGATGGAGATGATGATTAATAATAAGACAACAAAAACACTTGCTATTACAAATAATAACGATGCGATGTCCAGTTTGTTTGCCATGGAGGTGGATCATGACCTCGGTCATCGACATGTTTCCCTCCGTGATGCGTCAGGCCGGGCGTCGTGAGTTTTTTCCTCCTGCTCTTTCTGCCACTCACCTGCTTGTCGTCCTGACAGCTCGTCATGATCACTGAGGTGTGTCTTATAAGATTGTCTTTTAAATTCTCTAGAAACTCTCTCCACAAGAAGCATAACATCATTAAACCTCATTATAATTGTCCACAGGGAGGGATGTATGTCTTTCAAATGTTTTGATTTATTACGCCTGTAATGGAGCCTGCATCCTCTTACCTGTGTGTCTTTGTTGAAACACTGGCTCTTGGATGTGGCTTTTGGTGGGTAAAAAAGTTAAAAGTACAAAAAAGTATAACGTATGAAAATGGTTTGGTTTTTGTTTTCCCAACAAGGTGCTAGAGAAGATGTTTGGGGATTATAAAGAACATGACAGGTTCACGTTACCCACATATCTACTTACAAAATCTGCTGGCTCTTTCTCACTCCAGGAGTGTCACTGGTGAGTCTGATGATCCTTTATTTGTCTAATGCATATATAAGGTTCTTATCCATACCTTAATTATTCTGTAGGTCTCTTTCATATGTTCTCATGGTGGAGTACCAGCCTCTAACATTTAACCGTTGGTATGTGTACCCATTCCTGGGTGTACATTCTCTCTAGCTGGCGTGTGCTGGCGCTCCATCCTTCCATCCTGCTGGTGCCAGGGTGGGCCCTGTAACAAACATGTCCACTCAGTCTGGGAACAAATGAAACAGGTATGAAAAGTATGAGGATACTTAATATTACGTAGGGCAACAATCTCGCAACGATATTTGTCAATATATATGTTCAGTGTATGTTTTTTTTAATTTATTTATTTTTTATGTATTGTTTAAAATTAATTGTGTTGAAATTGATTGAAGTGTCCAGATGACTACAACTGAATCTTTGTCTACAATGTTTTGGCTACAAACACACAAGAACAAAACAATTTGTGTTTGTTTATGGTTTTCAACAAATTTTCATCATGTGTATGCAAATTATGGCTGTTACACGTTCAAATCCATATAAACAATGATGCAGATGCCTATCGGCAGATTTGTTTGTATCAACATTTGAGGTGTTGCCACACACGTTTAATTGTAAATACACACTTTTTGTAAACACACTTTTCCTTCTTATTGCTTAAAATAGAATGGACACTTTTGACATCCAGTATTGTTTTTAAGTTCCTCCTCAGTGTCAGCAGATCACTATTGTTTTGGATATGAAAAAATTTGCAATTACTTTTCAGGCTTTAATATTTTGTCTATATTTTTGTTTTACGACTTCCCTAAGCGATTTAGAGTCGTCTGTGCAGGCCCAAATCCAGAGGTTTTTCACACTGGACTCCTAAACAAGACACAGAACTGAACCACGACTGAAGACTGTCTACCTCCATGATGTGAGACGTTTACAATACATACATTTTTGGCAACTCACATGTTTGTTTTCTTAAAGTGTTTTAAATTTTGCATATTTTGCATTGCTTCCACTTGAGACTGCTGCAATAATAGGGGAAGAAATAAATAATCATAAATTGAAACTTTATTTAAATAAGAGTGAAAATTAACAATTTACAAAATGCTTGCCAGGTGGTGTATCCATACATTTCGTCCAGGAGTTGTTCCACTGTAGAAAAAAAAGGATTCAGTTGTAGTCATCTGGACTCTGTTTTAGATAAAAAACAGAGTTGAAAAGAGGAGGTGATAGACAGTGCTTCTGTATTATCAGTACTGTATCCTGTGGCGAGAGCTCATTCCATGCATTTCATGGACTTTCCTAAAATTCACAAAGGAGAATGTTACCAGCTCAGAACCCCTTGTGTGCAGCACAGATTCGACAACACATACAATGTGGCAGCAAGTGCTTTTAACAACCAATCTTGGCACCATTGGTGGGTGAACTCGGAAGGCATCATGTTGAAAACAGACCACACTTTTGGTGGACAAGTGAAACTAATCTCCAATTGGACCGCAGATGATCTGATGGTTTTCTTATGATGTTGTTTTCCCTTCTTGGGCACCTGCCTCCTGACTCTGAGGCAGGTAGCAGCGGTTTTAGACGAGACTGCAGGAAAGACACCTACCAGTTACAGGAAAGGACCAATACTGACACCTGAACCAACAATCTGCAAACTACTATCTGTCTTAACACCACATACTTTCAATTCCGGGGACATGTTTTTAACAGTACAGATCCACGGCTGTGCCATGGCCTCGCCCGTCTCTCCCATAGTGGCCAACTTGTACATGGAGCAGTTTGAGAAGAAGGCACTGACCTCCTTTTCAGGCATTGCTCCAAGTCTTTGGTACTGTTGATTGTTCCACTATCAGAGGAGAAGACGGGAAGCTCCAGATAGAAGTATATAGGAAACCCACACACACGGATCAGTACCTGCTCTTTGGCTCTAACCACCCACTACAGCATAAGCTGGGAGTGATCAGAAACTACAACACAGAGCACACAAGAGATTGCCCACCAGCTCAGAGGGCAAGAGGAAACACACGTCCGGAATGCTCTCTCAGCCTGTGGATACCCGACTTGGGCTCTGAACAAAGTGAAGAGAACTAAACAGCAGGACAAAAGGGACAAAATGGAAACAGAACCAAGAAGAAAGGGTGTCTCTATCCCTTATGTCTCGGAACTATCAGAAAAACAGCAAAGAATTTTTAGACAACACGAAGTCCTGTTTATTTCAAACCAGGCAATACTTTAAGACAAAAACTGGTTCACCCTAAGGACAAGATGCCTACACAAAAACAGAGCACTCAAGGTGAGACAGCCATATGCCAGGGAACAATAGAACAATAGGCCCATCCCAGTTAAGTTTCAATGGGCCATTATCAGGAGGTCCCGCCCTGTGGGCAGGGCTTTCACAGAGTAGGATATAAACAGGAGTTCTCAGACTTGTTTCACAGATTGAGAATGACTCTTGGATGAGAGTCGAAACGTTTAGTTTTTTCTAAAACAGAGTCCAGATGACTACAACTGAATCTTTTTCTATAATTTACAAAATAATTGATTACAGGATTCAAATCCTGCAAACACAACATGCAAACACACAACTGTTACCAGCGTGTACGTACAAAGAAAAAACATATTACACAAAACCAACCAAAGCTGGGAAATGTAGCTTCGTGAGAAAATTAGAAGTTATTACAAAACCGGTGCAAAAAGTGAAGGCATTTTCAAGCACATTGAGATAGTTGTACAGTGGGGCCTTAAACTTGAATATATATATTTTTTATACCCAAAGTCAAAAGGCACCATTTTATACATACCAAGTTTGTGTCTGACTTAACGTCTTAATTATAAAACCACCATGCATCATACCATTCAGATAAACAACCATCTTATAAAAACAACAACAAATATTATTATTTGCAGTGGTACAATCCAAAGACTCGTTTTGCATTTGTAAATTAATTGTATGGGTATGGATGGCCAGGTTTTTGCTGTCAGAGCCTAAATGTTATTCTCTTAAAAGCTTCCCAATTTGGTTGTCACGACTAAGGCGAGAGCCCCAAATGTGGGTGTTCTAATTTTCTGGTTTTCAGTAGTCTTTCAAACGTGGTTCATGGAGAAATCTGTGGCGGCAAGAACTGGCAAAAAATCAAACAAAAGCAAAAAATGTACTGAGTTTATCAGTGTAATTGCTGTAGACATGAACACGGTTTTTTTACACAATATATAAGGCTTTAGTGTAGCGACATATTTGGCAAGTGGTCATTTTGCGATGCCTGATGGGTTAGTGTGTGTTATTGCTTCAAACACACGGTAGAGTGTCCTGACTACTCTACCAGCCCTGCTTTGCTCCTGACATGTTTACGCATTATTATTAATATAAATTCACATCATTACTAATAGGTGTGCAACTGTATAACTTTTCTGGTCAACGGCCCATCACGTGCTTCTTAACCGCTTTGATTGAAATGTTCCATATTGTAGCCTTAAACTTGTCTATCTTGCCTTAATTCAGTTACATGTGGTTTTAGTGCAAAAGGAAAAACTTAAAAACATGCTATATTGTTTTGATTGGAGTTGCCGCTCCACAGATCTGACCTGTAAGTTGGCCAGGAGATGCTACCCGCTTGTCTCCATGAAGATACTGAAGTTTATACAGCCTGTACCCAACTTTCCACGTAGTTGAACACAATTTGGGGTATTCCAGCACAGATATGTTGTAAAAGCAGCTGCCTGGGTCAAAATGAGTCCGCCGAGTGCGTTCTCCAAAAGCCAGGAAGTCCGCTGTTAGCATGCTAGGTGTCGTTAGCTTTACAGTGACAGCAAAACTTGCTCTAGTTTCTGAAAGCGGTGAAGCGAGCGTATAAACTCATAGAATACTTGAAGATGTGAGTGAAGAGAACTACATATTATGCATCGATCATATATTCGCCATAGTACAATGCATTGAACATGTATTCACTATTAGACAATGTTATGCTGCTCTTTGGTCTGCGGTGCTGTGCTTTTTCCACTCTGACCCCAAGGTTTGACCAGTCTCAAGTTACACGAGCAGACAAAGAGAAAAAGGTGGAGACCATGATGGAGGTCAGATGGGCACTGGGCCAATTACGGCCCTATACAACAAGGACTTACTTTAGGCTCATGCATATTCATTTTCTGTGTCTATATACTGGCAAACTGTGGCTGTCCCGTTACTCTCGGGAATTATTAAGACGCGAGTAACGAGTGTTAGGCACCCGGAAGTCCAGACGTCTGTATAGATGACTTTGTTAGGAGAATAAAAGAATGCGTAATTGAAACTCATGAATCTTGGTCATCTATAGCTGGTATGTATTAGTAACTGATAGAGTACGTCATCTATAGCTGGTATGTATTAGTAACTGATAGAGTAGATCTTGTTGACTTTCACTCCTCTTCCAGTTTCTGAACACGCAGATGTCCGAGTTAAATAGAACTGGGCATATTTCTTCATGAGGAATATGTTTTGACTGCTGCAAACACCTGTTATAGTTGTTTTTCATGTTTGGGGTTTAGTAAAAATCAGGTAAAGCACCTATAATGCCTATCCTATTCAGTGACTTATTGAGTCCAGTGTGGCCGATTCTCATGCGAGCAAAGGCTCTCTCTTCCCCCGCATTCCATGGATCTGCATGGACCAACATTACTTTGTATCTGATACAGATGCCGTCCAGTATCACAAAGATTCCAACGATCCTGCCAAAGTTTATACACATGGCTCTGAATAATAATTTCAGATGTACTTATTTCAATTGACCAACAAATCAGCCATTTCATTACCATCCACCCCAACATGGGCAGGAACCCAAATGAAGGAGACCTTCACGTCCTTCCTGGACAGAGAGAGTATCAAATAAAAGATGCTATATAGAATATCCTACTGTCCAGATTTGATGCTTTGCAGTGCAGAGAGACTGTCAAAAGCTATCACAATGTTGCAACATTGTGAATCAGATTCAGATCATTCCATTGCTAATTGTATCGCTATGAGTTCTATGGTGAAGACAAACAGATGGTCTGTTAACCTCTTCATAACCGCTATCTCAAGGGCAGGTATGAAAAAAGCAGCGCTTGTTCGCCCACTCTCAGGATCTTTAGATCCATCGGTATAAATATACACATCATCAGAATTTTTACCAATGAGTTCTTGGACAAAGAACTGCGGTGCCTTTTTAGTTTTTCTTTTAAGTTTGTGACGTAAACTAATATCAACAGAACCTGGAGTAAACTTCCACGGAGCCATGGTTGACAAAGCCACCGAGGGATTCAAGGTAAAATCACTCAATCCAGAAAGCTGTGCTTTTGCATTTCCTACCCAGCAAAACCAATGAAAGTCCGCCTCATGATGTTCCCCACATACGTTAAGAATTTATTTTACTGGATGTGTGCCTGTATGTCCTTGTACATTTACCAAATAAGATAGCATAATCTTTAACCTCGTGATCCGTAGTGGAATTCCTCCCGATCCAACGTGCATCACAGAGACAGGGGAAGTCTTAAAAGCCCTGCAACAGATACGCAAGGCTTGGGCTTGTTCAACATCATGTTTCTTTAAGTTAGATTCTGCTGAAGGCATGTACGCAATACAGCCATAGTCAATAGTTACTCTCATAATAGCCCTGTAAATACTTAGAAGCGACATTCTGCTAGCTCCCCAGTCCCGGCCAGATAGACAACGCAGCAGATTATTCACCTTTTTACATTTATTTTTAACCTTATAAATGTGCTGTAGCCAATTAAGCTTTCCATCAAAGATGACTCCTAAGGATCTCACTTTCCTGACCTGTTCAAGTACTTGCCCATAAAATATATTAGAGACATCCTTATGCCGATTATAAAAATCACTTGAAATTTCTGCACAAACAATTTAAATCCCCATTTCAGAGTCCATTGCTCAACCTGCTGTATTGCTCTTTGTAATTTCTTTACAATAAATTTAAGATTTCTGCCTCTCACCCACAATACACCATCGTCTGCGTAAAGGCTTCTTCCAACAGAGTGATCTACATCTTTAAAGATACCATTAATCATGACATTGAACAGAATAGGGCTGCACACACTCCCTTGCGGGATTCCATTTTTTACCT
Organism: Chaenogobius annularis; assembly: GCA_015082035.1. Taxonomy (NCBI): domain Eukaryota; kingdom Metazoa; phylum Chordata; class Actinopteri; order Gobiiformes; family Gobiidae; genus Chaenogobius; species Chaenogobius annularis. Next base: position 130,092 of record BJKM01000728.1, read on the forward strand.
CATAAACCTCATAGCAAACTGTGCCTACCAAAGAAATCCTCACCCAGTTAACAACTTTCCCTTCACACCAGACTCACGCAACTTGATAAGAAGCCCTTCCTTCCAGACCATATTGTATACTTTCTCAACATCAAAGAATACTGCAATAACTTTTTCTCTATTAGTCTTGGCCATTTGAATTTCAGATTAGAGGCCCAGCAGAGGAAATAGAAGGCCCGGCAGAGGATATAGAAGGAGCCAGAGGATGTACTTCCTGCGGCAGCTGAGGAAAGCCAAGCTGCCAGCGCAGACAATGGTACAGTTTTACTCGGCCGTCATTGAGTCCATCCTCACCTCCTCCATCACTGTGTGGTACTCTGGAGCCACAGCCAGGGACAAACGGAGACTTCAGTGCATTGTGCGTTCTGCTGAGAAGGTGATCGGCTGCAGACTTCCATCCGCTGACCCTTTCTCACCCTGGACATGGACTGTTTGAGCCACTCCCCTCAGGCAGGAGGCCAGGTCCATCCAGAACCTCCCACCACAAGAATAGTTTCTTCCCCTCTGCCGTTAGTCTCATGAATACTTCTCAAACACCTGTCAATTACACTTTCTGCACTCACAACTGTAAATTATTTTAACTGCCGCCTATCCCAGTGCCTGGGCGGGGTAACACCCTGGACAGTGGCCAACTCATTGCAGGGTTAACACTGAGACATGGACGACCATTCACTCTCACACTCATTCACTAGGGCCAATTTACAGTTGCCAATTTACCTAACACATGCATGTCTTTGGACGGTAACCATGCGTTACATGGTTTTCCCTAGTTGCGACGTCAAGGCAATCGGCCTATAGCTTGATGGGTCTGACAAGGGTTTTCCTGGTTTCAGAATCGGCACTACAATAGACTTTTTCCATGCTAACGGCGTACATCCTGTATCCCAGATGAGATGGAATAGGCTTTAAAAAACTGAATAGAGCTTTATGGCAACATCATACTTTATGTAACCGGACTGTATGTTGAAAGCTGAATTCTCACCACTTTGCAAAATTCAGAATAATTTGCTCATGAGCTTTTTGTACATACAATCTGTAAAGGAAAATGTCATGTTCTTAGGTTGATGCAAAGCTAAAGTTAATGTGTTATGAGGATGTATGATTCTTTCACATGGTCAGCTTAGTGACTTTAGTCATGTGTCCTGGTCAGTTGAGTGGAAGACAAAGGCCCCTGCTATAAGATGTAACCAATGTGTGTGGAAGGTCAGGGGGGCACTTTTATGGTGGGACATGTGGACATCGTTGGGTGACCAGTCTGACTAGCACATGACTCAAGGACAATACAGGCCTCTAACTATCATTAACTTCTCACAACCATGGTCTAATTTATTTTATGCATGCTGGCATCCTGTTTTTGCCTTTATAAGCTGGACTCGTCTTTGTTCTAGAGTCAGTTTAGGGAGAGAGAGAACTTCTGTCTGTAGGGATAGAGATTTTGGCTGTGCACGGCTAAAATAAAGATTCACTTTTGAACAAAACTTGCAGCTTGGTTCTATTTTGCTTTACTTCTCTTTCACTGTGATTTTTCCACAACACATCCAATCCCTGAAAACCCCATTATTATTAAAAGACAAACATTATGTAGCAGTATATTTCCCCTGGTTGCACAATAACATAACTCACCCACATCTAGCCCAATAGCCCGCACGCTCTGTGGAACAATTAAACTTATCAACATCAAATATGTGTTACCAGTATTTTAAGGAGCACAGCGACCTGAACCGGCTCCAAAATGTCCCAATAGGGCCATACAGAATGTTGTGCTGTGAATGGACCTAAACACAATGGGGCGGCAGTAGCTCAGTGGTAGAGTGCTCGTCTTCGGATGCTAACCCTCATCACATTTTTCATCAAATAAATAAATGTTGTTGTTTAGTTTATTTTTGTTCATTTTACTAACTCATTTTATGTTCATGTGGCCAATTGAGCAAATAGAGAATCATTTTTGGGGTAATCACAAAAGTTCACACTTCTTCGGCTGTTGAAAAGTTACATAAACACAGTAGGTCTGCGCCTGTCATTACTTATCAGCGATAAAACCTTCAGTCCAACCATATGACTGGAGCTTGGTTTAAATGGGTTGGACTACTTTTACTTTATTCCTATGCCCCTTTTGAATAATGTAAGTTTGAGCATGTTTTGTATCAAGAAAGTGAAAAAACCATGTTTAAAATGGAAACAAAATATTTTAAAAAGTAATTGTACTCGTAATAATAATAATAATAATAATAATAATAATAATAATAATAATAATAATAATAATAATAATAATAATAATAATAATAATAATAATAATAATAATGAAATAAAACTATATTATTTAAAAAGAAAAAAAAAAGTATTTTTTTCTACCACAAACCACCCCAATTTTGATCCCCTGAACGTTAACGGAAACAATTTTTTAGGATCGGTGAAAACGTTTTGGTGTTTTGTGTCTGAAAAAATTTATGATGTAAAATGAGTCGCTAGCGCCGCCTCAAATTTCAAAATACCTTATGGCAATATTCACATTTCTCTAATCCACATAAGAAATACACTAGAATAGTTTATTTCTTTATTTTCAATAAAGATAGGTAAAAGTTTACAGAGGCAGATATAGGTACAATAGACCTAAGTGATCACACCCCTATTTACATCGCCGCAGATTTGAATCCTACGACAAAAAACTCTTCACTCAAATACCACAAAACAATGAAGAAAAAATACAATCTTTTCTAGATACTCTAGATGACGGAGGAGCAAAACAAAAATTAGGGCCCAAAATAACTGACTCTGAAATTCTAAATGAAATTAAAAGACTAAAAAACAATATATATCCAGGGAGTGATGGGTTCACTTCAGAGTGGTACAAAGCTCTAGGAAAAATTCACCCCCCTGCTTTTGTCAACTTTAACAAAGGGCCCTTGAAAAAGCTCAGATCCCCCCAAGTTGGAAGGAAGCCATCATATCCTTGATACCTAAAGAGGGGAATTATCGACTTGACTGTGCCTCATACTGACCTATTTCAATTCTGAATGTGGACTATCGTATATATAAAGAGTAAAGCCCAAAGAATAAAGCCCAAAGAGTAAAGCCCAAAGAATAAAGCCCAAAGAATAAAGCCCAAAGAATAAAGCCCAAAGAATAAAGCCCAAAGAGTAAAGCCCAAAGAGTAAAGCCCAAAGAGTAAAGCCCAAAGAATAAAGCCCAAAGAATAAAGCCCAAAGAATAAAGCCCAAAGAATAAAGCCCAAAGAGTAAAGCCCAAAGAGTAAAGCCCAAAGAATAAAGCCCAAAGAGTAAAGCCCAAAGAGTAAAGCCCAAAGAACAAAGCCCAAAGAATAAAGCCCAAAGAGTAAAGCCCAAAGAATAAAGCCCAAAGAGTAAAGCCCAAAGAGTAAAGCCCAAAGAGTAAAGCCTAAAGAATAAAGCCTAAAGAATAAAGCTCTCCACGCCACAGGAGCCAATGAAATCAAATCTAAAGACATGATATAAAGCATATGCTTATATATAGGGCTTTGAAGACAATGAAACATAAACACAGTGGGTACTACAGTAGGTGACATTAATGTAACACTTGGATACCAACTGCATAGAACACCAAAGAAGAACTACAGCAGACGTACAACTACAGAAGACTTAGAACTACAGTAGGTGAATGCACACAACAACAACATAAACACAGTGGTACGAGTAAGCGCCGCGCAGAAAGCCGTCTGTGTTTGACGGTAGTGGACCCAAACTCGCACTCACTCATACTGTTTCACCATGGAGAGTTCTGAAGTCTAACTGACAAACTGCAATGTAAACTAATAGTGAAACTTTTAACTTGTCATTCTGAAAAAATTACAAGGCTGACAAACACCAAAATTAACACTACAATGTAGTACAAAAATTGTACAGTTGCCATGATCACTGAATGACGAAAACACTGCATACGCTAGTACTAGAAGTTCTAGAACTACAAAGTACCCCACAAACCACCCCAGATTTGACCATCTGAATGTTAACGAAAATGAAAAAAATTTTCGACCCAACGTTCAGGATTAGTGAAAAATTTGTTTTTTGTTGTCTATAAAAGTAATGACGCAAAATGACTCACTAGCGCCACCTCAAATTTCAAAATACAATGAGGGGCCTTTTTCATCGTAGACTTATGAAACTTTGTACAAACATACCTCATGTCAAATCAAGTAAACAAATAATATTATGACCCCACCCTGAACCCCACAGGGAGTCAGCCATTGTGGACGGAACACATTTTTTTCAGTCAAAAGGCTTGAAAATGTGTTAAAATGAATACCATGTGTGATTAGAGGTAATTCTTTTGATTTTTGATACAATTCCAAATGTGGGCGTGGCAAACACATAAACAAAAATTGCAATTTTTTTAAGTGTTAAAACTTGCATATCTCTGGCATGAGATGTCCTATTTCCCGGCACGAATATACGTTCTGTGCAAAATGATGAGCTGAGGCTGTTCATAGGGGGCTCTACAACGCCCCCTATGAACAGTACGAGTGTACAGAAATGGATAAGATTTGGGGCTTCTGGTGATGAGGGCTGTAGGCTCCTGGACCTCGATACCCCCATCTAGTTTACAATTCCAGTATCGTGACAACACTGTCGTTTGCACGCCACAACCGTGGGGAACATTCTAGGCAAAGTGCTAACATCTTAAAAAGTTACACAGTGCACCTTTAACCAGTTATATTATTTTATTGGTGGTCAATTTGATTATTAGGGCTAAGATATTAAATTGCGTTTTATTCCATGGGAAGACTACATAGGACTTGAATATTTTATCAAATCAATGTATTCTCAAATGTTAATGCTTCTGGATCGGCTTCAGACGTGCCAGAATCACAGGAAGAGAATCATTCTATTAAAACAGAAACCTCAAATCTAAACACAAAAAGTTCCTGAATCCCTTTTGCCCTTGTATGATTGTAACTGGTTCACTGTCAGGGTTATAAAGTAAAGCCTCTATAAAATGTAGAGAATAGAAGTTGAAAACCGAAAGAGACCAAGATGAACGTGGACAGATAACATCAGACAGTAGACACCAGTGAATTAGACCAGGACAATCAGAAGAGCTGTAACGTAAGATGGCACCCAACACTTTACTGGACAGAACTCAACTAGACGCAGTGCTTAGCAATGGCAGGAAGCCATTGACTGCGTAATGGATGGCCATATTCTGTACAGTCGCCATGGCTTCCTCCCTCCAGAATTATTTTATACAGTTGCCATGGCGATGATGTCACACATCACCAACATTCCGCGACATCACCAACATTCCGCCTCTCTATGAGATGGGGGAAAATCCTAAATTTGAAGACAAATCCCGAAAAAATGACAAGACCGAGGAATACCGAAAGCAATAACAAACATCACACGAGAAATATCTACAATATGGAAACAAAATGGAAAATAATATAAAAACCCTAGAACAATAAGGATTGTATCAGGTTACAAAGAGGTTTAATAATAACATGGGTGGTATTGAGGGCATAGTCATGTTTGATTGTTCATCGTGTGACACTGTTTATGGACCATAGGGACATGCTTCCAATGTTTCCTGTAAAAAAAAATTCAGGTCACTTTATTCAAACCCAGGGTAATAAAGGCATTTGACTTCAAATTGTTAAGTACAGTGAACTATTGAAGTGTTTTTCAAGTTTGATACTCAGGAAAAGGCACTATAAGCAAATGTTTTTTCTAAATGCTCTTTATTTAGGCAATAGATTTCGACGAAATATAGTTTCATTTATATAATATCATGCGTCTTATAATAGTTCTCAACGTTTCTAAATACATTTGATTCCATTTTGTACTGTTTATGTGATCATTTTTTTCCGTATCAATACTCGTTCATTAGTATCTTGTCTCAATAGTTTTAGTATTGATAAGATTCTGGCTATCAATACAGCTGACATCCGTCCACAAATGTTGAAATGAAAAATATATTTTATAATATAACACTAGCCTCACTACTGTCTTTGCTGAATATAAATCTTATCTCAAGAATGCAAATGCAAGATATTTGAGTTTGTGTGTGTTGTTTTAACAGTTGTTTTGACTTTGTGAATGTGGATGCTAAAGTCAAGCTGTGACTTTGTCTCAGTAAATCATATCATCATCATTACAGGGCACAATAATTTTTTCCATCAGTCTGCTCTGCGCATGTGCACAGCAGTATAACCCTGAAGCCTGAGGAACTGTTTTGTAATTTCTGACATTATTGCCATTTTTTTTTCTTCTTTTGAGCTGAGCAGACTGAACCACCATGTCTGTGTGCCCAGCGTTTTACCTGGTCTCGATCACCACTACTTATTTCACACAGATGGCTGCCCTGGACAATAAAGGCCTGGAGTCGGTGAGCGTGCCCATAGATGACCCACTCATTGGTAATAGTAATGGGCAGATCCAGCCGCAGGACAGCACCATGATGAACCACGTGAAGAAAGCTAATGACCAGATCACTGAGGCACAGCGCTTCACCCACCTGCCCAAACGCTCCGCCGTCAACCTGGAGTTTAATGACCTCTCATACACCATCCAGGAAGGACATTTCTGGAGGAGGAAAGGTAAGACACATAAGACAATAGACAAGACAATAGTTAGTAAGATAGTGAGACAATAGTTTACACATTTTAACACCTCAGCAGAGCAGCAATGGCTCATGGTTAGATTAATGATTCAAACTCCTTGGACTCTTGTGTCGTTGGCTAATGCACTTAATGCACCTTACCTGTGTATGCATGTGGTGTGGGAGTGAGTGACTGATGGTGGGCCAGGGGCCAATAGCACACGTTGGAAGCCTTGCTTCCGTCAGTCTACCTCAGGGCAGCTATGGTTTTCAGTTTACCAATGGATAAATAATACAAGAAATGCAATTTTTAACATCCTGTAAAAGGTCCTGTACAGTACATTCCTCAAACCAGATACTTACCCAAAAATATAATTATTATAATAGTTTTTGATATTAACTGTTTTCTTTCAAACCACCACTGTCACTCGGACAAACACTTCATCACATGCATAATCAAATTCCTCCTTCAGACCTGGGATCAAACCACAAACATCTGGTTATAATCTGCTTTTATTTCACTGTAACTGGTAACTGCATGGTTTTGCAGATGATTGGAAAACATAATTTGTATTTGAAACAATGCCAATCATTTGCATGGGTCTACATGCGTTGCAGAGAGGTATACTAATGTATTCCTCCTGTGCAGCAGTGTCAAGTTTGTTAAGGACTATAGTATTGAGTAGGGTATTACGACAAACCATGGGTATATTGTATCAAATATTGTATGTAACTTCATTTGGCACTGGTGTAATTGTGTGTGTCCATGTGTTTTTTCTGTTTCAGGTTTTAAAGCCTTGCTCACGTGTCTGTCTGGGAAATTCTGCAGCCGGGAACTCATTGGAATTATGGGCCCCTCAGGCTCCGGCAAGTCCACATTAATGAACATACTGGCTGGATACAGGTAAAAGTGATTTACAGCCCAGTAAACAATAGCAGTAAAGACCAAAGTTGCGCCCTGAATGTGAAAGGAATTGCCAAAGAATTGAATGATATTGCGTAGGTCAGTGGTGCAGTAGGTGAAGTGACAACCCGTAAACCGGATGGTTGCTGGTTCAAACCTTGCTTGAGCTCATAATGTTCACCCACATTGTCAACTCCAGTCATAGCAATAATTTCTTCTACCCAAACTAAATGGTAAAAGAAAGTTACTGTTTATTTAATCCCACAACTGTAGTCACAACAGCAGGAATACTGTAAGGAGGAAGACAGGAGAAATTTAAACCTTGGAACATTATACTGACTTTACAGGAGCAAATCTGTGTCTGTGCAGAGAAACTGGGATGAACGGTCAAATCTTGGTGAATGGGAAACCACGAGACCTGAAGACGTTCAGAAAAATGTCCTGTTACATAATGCAGGAGGACAAACTGCTGCCACATCTCACCACGCAAGAGGCCATGATGGTGAGACAAACACACCGAAAGGTGCATTTAAAGAACGGGGAAATATGTTTTTGAGTTGTGTTTAAGTGCCAGTGCCAGAAAGTGACAAGAGCAGGCCTGTGCTAAAGCTCAAATACCTTCTGCATTACCCATTTCTAATCATGATTTTCCATTTATTGCAGGTTTCAGCAAACTTGAAGTTGAATGAAAGCATGGAGGTTAAGAAAAACTTGTGAGTATGTTAAGATATTCATTTGGGGAATGCTGTTAGGTTGGAGTAATATTGTTTTATGATTTTAAGCTATATCACAAGCCAATTACATTTTTGATTGCAATGACTCGAAATAATATGTTAAATATTTGTTTGTTAACAAATTAGCATTTTTTATGGTAACACATCATTTTCAAATTCTATTTCAGCTTTTTCTTATATTTATTTTGGACTGCCTCATTTAGATCATCTCTTTTTCAATGGGTCCTTAAAAATACTTTATGTAACATCCTACATTTCGCTGACATTTTCTTGATGGATGATAATGCTAATTCTGTAGCACTACATCTCAATATAGCATGAACAATGACTTAATTCATAATGAACAAATCAGGCTTTTTACTCCTTCATCAAGTATTTACTAAACTCTTTATTATGAAGTGTTACCATTGATTCTAGTACATTATATTGGTTGTTGCTCCAATGATGTCTTTCTGATGGTTCGGCCCTCGGCGTGTGCAGGTGGATGAGATCCTGACCGCCCTGGGTTTTGCAGGACTGTGCAAAGACTCGGACCAACACTCTGTCCGGGGGGCAGTGCAAGAGGCTGGCCATTGCTCTGGAGCTCGTCAACAACCCTCCAGTCATGTTCTTCGATGAGCCCACCAGGTCAGAGTACATCCAGAATAACTACATTTTATCGCATAGTTAGTGCTTACAGAGTTCAAATGTGGTTGTCCTGTTGTATTGTTCCAATTTAGTTTATTTGTTTCTTTTTAGGTTAGTTTCTACTGCAGTCTATAGTCTATGAGAGCTCAAAAATAAAATGTCATAAACTGATCTGTCTAAGCTAATTGTATGTACATTCTGGTTTGCAGTGGTTTGGACAGTGTCTCCTGTTACCAGGTGGTGTCACTAATGCGCTCTTTAGCTCAGGGCGGGCGCACAATCATCTGCACCATCCACCAGCCCAGCGCCAAACTCTTTGGCAATGTTTGACAAGGTACAAAAGAGATTATTATGGCATTTTTCTTGCCTGACCAGCCAGTCCCTTCTACATTCTGATTGACCATATGGAGGCATCAAAAAACTATCCCAACTTGGGACGGTCCAAACATAGCCTCTAATTTGTAGCACATGTCCTTTCAAATATTCTTGTGTCATTAAGAACAAAATATGAACAAAACCTCTTTGCCTCAGATACATACGACTTTAATGTTTTGCTTGTTGTTTCAGCAAAAATACGTGCTGTTTCTCAAATCTTTGTGGTATTTTTCCACTTTTTTACTTGTTTGCCAAAATGTTTATAAGACTTTTTTTCGTCTGGGAGTCATTTCCTGTCTCCCTGATTTCAAATGGGAGTGATTGACCAATCAGAGAAACACATGGTCCATTTTCACTAAATATTCATAGTAATGTACTTATATAGTCCTTGTTCGGTTATATAGCTCTAATAACTAAGGCTTATACCAGTCAGTGAGAATACCGATGCAAACTGCTGATTATTATGTTTGTGTAACGCACAAGTAGATCAAGCAATAGTTAAATCACTGCACTGTGGCCATAAGGCTCGGGTAAGGGGGGGACTAGTTTCATGTAAAACACAAATAAGTCATATCTTACAAATTCACAGACAGTAAAAAGGAATTTTAGACATGCGCTATTTCAGTTTGTGGCCGTGTTATAAGCGTTAAAAGTGTTTAACACACGGTTCCTCATTGTTTAATGCTTACAAAACAGACTCACTATATAGAAACCTGTATGTTTGTAATCTAAATGTGTAAATATCTATGTTTTTTATATAATAATGATTGAGTATGATTGTTTTATTTCTTATCCATGCTCTCTTGGTCCTCCACAGCTCTATATCCTCAGTCAGGGCCAATGTATTTACACAGGCTCGGTGCCATACCTCATCCCGTATCTGAAGACTCTCGGCCTGCACTGTCCCACTTACCACAACCCCGCCGACTTCAGTAGGACTTATCTATGTAATTACTCCATAGAAAAACTAGGATTTGTTAACATATTTCTTTTATTGAATTATTAGTCATTGAAGTGGCCTCTGGAGAGTACGGAGACATGAACCCGGTGCTGTTTGAAGCGGTTCAGAGTGGGCTGTGTGCTCAGTACGAGCAAGACAACGGACAACGAATCTGTGCCACAACCAACCCCGAGGTACCGTCGGCCAGGCAGTTGTGCTAATTTAGCTCGCAAGAATCCTACTTAATAGCAAGAGACAATAAGATAAACTGCTCTTGTCACTGCTTTCTTTTCTTTGCAGAATTGTTAAATTCTGCAACTGATTAGTTGTGATATTAATATTGTGTTGTTTTGTCCAGGTGCATGAACATATCGAAAGCCATACTTTTGCAACAAGCGCTTTAACACAGTTCTGGATTCTGTTCAAAAGGACGTTTATGACAATATATAGAGATCAAGTAAGTAATTGAAGAATTGTTTACTGTAAATATTACACATTATTTGTAATCTTAATCACATTGAATAATAATTAATGGCATTTTCCTCCTCTTCTGCAGGTTTTGACCAACCTCAGAGTCGTGTCACACATCCTGATTGGTGTGTTAATAGGTTTACTGTATCTCCAAATTGGAAATGACGCGAGCAAAGTCTTAAACAACACCGGCTTCCTCTTCATCTCAATGGTTTTCCTCATGTTTGGAGCCCTTATGCCCACTGTCTTAACATGTGAGTTTTAAAGATTTACTCATTAACCATGAAGCTCATTTGTGAAAGTACAATAGACATAAAATAAATTAGGAGCAGTAAAAAAGGTCTGTAGATCTCATTCAAAGGGACAGAGACAGCGAATGTAATGATTTTATTGAGTGACTGTGATGAAACGCAGTCACTTACAGTTCAAGGGTTTTTTATTATATTTTCCATTTTGTTCCTGTTTTTTTTTTACGGTTTTCACAGGTTGCATTTCTTTCTATTTTTGTCCTTTAAAGTTCAGTTTGTAGATATTTCTCGTGTGATGATTGCCATTGCTTTTGGTTTTGCTCGGTCTAGTTATTTTTTCGGGATTCGTCTTCAAACGTGCGATTTAGAGTGGCGGAATGTTGGTGTTCTGTGACATCATTGTCATGGCAACTACATTGTACAGTTGCCATGACAGCATGTCTGTCTTGGACTTCTCCGTAACAGACATGCTGTTTTCCAAACATTCTGCAGTCACTTGCAACGGCTTCCTGCCATAACACGGCGTCTAGTTTACTTTACTATTATTTTCCTTCAGTCCCAATAGAAATGTCTGTGTTCTTGAGGGAACATCTGAACTACTGGTACAGTTTGAAGGCATATTATCTGGCAAAAACCATGGCGGATATACCCTTTCAGGTGACTACTACAGATACAAATTTGATTAGTGACTCTAAATAAATATTTCGATCCACTTGTCAGTAGTGTGTGTGTTGTCCCCAGGCGCTGTGCCCAATCCTGTACTGTAGTATTGTTTACTGGATGACTGCTCAGCTTCCTGAAGCAGCTCGTTTCCTGCTCTTCACCGCCCTGTCCATCGGCACTGCTGTGGTGGCACAGTCTGTGGGGCTGCTGGTCGGGGCCGCAGCCACCTCTTTACAGGTACTTTACTCTGCACTGTGTGTAATGTCCTCCGTGGAGTCATATTATGTATGCAATTCGCCAACTCTGCAGTTTAGACCTCTACATTTTGAAATGTATGGTATTTTTTTGGTTTGCTTTTTCTTCAGTTAAATTGCACTTGAATCTAGAGACACTGAATGTCGATTTTTAAAACAAATACAAATCATAATGGAATCACATGTGTTACAAAAATTGGTAATAGATATTTATGCTATATTATTATAATTCCACAGATATCCTTCCACAATTTCAGTTTTTTTTTTTTCAGGTTGCCACATTTGTTGGACCTGTCACTGCCATTCCAGTGCTGCTCTTCTCTGGCTTCTTTGTCAATTTTAATACTATCCCCAAGTATCTGCAGTGGAGCTCCTACATATCTTATGTCAGGTGAGTATTTTATTGTACAATATGACATCCTTTTGTCTGTAAACAATACTCAAGTCAGACGAGGGTTTGTTTTTCAAGTTGACATTTATTGGCAAGCGTTTCTTAACTTAACTTGCTTCTGTTAATCTGTAGACCATAAAATGAAGCAGGTCCTATAGGTTTAGATTCATGTTTTTTATGATTCATGTAACTTTTCTGGTGGAGGTTTAGCCACGTTTCTTGTCTCTATAGGGATATTGTTGCTTTGCAGAGAATATTCCACAATAGGGCATTAAATGTCCCTATATTCATGGAGATTAGGGGTTAGGCACAGTCTACAGGTTTGACGAAGTCACAGGTCAGATCTGTGGAGAGGCGACCACACTCACTGTAAGAATACATGTTTTTTCAAGATATTTTTGAAACTAATATCAGAGCAATTTAATTTCTCGTCAACCCAGAAGTAAGAGCCGAAAGCAGCGCTCTGATTGGCTTGCCGGTCTTTCATTTGGCCATATGAAAAAAGCTGCCCTAAAGCCGAGCACGTGCCAAAAGGTGAATATGTGGATATTAACGGTCGGGTTGTGACAGCTAAGGACGAGTTAGACCGATTTAAATACCTACTGCCTCCTTCTGCAGTGTGGAAATCAGGTACCTCAGCCTTAAATAAATGCAAGGTATAACCCAGGCAAACCAATACCATAACCATGGGGAAAAGCATGTGATGAACTCTTCACCAGAAAAGTTACAAAACGCACCTTTAATGTGTGTCAAAACATGTACATATTGTGACACACTGACATTAATATTGTAGGTATAGCTTTGAAGGAGTGATCCTGTCCACCTATGGCATGAACCGCTCAGAGCTGGAGTGTCCGGAGGTGGCGTGCTGGCTCCAGCAGCCAGAGAAGGTACTGCAGATGCTGGACGTGGAGGACGCAAAGATGTACATAGACTTCATCGCTCTGGGCATCTTCTTCCTCATCCTGCGTCTGACAACGTACCTGGTTCTCCGCTACAAGATCAAAGCTGAGAGACAGGGCTCACTCATGAGTGCAAACAAATGTAAATGATTTCTGCTGGGTTAGACCACAAACAATCTTGTACCATGAAAATATTTGTACTCTTCAAAGTCACTGTGATGTAATCTGACCTTCTTTCTTTTTACTTTGTTTATTATGAGTTCATTTATACGGAAGCTCATTGTAGTCATTTTTTTTTTTACTATCCCTTAAAATTACGTATTATAATTTAAAAATTATAATACGTAATTGAGTGACTTGAGGTTGCACAAGGAGGTCCATGTGCAACCTGTGTCCTAGTAATTTTTTATATAGCGATAAGTATCTTGTAATTAAAAGATAAAACATAAAAAATAAATCTTGAAATTACAAGATTGATTTAGTTTTGTATTTGACTTGGGATTGTTAAGGCGCACTGCCCATACGGACCTCCTTGATGTCACTATGTTTATACAAGAACAACTTCAACCTTCATGGATATAGGGTCATGCACTTGAAATGTATTCAAGCTGGGTTGGTGGTGTCACAGAAGACATCTTCTTGGGATTGTCGATCCAGAAGGGGTCTTTGTCTCAGGAGATGCATGTATGTAAACACATCGCCAAATTTCTTATGGCATGTAGACTCTTACGACAAGCTTAAAACCTATGGAATATGTATCAATGGTGCGGTGGATGGATTTTCTCGTATGGTAATTTGGTTACATGCTTTCTCAACAAAGCAATCTGAAGGTTGTCGGACATTTCCTTAATGAAGTGAATGACAGGAAAGGAACGCCAAGAGGCCCCTATGCATGTGTTGAGACTGTATTTGAATTTGACATGAGCTGTTTAGCAATGGCTAATCTCCAATAATCTCCACCCACCTACATCTACAGAAGAAGCTATTGAACTTTATCTTTTTCTTAGAGATTGTATCCATCCACCATGTACATTGCGTGAGCACACACAGCAAACAAACTTTACCTGTGACAGCTTTTGTTTGAAACTGCAGATGACTGATAGCAAAACATCCAACAATCCTGTAATACTGAGCCACATAATAAAACTTTCATTGTGAGTAGGCTGGGTTTATTGTTACTTATCTTTGGGCATACCCAACGAAACTGCCATCTATAAGCGTAAACATAACTTGAATCTTCACGGATATATTGTTGCAAATATTTGAGACATTCCTGTTCAGCTTGATTACTTGATTTTGCTTCTGCGTCTCAGCACTTTTCAACAAGTGGGTTTCTTATCTTCATACAATACTTGGATTTCTTCTACTGTTTTGAATTTGGGCCTCAGCCATGACTTTGAGACAGCAAACATGTTGTCAAATGCATATTTAGGTGTCTGGATAAACACTGCAGCGTGAAGGTTGTCTTGAGTAGGAGCAACTGTCACTCAATGAAATGAAATTAAATGAAATTAAATGAAATGAAATTAAATTAATTTTTGTTACGCCCAAAATCCCAACAGCAATCCTAACCCGCAGATAGACGTGGAGCTGGACCCACTCAGGAGGAGAACCTGTACTTTGAGGCTGATTAAAAACCATTCATATGGAGTAGAGACCGTTTCCCCAGCCACACACACTGCCTCCGATCTGTCAGGAATTCCTCCTTACTGTCAATTTGTTCCTGTTGTTACAAGATCTCTATCACTGTGACTCAAATACATCATAAACGACTCAAGGAGTACATCTGTAGAAACAGCATGCTCTCCAAAGATAAGTTATGTTCTAAAGGCTGTGGTAAGTCTCAGTGGAAGGTATTCTTGATCAATAAATCTTGCCAATATTCTTCCTATGGTTTGCCGTTTCTTGCCATTTTAGTGTCAATGCTGGTACTCTCATATCAGCACCTTCAGCAGCACAAATTCATTCCAAAAGGCCACATGGACATCCCTCGAAACCCCATTTTCATCAGCACCGTTCTGATTGATGAATGTAGAAGTCAGTCAGACTTGGAAATTTATCAGTTCCGTCATTTTTGAAATGACAGATTAATTCTGACACCACGGTGGATTGGAAGAGTAACTATTCTTATAATCCAGCACACTGCTTGAGGTAGAACAAAATTCTAAAGGAAACACTGGAAACACTGGTTCACTATCATCAAGCTGTGTTGAGATTACTTGAAACTGTCCAGTTTGAATGGGTGATGATCTTGAAAGTATATCAGTGGTCTGAGAGCAAACTGGCACCGTGTCATCAAGATCAAATGCTTGGGATGTTTAATTTCCTTTGCCTCCAACAAAAACTTCTGGGCCATCAGTTTCAAAGATTAGATTAGATTAGATTGTTTCACACTGACGAGAGAACATGGAAGAGAAATGACTGACCATGAGCAAAGTGCCCACATTCTTCCAACTTTACCCGAACACCTATGGTCGCAGGGACCCGCAGACATAGGCTACTGCCATCAGATCCCACCCCAATCTGTCACTATGCAACCAGACTCCTATGTACGGCTACTTCAATATCGGTATGTGCCGAGGAGGGGATAGGAACCACGGTAGCTGGTTTACTGCAAGCTGGGGTTTCAGAACTCTCACAGTCCCGTTGGAACACTCCTATCTTGCAGGCACAAAAACAAGATACCCCACAATACAGGATGGTCCATGACCTCCGACGGGTCAATGCAGTGACCACGACCCCATGCTTGCAGGTACCAAATCTATACACCATGATTCACGCACTGTCCCCGGACTTTGTCTGGTTCACAGCTATCGATCTGGCCAATGTATTCTTCTGCACACAATTACACCCAGAGTATAGACATTACTTCGCCTTCACACACAGGTCGCAAGTATACCTACACCTGCCTCTCCCAGGGCTTCATATGTTCAGGCTTCAGAATTACTGGCCTTGTCAATGGCGCTGGACCATGCGAAAGGTAAGTCTGTCCATATCTATACTGACTCTGCTTATGCATGCAATGTTGTACATTGTGACATTTCGGAGTGGAAACGCAACTTTCTGACTGTTAAAGGTAAGCCTGTTGGACATCTGGATTTAGTCCTCCATTTGGAGGCGGATGTGCATGTCCCATCTGCAGTTGCTATTGTCAAGTGCCCCGGTCATTCCTCTGCTGGCACTTTCATGGCTAATGGAAACAATGCTGCTGATCGAGCTGCTAAGACAGCCGCAGGTTATTGTCCTCAAACTCCCCTGCAGATGTCGGTAGCGTCCACACCGGTGAATGCCCCTTTGATCTTTCCTGCTTTGGATCTTGCCTTCCTTCGCTCCTTGCAATCAAATGCAGATAGACGGTGGAGCTGGACCCAGACAGGCGCCTTTAAGGATGAGTCGGGCCTCTGGATTGGCCCGAGAGGGGGAGTAGCATTACCTGCAGACCCCTTTCAGTTATCAGCCTTTGAGGAAGCACACACTGTAGCACGCGTAGGACAAAAACAGATGCTACAAAATTTACAACATTGGTGGCACCCATTCATTCGCTATCTATTTGAGGCGTATTGCAGAGAATGCCAGGACAGGGCACTGCAATACACCCAGGTAAACCAAAACCAGCACGATGGCCAAGTGCTGAGATTGTCATGGACTTCACTGACATGAGATTGTTAGTAGGGAAAAGATAACTCCTAGTGATGGTAGACTCGTACACAGGGTGGTCAGAAGTTTATCCTGTAACGAAAGAAGATAGCCAATCTTATCAAGGTGGTGATCAATTAATTCATTCTAAATACGGGTTTCCGCAGGCCATTCGATCTAATAATGGTACTCACTTTAAAAATGAGGACCTCCAAATAGTAGAAAAGGCACTAGGCCTCAAACACACATTTGGAACTGTCTATCAACTGTCTACCTCAGTCCAAAGGGAAGGTGGAAAGAATGAACCTTACACTGAAAACTAAACTGGCAAAAATCATGGACACCACAGGAATGAACTGGGTGCAGGCTCTTCCAATGGCATTGATGCAATCAGTGAATCATATGACGGGGTACTCCTCATACGAGTTGCTGACAGGACGCCACATGCCAGGATCCAGTGTGCAGGCATTACCAGAGAGTTTGTATGAGAGACCCAAGCTCCCATACAAGCCCTACTGGGACCAATAGAAGTCTTTGGTTTCTAGTATTTCTGCTCAGGTCTGTGACAAGAGCGGACTGACTAAAACTGAAGACATCCTGAAGCAGGAGCTGACCACTCACGTCTACCTTGAGGTTGCCAAGAGAAAGTGGGCGGAACCCAGGTGGACAGGACCATTCAGAGTGACAATATAAACGTCCCACACTCGAAGGCAAAGGGACGATCTGGTTCCACGTCACCAGGACCAGACCTGCACCAAGCGTAATTGCACTATCGCAACATACACCTACCACGTACAGAAACACACCTCACTAGCTTACACAGCTGCTTGGCAGAGATGGAAATAGCTGACTCTTGACGGTGGAAGAACACCTCCCAGAGGGGGAGATGTGTCATTTTAGGAGTGGTATTGTTATCACTGGTAGCCGTTGTGACCATGCTGTTCTGGGAGTCCTGGCAACCAAATTCCAATTCACATTTGAATCATACGAGTCCGACATGTAAACCCAGACCTACAAAGGACCAGGAGCCAGGAGGCCTCAGACTCTGAAGGTGACAATAAAACGTAGTTTAGAGTGACCTCTTTGTAGAGATCAAGAGGGGGAATGAAGGGTCAAATGTTTCATTATATGTTTGCTACTTAGCTAAGGGTGGTTTAGGACAATTAAGCGTATAATTGCATTTATGCACGCACACGCCACACCCACACTGACTCATACACATACCAGTACTATTCTAACATATATGCTGCGAGAATATTGAGTGTTCAGGCTGAAACTGGAGATTAGCTCCAGCCTTGTAACTAATGCAACGTTATTGAGTATTCTGCGTATTCTGTGACTCACTCCCCCGCCCTGAGTTGAGAATGTTCAAGAAGTTGCTGTGGCCTGAGATCTTGTCAACAGGATGTGGCAGCTGACAGGATGTGGCAACTGACAAGAGACTCCACGTACATTTCCTGATGTTTGCGCAAGTGTATAAAGTATACTGGAGCAGGGACAGCAGGCAGACCAGAGCGCCTGGCATTAAGACCTGAGTACCGTATGCTGTAGGGCTAGCTTTGGCTCCAGATCTGATTGTTTTAGCGACTATTGTATCAGGGAAATAAACTTGCTGAACTTATTCCTCACTCTCCGTCTCAGTTATTCGGTGTTTGTCGCCGGACGCACGACAAATGCCTTATCTTGTTGCATTTTCTGAACGGTCACACCCCGATTTTGAAGGAAATCCCACAGATCGTCTTGAGCTGACATGTTGCGTCAATACAGCAGTGCTGTAAAAATCAGCATTAAAAAAATTCAGCATAGGTTAGCTTAAACTAGGGCTATTCAACATAAGGCCAGGGGGCCAAATCAGGCCCTCCAAGTGATGGATCCGGCCCATGACCCATCGTCCAAATATAAAAAATAATAATACATATTGTTTACTGGTTTAATTCTTGGTTAGCACTAGTTTAGGCCTGTCTTTCCTGATATTTGTTCATCTTGTAGGGAGCATGAGGTGGCTGCACGGAACGCCTAAAGCTGGGGTAATTGCGCAATTTTGCTTCTCTGCTGATGAAGGCCACAAATGCAAAGAATGGTGGAAATGAAACACAATGTTCCTCTTTGTATTTAGACCCGTTGGTCATCCACATTTCTTGTATTCCAAATGGCAGCTTTGCCACCTCTGGATGAATGCCTCTTGCAGTGTCGAGGTACAGCAGGGATGTACCCAGGGGCGAAACTCTGTTTGGTCTAGGGGGGCGTAAATGGCGTAAATGGCGTAAGAATACAACAACATTGTTAATATGATTAATGTTAGAATACTAATGTAAGTATTTGCCCTTTAAACAGTTTAAACAGTTTAAATGTATTCAGAAATAAAGTAGGACTAAAGCAGCACTAAAGCAGCTCTAAAGCACGACTAAAACGGGTCTAAAGCACGACTAAAGCAGGCCTAAAGCAGGAATAAAGCATTACTAAAAAATGACTAAAGCAGGACTAAAGCAGGACTATTTTATAATAAATGTCCTTAGAACATTTGGTTCAAATGATATTAAAAACAGTAGCTGCCAAAAAAATCTCACCTTGCGTTTAGTTCATAAGAACAAATGCAGAGTATCATGCAGTTCTCTGACCTGCAGCAGTCTATTAAAAATAGCCCAGACTGAGCATTGAAATGTATGCAACGTAATGAAATGGACAACGGGAAAAAGTTCCTGAAAGCACTGAACTGGTGACAACGAATCTGCACATGAGAAATAATGTATATTTATCTGTCCTTCGCCTCCATAGTCATGTTAAGATGTAAAATTATATGTGATTTATTACAATCTGACACATATTCACTGAGAAATTAGCTTTTGAATTTAGAAGCGCCTAAAGCAAAAGTGAACATGTACGAGACAAGACCGTACACTTTCATAACCCAACCTGTGACACAATCCGCACATCACGCACAGAGGTCTGACGTACCTTGCACTCACGCAGACCTTTCAATCCAACGATGAAGCCCGGAAAACACGTCCTCCGGTGCTGTGGCGCGTAATGTTCCTCGTTAACGAGCAGAATTCCAAACACGCGGAGCACACGGTCCTTACGCATGTTACATTTACACCAAATCATCAGTGATGCTGTTATTTACTGTGTCTGCAGCATCACACTTTTGTACTTTGACAGAACAGTGTTTCAGATTAACTGGGGCTCTGGCCCGCCAAGACCAGCGGCGGAGCTGCAGCAAAGCAGTGCAAAGTGTGGCGGACGCGCTGTGAAAAAAAATGAATAATATATTTTTCACTATGGGAAACTGGGCCACCTTTTGGAGACCCCTGACCAAGGCTTTGCTGGTCTTAGCTAAATGCAGTTGCCGGTTCAAGAGAACATTTCCCCATAAGCTCTGCTTCGCGGGAAAAAAATTTAACAAGCGCGCAAACACGTAAGGCGGCAGTGATGTCACGGACTAAACCAATGTGTCCCAACTGAAGGGGTAGATCGTTCTCTTTAGACTTTCAGACTTATTTAATAAGACTGATTGGTGTGTGTGAATAGTAATATACAGTCTGATAGATAGTTTTAACTTCTTAACACTTCTATTAAAAGTTGTGCGAGGGGAGGGGGGTTCACTGTGAGGGGAGAGGGGGTCAGCAGTAAGCCAGGGGTGGGTCTAAGGATGTACCCTTCGCTCTTTGCGGTTTCGATCTCCAAAAGCAGATCCTACAGTTCTCTTAAGAGATGTGGCTCTTTGTTTAAGATTTTCGGAAAATTTTCGAATCTGTCGAGCAGCTTCCTAAAGCTTCGGGAGAGCCGTAGCACTCGTTGAGTCTTTCCCGGACTTTAGTAAGTCCTTCGGAGGGATTGTTTATATACACTGCTCTTAGGCGATATGCATATTGAACAGATTCTGCTCGATTGATTTGTTGAATCAAGTTCCTCACTGGCAGTAAGACTCAAGTCACAAATTGTATTTACAAATGAAGATTTTTCGTCCACAATAATCTCCCTGTCACTGAACTTCTTGAGGCCACCAGTGAGCAAATCGCGTTTTGCAAGAAACTTGGCTATGTCAGATATGTCATCTTATTTAGTACTGTAGTGGCATTTCTGTGGAAAAGTACCAAGAAATAAAGAGGTAAACAGAGTTTGTCGTTCTCAATAGGTGGCTCTTTATTTACTTGTGCACAGTAAATAAAAACACTTTCCCTGACAAGATCAGCTCTCCTTCCTGACTCCAGAACAATGACAGTACACATTCTTTTAAAGGCAGTAGTAACATACATTGACACGTACGCACATTGTCACCATCAAATCAGCTCTAGTCAAAATGAAAACAACCCTCAAGGTTTTGACCCACGATTTGGCCCGGAGCTAAGATAATATTATATGATACATAGACATGATATTATTTGCAACCTCGATAGAAAGACATTTTTCCATTACAGTACAGTGTTAGAGTGGTAGAGGGACGTATTCTTTTAGAGGGTCCGACTTGGCTGGTTCTCAGTGTTGGCATTGCATTGTACACAGTGTGGTCAGGCGGACTCTTAGCATCTTTGAGGAGGAGTTGATTCGTTCTTCGTCAAGATCAACTTATTGCTGCCTCAAAGACGATTGCCTCCGCATGCACTGCTTCTGCATCACACTTTTGCTGGAGAGCCTGTAATGTGGCCTCTAGGGGCGTTTCCTCCACTTTAAGCTATGATTTCTGAACTTGTAGCTCAATTTCCTTTTTAGCATATTCGGCTCTTTTGCATGCTGCTCTAGCTTTGGCTCGAGCATTTAGAGCAGTCATAATGCATATGACCTACTTGAGCTTTTGGATGCAAGTGATTTCTCTGAGCCGAAAGATGGTGCTTTGTTTTCTCTTAGACATGGTCGATGAAGCTGATGCCGATGTAACATCCAGTTGTCCTGTAGTAAGATGCTTTTCACTATTCTGCCCTTGTTGTTGCTCTGGATAAAGCTAGGCAGATAGATAAATTCCTCGAAAACCGACAGGTGTATTGTACACTTTGTTGAAGTTGCCTTCAATTATCGACAGAGTGAAACTACAGAACAGAAAGAAATAAACAGTATTTAGACTGTATACTTCTGCAATAATACACATTTGATATCTTACTCTAGCTAACATGGATGAAAAACGAGACATAGCAAAAGTACTATTTTTAGTGCAAATCTTAACAAATCATAACAAATATAGTCTTAAAAGCTCTTAATAAAACATAAATACTTACAAACATAGCTTTCTGTAACACAGCAAATAAGGATGGATGCAGATTATATCAGGATAACATGCTTTGTAGCCATTACTCAAAGTGTGCTGCATGTCTAACTCTTCTTCTTCGTTTTGATTTATGGCGAGTGGCACTCAACATTTAGGTGCATTTCCACCATCTACTTTTCGCGTCTCACTTGGCGTTGTACATATATATACAGTGCTCACCCCACCCAGTCCATTTCAAAGCGTCCTTATTTATTCATCAGAATGTGCAACCCTTAGTATCTGGTGACATCCCCTGTGACATCTTTTACATCCAAAAATGTCCTCGCTGCATCAAGAATCACTTCTATTCTTTCCGACCTTCCTTGAAGTACACAAGCGCAATTTAAGACCATAACAATGAATGCCAAAAATGATTTTTTTTTTATCCAAGGCAAGGCAAGGCAAGGCAAGTTTATTTGTAGAGCACAATTTGTACACAAGGCAATTCAAAATGCTTCACACAACAGGAAAATAAATGCGTTCAAATCACAAAGACATGGCAGAAATCACAAAACCTTAATTTAAAGAAATTAACCGTTTTCAGGCTATCCGTCAAATAGTTCAAGACGTAAAAGAGAAGAGTGCAAAGAAAATCATTTCAGTCATATGCACAGCCAAACAAAACAGTTTTAAGCTTAGATTTGAACATTGCCAGAGTAGAGGCCTGGCTCACATCCTCTGGAAGACTGTTCCAGATTTTAGCTGCATAAAACTGAAACGCAGATTCCCCATGTTTAGTCTGACTCTGGGCACCAGCAGGAGGCTGGTCCCTGAGGTCCTCAGAGTCCGAGATGGTTCATATGGCACTAACATGTCCGAGATGTACTATGGTGCTAGGCCATGGAAAGACTTTTATACAAGCAGAGCTGCTTTGAAGTCTATTCTCTGAGCCACAGGGAGCCAGTGCAGAGACCTGAGCACAGGACTAATGTGATCGTACTTCCTGGTTCTGGTCAGGACCCGAGCAGCAGCGTTCTGGATGTACTGCAGCTGTTTTACAGCTCGTTTGGAGAGGCCAGTGAGCAGGCCGTTACAGTAGTTTAATCTACTAGAGACAAACACATGGATAAGTCTCTCCAAGTCTGGTTTAGACACTATATACTTTTTGGGAATGTTTTTTTAGATGGTAAAAAGCTGGTTAAAAAAAAGAGTCTTATTTAATTATTACTTAATTATTACCCCCAGATTTCTAACTTGATTTGTGGGTTTTAGAGCGAGACTCTGGATATGACTGCTAACACTTTCTCTTTTGTTTCTGTGGGCCAAAGACGATGATTTCAGTCTTGTCTGAGTTCAGTTGGAGAAGGTTGTTGCATCCACACACTGATATGTTGGATGCAGTGACAGAGTGAATCCACTGGTCCATATTCACCTGCCGTCAGTGAAACATAGATCTGAGTGTCGGAGTGTAGTAAGACCGAAAGTTTCAAGGACAGCATGAAGCTCTTCAGCGTTTCTGTCACAAATACTATCAACATGAACATTGAAATCACCTGTTATGACCAAACCATTAAAGTCTGTGCATACGACTGAAAGCATCACAGTAAAATCATCAATAAAACTTTGGCTGCTGGAGAGGCTTGTATAAAACAATGAAGAGAATGAATGGAGACTATTTTAGCTCAATTTTATAGGATGCATACACAAATGTTGAAAACACCCCAAAGGACAACCTGTGTGTAATTGTTTCATATCTAACAAAAGCACACACACCTCCTCCCTTTTTGTTTTCTCGTGTTTCATATTCATTGCGCTATGTTTTTACAGAGAATATGAATATGAATCAAATTTCTCAGATTGGGCCGGCTGACTCACATTTTGTTTTCCCATTTCTGTGATGTGACTACAGAAATAGCACTAGGGGTTGGTTTCATTTTTATTATGACTATAAGTCCCGGCAATGCTAAGACCCAGTGCATCCTAGCTGTGGGAGATACCAGGTGAAATTCGAGGGGGGATAAGTGGGAGGGCTTTCATTGGTGTAGCGGGAGCCAGTGAGAGTTTGGGGCCAGGTGAAAGGCGGGGGGGTTTAGGTGGGGCGGTTTTTGTCTGTATAGCAGCAGTCAGTGGAGAGTTCATCATCGTTGATATCAGAACTCTAGATCTTATTATATTGGGCGTGAGTGGAGCCATCTTAGTGCCTGATTTGATCAGATATTCAAGATGGCTGGGAAGGCCCCTGGGTGAGAGTGGAGATGGAAAGGAGAGTGAAGACTCTGTAGTGGGAGTAGATGTTGCAGGGGGGACCCAGGGCTGCTCTGAGGGCAGGGGCGATGACAGGGATGCTGCCATGGGTCCAAGGCCTTTGATGAGGACCGTCCGGGAAATATCTGAAATGACTCCTGCACCGGCCGTGGTGAAGATTGTTGTGGTGCTGCTGCAGATGAGTCCTTTGCTGGTGGTGGTGGAGCGGTTGCTAATGAACCCTTTGGTAGAGGCTGTGGTTGTGGTGCTGCTGATGTTGAAACATTGGCTCAGTCTCTGGCTGATGGAGCAGGAATTCTTCTCTCAATCCTCTCTTCTCTAATTATCTGATCAGGACCCTGTCCAGGCCCAGTCCAATGCCTCAGAGCGTGAAGCAGGTTCTCTGTCAGCAACCTCACTCCACCTCTGCATAGGTGAGGGCCATTTCTCTTAAACAGGTCCTCTAGTTTCCAGAATAGATAGTTCTCAATGTAATGCAATCCTCTAGGTGCACATGTTCCGCCCTCAGCTCGACAGTTTGGGAGAGATACGTGGTTGCTTTTTGTGCAAAATAATGAAGGACAGAGACATTCACGTCCTCACTCTTTCGTTTAATTTCAAAAAGAACAACAATAGCTTTCATAAACGATGTCAGAATTGCAATACTGCAAGCGCATACTTCCAATTTGAATATTTTTTGTTGAACAGAAACTCAAGTATTTTAAGTGTCCATTTCGCATAAGGTGCTATTTACCTGGAGTATAAGGAAAGACAAAAACACAGTACTTGTGGCGTATCACAGCCTGTACCTTGAGAATAACCAATTACAGTCTCAATCCAATTATGAAGAATAAACCCCAAATATCAATATGAGTATAATGTAGGCACATCAACCCAACTTTAGGTAAGTAAACCAATCAATGTATTAACATTGTCCATAAAACTCTTGAAAATAATGGGGATGTACACCATATAACCATGGCCTATTCTGCTCCGCATGATAAGGAAATGTAATAATGTTGTGACTAGTTGGTGTACCGAGTCTATCATAGGTGCATACCTTTAGGTTTCTGTGTTCTCGTCTCTGTCGCTGAATCTCTCCATCAGGATTACTGTGGGTAGGAAAAAGTAGTAGGCAAGATTTCTCCTCAGGTGGATCTTCTTCTACCTGGCCAACTAACTTCGTCTTCAGGTGGATGATATTCTTCTGCTGCTTCCGGCTCGTCCTCTGGCAGTGCATCTGCAGGCTGGTTGTTGTCATGAAGAGACAAGTTCTGTGGTCCTCTCTCACTGTGGCGATATATCAGGGCGAGTGTTAAGATGGTGTGGCTCTAGATAATACTCGTCTTCCTCATCATCATCCTCTTCTGACTGGATCCTCTCTGGTGTTGTCTCAGCTTGTCTTGCAGTTGTCTTCCTTTTTGATTGTAAAGAGGTCTCTAACGGCAAGTGGTCGCATGGCAAAAGAAGATTACAATGTAATGTTCTGGATCTGCCCTATCCCCTCTCAGGTTTCAGTTCATAAACAGGAATGTCTTTGTTCAACTTGACGTGCCACTCTATGCACAACGTCTTCCAAATGACTTCTCAGCTAGCCTGGACCCCCACGGGGAGTCAAATTCCTAACTAAGACTCGATCACCAGGTAACAGTGTAGAATACTCAGATTGCTGTCATACAGTCTCTTGCTCCTAACAGCAGCTTTGTTCGTATTTTCTCATGTGACCTCATAAGCTTTCATACCCTGTTTCCACTTGAGCATGTAACTCTGATGATCATGGTCACTCTGGTCTTGGTTTGGGGTTAAACTAAGCAATATGTCCACTGGTAGCAGTGGTGATCGCCCATAAAGTAAATAAAAGGGAGAAAACCCTGTCACCTCACTTTTAGTACAGTTGGAGGCACATAGATCAGTTTGTTTAGTGAGTCGTTCCAGTTGCTCTTTTGTTTCTCTGTAAGCGTCCTTAACATCTGAATCAAAGTCTTGAATCTCTCGACTTTCCATTCCCTTGGGGGTGGTAGGGCCTTGTCCTAGAGCCAGCAACCCCACAGTACTCTTTCAGTTGGGCAAACAGATGGTTCTCGAATTCACCACCCTGATCATTGTGAAGCCTCAGTGGAAACCCAAACTTTAAAGCCAAGTCATTAAAGATTTTGTTTTACCAGACTTGGACGTGGTGGTATAAGCCTGGGCAAAACGCGTAAAATGGTCAACAATAACAAGAACGTATTCGTAACCACCCTTACATTTGTCCAAGTGTAAAAAGTCAACAGAAACAAGTTTCCAAAGGCTGTGTTGTGACTATGTTAGTGAGTGGAGCTCTAGTCTCACGACTGGATCTTTTTGTTTTAAGGCGCACACATTTTCTCATAACATAATTATAATAATAAGTAAAACGCCAGTAAAAATACCTATCAGACTGTCAGAAAAACTGCAACGTATTTTTAGACAACACGAAGTCCCTGTTTATTTCAAACCAGGCAACACGTTAAGACAAAAAACTGGTTCACCCTAAGGACAAGATGCCGACACAAAAACAGAGCAATGTAGTGTATTCCATCCAATGCAGTGAAGAAAGTTGTAAAGAGCGTTACATAGGTGAGACTAAACAGCCACTTCACAAGAGGCTTTATCAACACAGAAGACACGCAAGTTCAGGACCCCAGAGCGCTGTGCATCTTCATCTCAAAGCCACAAACCACTCTATTGAAGACAGTGAGGTGGAGATTCTGAGCAGGGAGAAAAGATGGTTTGAAAGAGGAGTTAAGGAGGCTAATCTTTGTTAAAAAAGAGAATCCTTCCTTAAATCGTAATGGAGGTTTAAGATTCAACCTTCCAGTTGTTTATAATGGTCTGCTGAAACCCTGGAGACTTCCTGGGCATTCGGATGCTAAATACAGGCACTCAAGGTGAGGCAGGGAACAATAGAACAATAGGCCCATCCCAGTTAAGTTTCAATGGGCCATTAGCAGGAGGTCCCGCCCTGTGGGCAGGGCTCTCACAGAGTAGGATATAAACAGGAGTTCTCAGACTTTTTTCTCTGATTGAGAAGGACTCTTGGACAAAAGTCGAAACGTTTCGTTTTTTTCTAAAACAGAGTCCAGATGACTACAACTGAATCTTTTTCTACAATGGAACACTCCTGGACGAATGAGGGATTACACCTACATAAAGTGGAAATATAATGTTGTTGCTTCATGTAAATAAATACTATGGCTGCATGATATAAAATGATAATATTCAGCATATAGACAAGGTCGGTATAGAATCCACTTGAGCAACTATGGGTTCTTGGGGAAGTTCAGGCTATTTGAATCTAATAAATACAAATTATAGTAGTGTGGAGATTGTGTCATTTGTGAATTTGTTTAAAAAATGTTTTATCACAAAGACTTAGGCATAATGAAATCAAAATGTCAAAAAAGTACAAACAACTTCAGTTTTTTGGTTTTTTTTTTTTTTCAATAATAGTTTATTTGTGAATATTGTCTATCCAGAAGCCTTCCGTCATCACATTTCAATGTTTATTTGGCGTAAAGGAGAGGGAGCAAAGGGCTTCCTGTCACCCCAAAGAGTGGTTTTGTCCTGCCAAATATGAGTAAAAATCTTGTGTCATATACTAAAATACTATTCTGTTTTGTGATCAAAGTTAATGCCTAGGCAATCTGTCACACATACAGACGCAAACAGGGCTGAAACTGAATAATCAATAAATCTGATATAATATCAACTGAATTATCAACTGGTAAAATAATGGTCAGCTGCAGCTAGGATTGTGCATTTAATATTGATCGAGGTTCTGTTATTTCTAATTGTCAATGGACTTTTTAATGGAAAGGTCTACAAAGTCATTCTATGTTAGTGAAAGCTTGAGGTTCAGAAATTCAATGAAGAAAATGAGTAATTGTTTAGTCGTAAATGGCAATTAGAAGTCTGTATTGTTTATGCTCAGGAAAATAAAACAATTTCATCAGTAGTTTTTCCGAAGAAAACATAAATGTAAAATCCGATTGGTCAATATGAAGAAAACAATTGTGATTCATTTTTTTGTCATATCGTCCAGTCCTTAATGCAGCCCAGCTAAATGCCAAATAAAAAGCATTTTCTGTTTTATATGTCTCTTGCTATACCATTTATTTACCAGCAGATGACGCACCAAACTTTTTTGACTTGATTGTTTTAATTTCATTGTTTAAGTCATATTTGAGGCAACTTGAAACAAAACATAGGTTAAATTTAATGTAAGTGTAGTTTAAAACATTGTAAGGTTGAAACAATATTTGAATAGATCCATGGGTTGAAAATGTTTTTTTTGAAAAATTGACTCTTTACTTTCAGCTCTGTGTTCTGTGACCCTTGAGTTAAGCCTGCAGCTGCTCCACAGTGCCCTCTGTCTGGACCTTCAGGACAGTGCGCCTCACTCAACTTGTCCCCTGTTTTTTTGTGCTGGCACAGCTCCAGAACCACACACTCAGGTAAGGCTCGAACTATTTTTATAATATAATATTCACCTTTATTTTAATGTCTTATGTTTTAGGTCCTCAATAATTAATCAAGTAATTCTGACTAGTCGACTATTAAAAATTGTATTATTGTAGTATTTTGATAATTGTAGGAAAAGCGTTACATGTGAAAATTACATAGGGGTTTTTGATGTCTGTAATACATGAAGTTCTCAAACAAAATAATAAACGTTTTTGTTTTCATGTGCATTTTAGATGCACCAGAATATATATATATATATATATATGTATGTACATATATACACACACACGTTCTGCTCCTAGTGCACATCAAACTAAAGACAGAATAGGCTGACTGGAGGCTCACTGTTTAATCGCAAAATAGCCTAATCTGTCATTCACTCCAGACTATCTGGTCAGGTTGGTGCCCCTCTTAGCACTCGATGCTCTATGTACTCCTTTGGAGGGACAGGGCCACTCCTAAGGACCTTCTACGACTCGGTGGTGGCATCAGCCCTCCTGTACGGTGTGGTCTGCTGGAGCAGCAGCATCACAGAGAGAGAGGAAGAAGCTGGACAAAGTCATCAAGAAGTCCAGCTCCGTCTTGGGCTGTGCTCTGGACTCAGTGCAGGAAGTGGGGGACAGAAGGGCTAAACTCACGTCTATGCTGGACCATGAGTGTCGCCCCCTGCAGGATATTCTGTCCGCTCTGGAGAGCAGCTTCAGTGACAGACTGATCCACCCTCGCTGTGTGTGAAGGAGAGGTTTCATAGGTCTTTCCTTCCTGCTGCTGTCAGACTTTACAACAAACACTGTTAGTCCTGAACGTGTCATTCGGCTTTCATAATCCTGTGCAATACTGTTATACTCCTGTGCAATACTGAGACATAATGTCAATCATCCCTGTGCAATAATTGCTATCCAGATGACAGCTGTAAGTTTTCTTTTTCCAAATGATCTGTTTTTATTACTATACTGTGCCTAATCTGCTTCTGTAACCTTTGATGCAACATTTGAATTTCCCCATTGTGGGACAAATAAAGGTGATCTTATCTTATCTTATCTCATCTATCTTCATGGAGACAGGTTAGTGGCCCCAGTTCAGAGTTGTGGATCGCACAGTAAGAATGGATGTTTTTCAAGGGCTGATTTTATGTTGACGTGCACATTCCAACACAGGGTCTTCATCAGGGCTAAGTCAAAGGGTAAATTTTATTTGCTATAAAGCACTTGTAATTGAATAAATGCTAGAAAGTGTAATTGTATCTTTCCCTCACCAGAAAAGTTACAGTACAAATAATGCACCATTTAACTTGTACTTGTAAATCACCAGGTTGAAATAACACAGTTTTATCTAGTTTACCTTAAACTGTGAGCAGATGTGAAACTCTTCATTAGAGGTGTGCTGGAAGAGGTGTATCAGACACTAGAGTTACAGTGATAGTGACCTTCTCATTGGACTGGAGCAGATTTGCACAGAGTTTAAATGTCAGGTCCAGCTTCAGTAGACACTGCACACACCACAGCACACTTAAGTTACACTATTTTTATTTCACTTGGAACATATAATAGTTGCACAGAGGTGGAATATATGAATAGTTGCTAGTTTCTAAATGTTTGCCTTGACACAGAAAAAAATAAAATAAAAGTCTTATTAAAAGTCTCTTAGTACAAATTTGTGTGTCCATGTCTGAAAGCTGGAGCAGCACTTGATGGACTGAAGTGATCCAAACTGAGTCCATACAACATATTATGCACTGACCAGAGGGAGCAAATGAGTCTGTAGAGAAAGAGAAGAATCAAAAACCAAAAACAAAAGCTCTCTTGCGTTTTATGATCTCACCAGACAGTTTTCTCATTCAGCATGGATAATGAATTCTTGAGAAATAATTTACTTCTCTGTGGCATCTCGAGGAGTTGCTCATTAAATGACACTTGGTCAGAGGACACAAGGAGCACTGAACTACCACACAAGTTTCATTGATTTCCCTTCGATTTTGTTTATTATGTTGAAGAATATTTTCACTGAAAAAGACCAAACCCCCGAGGAGAGGGGGCATTGGGCGAGTAAAGTGGAGTTCCTTCTCGCCGTGGCTGGAAATGTAGTTGGTCTTGGCAATGTTTGGAGATTTCCTTATCTTTGCTATAAAAATGGAGGAGGTAAGTCACAAATAACTGTTTCAAGACAAACTTTCACATTATTTATGGATTTTTAATTCAGGTGCATTTTTGGTGCCCTACCTGGTGTTTGTGGCGACCTGTGGTGTTCCTCTGTTTCTCCTGGAGACCGCAATGGGACAGTGCACTCAAGAAGGAGGCATCACCTGCTGGAGGAAGCTCTGTCCTTTGGCCGAAGGTACAAACACAATAGTATTAACCCTTCCAAGCTGTAGTCTATAAAGAGAAAAATATAAAAATAATGCCAAAAAATTCATCTTTAAACAGACAAGAATGGTGGAGGAATTTCGGTGCCCAGGGGCTGGTGATGGTAAACAGAGATCTCAGTTTGAATGCACGTAACTTGGATGTATGATCACTGTGGTGGGCTGCCCTGGGGTGAAACCCTTTGTAATTTGATGTCTGCACTGAAAAACATTGACAAATGACTCAGTAGCACCCCCTTTAAAAGTGCCAATTCTTTTTCTTTTTTTTTCTTTTTTTAAGTTCGTCATAGACATTTGAAATTTGGCACACACAACCCCCTTAATGTACTGGGGAAAAAAGCCAATGATGACATACAGAACTGCAATTGCATCAGTATGGTAAAACCAAAAATGTGATTTTGGAAACCATATATTGTTGCAGACAAAATTGATGTGTTAAACAAACCCAACTATGGCCTGAAATTAAAGGCCCTCAAAAAACAAAATAAATACCACCCCACAACAAAGTAGCCAGTATAAAACTTGCACATTTTTGAGAGGATATGTTGAATTGTGTCAAACCCAGAGCGCCCCCTGGGAAAAAACTTGACAAACCCCTTTGTGCCACTGTTTCACTGTAACAATAACAGGAGTGTGTGGATGTGGTCAGAACCCTGGATCTAAAAACGTATGTGTATCTTTCACATGAAATTTCATATTGAGCAAAACTGTCTGAAGTTGTGCATGAGAATTAGCCTCAAACAATGATGTAGCCTATAATTTACATGGATTTCTAAAAATTGTTATATATTTCTATATACGTACGTGGTTGTGTCTTAAGTCCTGTCTTATCTTCTTGTCTGTAAGGAAATACTGTCGGTGTAAAACATGTTTGTATGCTCCATATTGGTGTTTTACAGGTATTGGTTATGGAGGTCAGTTGATCCTCCTGTACAGCTGTATGACCTACATCATCATTCTCGCCTGGGCTTTGCTTTACCTGATCTTCTCCTTCAGCTCACAGCTCCCCTGGGCCAGCTGCCAAAACTACTGGAATACTGGTTAGTTATTGCTCAAGTAACTTAAAGGAACCGGATGATTTTAATTTAAAATGTCATTTTTTCGTTTCACAAGGTAAAGTTCAAATCAAATGTAACGTTTACTGATAACAACTGAAATGTTGATTTATTCTTGATTACAATAACATTGGGCATGATTGTTGTTTATTGGTTTTTAGTTCTCAAGACAATGATCCAATCAGTAAGCAGAAGGCCATGGATCTAAAAGAACCTCACATGAGTGTCACCTTGCAAGTTCCTCCTGTATGTTTAAATCCAGTTGGTTAAAAGTCGTCTCTCTGATCTGAATGGTCACTACCTAAAGCCCAGCACCTGCACTTTAATGACTCAGAGCTAGTTCAGCCTCTGCAGCTCAGTGAGTCTGGAGTTCTGGAGGAGAAGGAGCTGAACATGAGCCGTGGCATGCAGAGGTTCACTTGTGATTGCAGTTCCTTTTTTTACAACACCAGGAGTACAAGCTATGTACTTTTCTGTAAACAAATAAGCCGGACTTTGTGGATTCAACTTTTTCATAAAGTGATTGATTTTAATACATTTTTTGTCATGTAAATGTGTGTGTTTGTAAATGTGTTTCACAGCGGACTGTTTTGACCTTACAACAGAAAGGAACACATCACGGTGAGCAATGACACTTTCTCCACCTCTGCTGCCACTGAGTTGGCTGGGAGTACGTTTTAAGACATGTATTCTTTTTGGCACAGGGATTGTATCAACTGGTTTTGATCCATTTAAAAAAATCCTGTGGGTGTTTAGGAAACGGGTTTTGTCTATCTCTGGTGGAATTGAGCAGATAGGCAGTATCCGTGTTGAGATTTTGTTGTGTCTAATTACGATGTGGATCACAAATCTGCTACTTTTGCATCTGGAAAGGGGTCAAGTCAACAGGAAAAGTGAGCCATTTGAATATTGTTTAAAAAGAAAACATTGTACATGTACATGTACAATATACTATTTTCATAGTTCTTCTGCTTCATTCAGGTGGTTTTATTTCACTGCCACTTTCTGAATCCGTTTACGAATGATGTTTCGTTAATATTGCTGGTTCGTGGACTGACTCTACCTGGGGGCTGTAGAGGGAGTAATGTTTTATCTTCTGCCAGAACCTGTCTCGACTTATGGACCCTCAGGTGTGACAGAATCTTTATATTACTTGTTGTTCCATTAACGCTGATGAATTTTTGGTTTTTTGGATCAGGTTTGTAGATGGGAGGCGGGGTCTCAAATCTATTCTTCTCCTCTCAGCATTGGTGTGGGTGCACTCTCTGACTGAGTTACTGGGTCAGTTAATAACAAGTACAATAGCAACAACTGTTATGGAGTAAAACTGTTTTTGTTCAGGTCATTATGTTTGATTATGTGGAAGACTGGACTCGAACCCACATGTGCATGCCCTTAAACCACTTACACACCACAGGAGAGAGCTTTTGTTCAGTGTATTTTACAGTTTTAGTTTAAACCATATTGGGAACAGTGCAAATGCTCAAACATGAAATGCAATGCATTTTATTACTACTATTATAATCCTGTTTTTATATGTAGGCCCATATTCCAATGGGGGTCCTCATGCCACACGGCGTACTCAAGTAGTTTTAATAAATGCGTAGTTATAGTTAAAAACGGCTTGAGTTTGTTTGGAGGATCTTCCAGTTCGGTGTTCCTCCAGTAACAATTGTCCCCCCAAAATTAGGATATAAACTTCTCTAGCGCCTTTCCAAACTGTGGAAAGAGTTGGCTTTGTCCTGCTCATTCTAAGGCTGCAACTAACGATCATTTTACTAATCGATTAGTCTAGCTATTATTCTTGTGACTAATCTATTTGTTGTTTTGAATGCAAGATTTTACAGAGTTTGACCCAGGTGAAGCTGATGTGACGCTATTTGAGGATTCTGGTGGAGCACATTTATGGACCAAAGAGTGTTTTCATCAAATACACTGAATTTACTTTTAGTCATAAAACTTCTTTTCTCAGCTTATGGCATATTTTGGACCCTATGTATAGACCAGATAACAATTATTTTATTATTAAATTAGTTGACGATTAATTAAATAATCGATTAGTTGCGATTAATCAGTTAACTTAACCCCCCCACTGCGACAGAAAGATTAAAGCAATTAGGTTGACTAATGTTTCCTACTCAGGCTTAAATATATAATTAGTCTTGCTTATTGGTGTTTTTTAAAAAGAGTATGGTAAGGTCCAGGCCTGTCGACAAAAATGTTGGGGACCTTCCAACCCTAACCCTAGACCCTGGGAGCAACAGACCCCTTTGTGCCCCTCTATTCCCCTGGTCCCAGATGGGGAGCCAGTTATTCCTGTATTACACTGAAATTTCACAAGAATATACATTTTACAAAAATGACAGCTATGGAACCGGATCTTTTTGGCCTTTGACCTCACTGAATGACAAAACAAATCTGCATATTATAGTATAATATAGTCCTGTAGAATGATGTAATCTGAAACCCAGCATAAGGCTTTAGCTGTAAAAAGTGTATGGAGAAGGAACTGAATCAAATCTCATAAAATGTTCTCTTTGATGTGACAGAGACTGCATGTGGTTGTGTGTCTGCTGAACAGTGGCACCAGTGTGGTGGCTGGATTTGCAGTCTTCTCAGTGCTCGGCTTCATGGCAAAAGAAACAAGGTGTATCTATTTCAGAGGTGGCCGAGTCAGGTAATAAATGCAGTTTACTACAATGCTCTAAATAACTCTTATTCTGTGGAAAAAACTGAAAGAAAAAAAACATGGGATGATGTGTCAAAAGCCTACACTGCCACCTAGAGACAAACATTGAACACTGGATTTAAATGAATTTCTTGGAGGCAAGTCACGTCTGGTCAGGCCTTATGTTTTGGTCAACCAAAGTATTGATTGCGATTTAGAAGTGAATAGAAGTGAATGAGTGAACACAACAGTGGGTTGTGGCCTTATGTCTTTGGGCAACATGGTAGAGATAATCCTCAAATGATTCTGTAATAGAACAATGCAAGTTTACCATGATATTCATGCACAAATGTTTAGTAATAGAATTATTCTTCTTTTATAGGACCCGGGTTGGCTTTACAGCGTACCCCACAGGCTATAGCCATGATGCCCCTGCCTCAGCTGTGGGCGTCTGCTTCTTTATAATGCTCATCCTCCTGGCTTGGACACTCAAGTAAGACAAATATTAATCATGTACTAAAATTATGACAATATTGATGGAGCATGATTTAATAAGACAACAAAACACTTGCTATTAAAATAATAACATTTGTTATTTGCGATGTCCAGTTTGTTGCCATGGACGTAGATCATGACCTCGTCGTCATCGGACATGTTCCCTCCGTGATGCGTCAGGCCGGGCGTCGTGAGTTTTTCCTCCTGCTCTTCTGCATCACCCTGCTTCGTCCTGCAGCTCGTCATGATCACTGAGGTGTCTTATAAGATTGTCTTTTAAATTCTCCTAGACTCTCTCCACAGAAGCATAACATCATTAAACCTCATATAATTGTCCACAGGGAGGGATGTATGTCTTTCAAATGTTTGATTATTAGCCTGTAATGGAGCCTGCATCCTCTTCCTGTGTGTCTTTGAAACACTGGCTCTTGGATGGGCTTTTGGTGGTAAGTGAAAGTTAAAAGTACAAAAAAGTTTACGTATGAAAATGGTTGGTGTTTTGTTTTCCAACAAAGGTGCTGAGAAGATGTTTGGATTATAAAGAACATGACAGGTTCACGACCCAATATCTACTTCAAAATCTGCTGGCTCTTTCTCACTCCAGGAGTGTCACTGGTGAGTCTGATTGATCCTTTATTTGTCTAATGCATATATAAGGTTCTTATCCATCCTTATTATTCTGTAGGTCTCTTTCATATGTTCTCTGGTGGAGTACCAGCCCTCTAACATTTAACCGTTGTGTATGTGTACCCATCCTGGGTGTACCTTCTAGGCTGGGTGCTGCGCTCTCCTCCATCCTGCTGGTGCCAGGGTGGGCCCTGTACAAAATGTCCACTCAGTCTGGGACAATGAAACAGGTATGAAAAGTATGAGGATACTTAATATTACGTAGGCAACAATCTCGCACATATTTGTCAATATATAGTCAGTATTTTTCAATACTTTAAATTGTGTTGAAATTGATTGATGTCCAGATGACTACAACTGAATTCTTTGTCCTACAATGTTTTGGCTACAAACAACAAGAACAAAAACAATTTGTGTTTGTTTAGGTTTCAACAAATGTTCTTGCCCATATTTGTATGCAATTATTGGCTGTTCACTCAATCCATAAACAATGAATGCATCGGCAGATTTGTTTTTCAACAATTTGAGGTGTTGCCACACACGTTTATTATGTAAATACACTTTTGTAAACATCACCTTTTTCTTCTTATTGCTTAAAATAGAATGGAAACTTTTGGACATCCAGTAATTGTTTTTAAGTTCCTCCTCAGTGTCAGCAGATCACTATTGTTTTTGGATGAAAAAATTTGCAATACTTTTCAGGCTCTAATTTTTGTCGTGGTTTTGTTTACCTTCCCTAGCATTTATGTCGTCTGTGCAGGCCCAATCCAGAGTACTCACCGACTCCTAAAACAAGACACAGAACTGAACCACACTGAAGACTGTCCTCCATGATGTGAGACGTTACATACATACATCTTTGGCAACCACATGTTTTTCTTAAAGTGTTTTAATTTTGCATTGCTTCCACTTGACTGCAAATGATAAGGAAAAAAAATAAAAATAATTGAAACTTTATTTTGAATATAAGAGTGAAAATTAACAATTTACAAAATGGTTGATTACTGAGCACACAAGGATTTAATCCTGCAAACGCAACATGCAAACACACAACTATTGCCAGCACAATCAATGACTGAGAAAACGGACACAAATCTTATGTATTTTTTTATACCCAAAGTCAAAAGGCACCATTTTATTCTTGTCATTACTATACCAAGTTTGTGTCTGACTTACCAACTTAATTAATACTTCAACAGATATTTAAAGTTGGAAGTTAAGTAAACCACCATGCATCATCCCATTCAGATAAACCATCTTATAAAAACACAAAAAAATATATATTTGCAGTGATACAATCCAGACTCGGTTTTGCCATTTGTAAATTAATTGTATGGGTATGGATGGCCAGGTTTTTGCTGTAAGAGCCTAAAAGTTATTCTCTTAAAAGCTTCCCAATTTGGTTGTCACGACTAAGGCGAGAGCCCCAAATGTGGGTGTTCTACTATTTTCTGGTTTTCAGTAGTCTTTCAAAAGTGGTTCATGGAGAAACAAGAACTGGCAAAAAAAATAAAATCATACAAAAGCAAAAAAATAATAACAATAAAAAATAAGTATCAGTTGAATTGCTGTAGACATGAACACTGTTTTTTTTACACAATATATAAGGCTTTAGTGTAGCGACATATTTGGCAAGTGGTCATTTTTGCGATGCCTGATGGGTTAGTGTGTGTTATTGCTTCAAACACACGGTAGAGTGCCCTGACTACTCTACCAGCCCTGCTTTGCTCCTGACATGTTTACGCATTATTATTAATATAAATTCACATCATTACTAATAGGTGTGTAACTATGTAACTTTTCTGGTCAACGGCCCATCACGCGCTTCTTAACCGCTTTGATTGAAATGTTCCATATTGTAGCCTTAAACTTGTCTATCTTGCCTTAATTCAGTTACATGTGGTTTTAGTGCGAAAGGAAAAACTTGAAAAAACATGCTATATTGTTTTGATTGGAGTTGCCGTGCCGCTCCACAGATCTGACCTGTAAGTTGGCCAGGAGATGCTACCCGCTTGTCTCCATGAAGATACTGAAGTTTATACAGCCTGTACCCAACTTTCCACGTAGTTGAACACAATTTGGGTTATTCCAGCACAGATATGTTGTAAAAGCAGCTGCCTGGGTCAAAATGAGTCCGCCGAGTGCGTTCTCCAAAAGCCAGGAAGTCCGCTGTTAGCACGCTAGGTGTGGTTAGCTTTACAGTGACAGCAAAACTCGGTCTAGTTTCTGAAAGCGGTGAAGAGAGCGTATAAACTCATAGAATACTTGAAGATGTGAGGAATATGTTTTGACTGCTGCAAACACCTGTTATAGTTGTTTTTCATGTTTGGGGTTTAATAAAAATCAGGTAAAGCATCTATAATCCCAGACTGTGGAACATTCCAGGCAAAGCAATAATGTCTTCATGGAGACAAGAAGGAGGCGTGTCCCCCACCAGAAAAGGTACATCATGTACTGTAAGATCATAGCAAAATTTAAACCTGAGATTCACTTGTCAGTCAAACTGTCTGGGCTTGTGTCTTTGTCCACAAGTGTTTCAGACTTGTTGTCCTTGCTTCTATCCATTTGTTTTGGGGCAGACTCAGAGTTATTTGAAATACCTGGAGACCCGTCACTGTCACCTGCCACATTAACACTTTGCGGTTTAATAACGCTAACATTTTGACACGTAGCTGGGACCTTTAAAGCTTGTACGTTTTCAAGGTCTGGGTAGCGGCCGGAGTCTTCCATTAACTTGTGTAGATTGAGAAATGCCGCCATATTACTTGGGTTCTGGTTGGAACTGCTGGCCACCTGACACAGTAAATCTGAATGCTGTCTCAGTTGGGCAACTTCTCGTCCGGTCACGTTGCTTTGACGCATCAGCTCCTTGGTGCGCAGCGCGACGCCCAAAACCCCCGACTGCTTCAATGTCTGCATTGTATTTATCAAGCGTCTATGGCGGGTGTTAATGACGCTCGTTTTGTTCAGTTCAGTGGATGAAGTAGGTCGGGTCGTAGGTCGGGTCGTTGACCCTGACGCGCTGTTGGAGGCACAGATTTTATCGCCGGGCTGCTCCTGAGGACTCCCGTCGGCTTGCGTATTGTTACTTTCAATGCACATACGCTTGCTCTGATTGAGAGATTCAGAAGTCAGGGCCGGTTTGTCAGACGGTTTCTTGTTTGGGTGGGGGGCAATACGAGGATAGGAGTTGAGGATTGGCAGATAAGCAGCACCGTCGGTCTTCCCTGTGGCGTTGCTTTGGCACAGACCTGGGGCACGGGGTTGGAGTGCGGGGGGGAGCACGTTTGGAGGCTGGAGCAGGAGGACAGGATTTGAACTGGGATCATGTGGACTGGCTTGACTGGACCAGAGAAGCTGACCATTCTTTTGGACAATGTGTGGCTAACGAGGTAGACCAAAACACAGATACACAGATTAGAGGGGGAATGCATCATTTCCTAGGGTTTAATGCAATTTCAGAATCGTGATGGTTTATATGGTGATGGTATAACAATTCAATTTGATTATTTAAACATTTAATTTATTAATATTGCCTAAAAAAACAAAGTAATGGATTTAGATGTATTTATTTAATCAGAGTAAAAAGCATCCAGAGCAGAAGTACCGGGTTTTAAAGGAGACATGTTATGCTTTTTTCCCCCCAGATAATCATTATTGAACTTTAACATAAATAGTTAAAAATCTTACCTGCTCAAGAACCATATTTTTAATGATGATAAATGATGGTAGCTGCCCCGTTGATGGTGCCGCAATAGCATTTCCATGACTACCGTGTGGTTCACTTTGGTTCAGAGGTAACTCGTCCGTCGTTTCCCCGGACTTTCTGTTGCTCCGATCTTTTACATTTGTGTCCTTGCAGTCGGAGCTGGCGTCTGCATCAAAGCACAATGAGAAGGACTTCCAACACAGCACTGCACTGTACTGTAGCTAATGATGATTTTTTGTTGTTGTTGCTGTAATCAATTAGCTCCAACTATAAAATAATATGCCTGATCCAAGTTTCATACTATTCATACCGTATCGCATTGTTGTCCGTTTGAGTCTTTGCAGTATTTACATGGACTTACCAGAGTAACCAGAGTCTTTTTCAGAGCAGCTTCTTCTCTTGGAGTGGTCTGCAGGCCCGTGTGATACCGGCATTTCCGTGCTGTTGCTCATATCTTTAGCATTCTCGGTGGACGAAGCAGGCGAGCCAGTCTCATCCGAACTGGGCTGCTCCCTCTGCATCGTGAACCCTGCTAAAGCAATCAAAAGAATGAAATTGCAATATAAATGGGTGAGCAGGGACCCTCCTTGTGATATATTTGGCTGCACGGCATTAGAGGTGGGAGATGTATCGAAAAATGGATAATGTTGCAATTGTTGTTTTGGAGATGTGCAAATTTAGAATATCGAGTGTATAGTATTGTCTGTAATTAAAACTATTAAAAAAGGACCTCAAATAAGAGTTAAATGTCTAGTGTAATCTCCAAAACAAGGGGGTATAAAGGGATATTTCTGCACGTTTGTTGTCAATTTCATGGTCCATTCACATTTTGTGCAAGACTTCAATCATTTACAGGTGCGTTTTTAGCATATCAATGATGCTTTTTTGTTTCCATATATAGTCTAAATATGGTTAGAGTTAATGCAACATTTTTGCCCAGCCCTACATGGAATTATTTCAATCGTGCCTTGAGCAAACTTGACACTGGAAGCTAAATGCATGTTTTTCATTTTTCAGTGTGCCATATGATTACAATGTAGACAGAAGAGGCAGAAAAATATGCACATGACTTTGCAAAGGACAAATGTAAATCTTTCATTTCAGTTTTCTCTCCCGTTTATTATATTGAGGTCTAACAGTTTACTTGGAGGCTGTCTCTTTTCTTCCCCAGCTTTTATGTAACCAACTTTAAGCCCGGCCCTCTGCACAGCTCACACTTCCTCTCAGTGGTCATAAACAAAGAATGATCATTTGAGGTAGAGCTGCCGTGCAACAGTGCTGGAGCCTCGGAAACAAGACTTAACAAGCACGGTAAACCGATCCACCAACTCTTAAAGTGTTGCAAATCTGATGATTGTAGCCTGGGAAACTTACCTTCAAAACAGTTTCACGATCATTTCACTTCTGTTTTAAACTATGCCCACTCCCCCACCCCACTCCACTCCACTCCACCCCACTCCACTCCACTCCACCAAACAGTAATAAATCCAATTCAAAAATCAAACGTGCACAATTTTCTACACATTTACATATCTGTGTCAAATGTGATAGGTTTGGTTTGTGGCAATAGAATAAATAATCACTAGTGTCAAAAACCTCGCATTAAACCAAACGATTTCCGGTCAGGGACTGTTTTAAAACAACCCTGATGTTAAACTCTTGCTCTGAAAAGAAAACACGTGTCTTGCTCGTAGAAAACTAAGCCCTATTCGCACACGAGACAGCGCTTACCAACCAATCCGACGCTGCAGAAACTTTTACCATGAGGGCAAAAAACACGACGCAGGCTTTTCTTCTGAAAATCCCAGCCGAGTCCTAAGGCGACTTTACGTTTCTGCTTGAGGTTACAATGAAGCAAAAGACTGAGGGAGCAGTACACGAGCCATTGCCCTGCCTCTTCCTACTTAGCGGTGCGGTGAAGATGCATCTGACGTGATATACATTGATTTTGTTTTTGCCGACACTGCATGAAATGGTGTTCGCGTTACCTCAAATGAACCCGGAGCGCCCGACGCACCGCCTCCTGCAGACACTGACACGAGCTGCGAGGGAGAGCCCCGAGCCCATTGGCTTACGCACAGTTTGGACCCGAGCCCATTGGTTTACGCACAGTTTGGACCGGAGCCCATTGGTTTACGCACAGTTCGGACCCGAGCCCATTGGGTTACGCACAGTTTGGCTCGCCAATCACAAACGGGGAAGACCGACTCAAGGGACACAAAGGGATGGTATTGATAGACCATGGATCTATTATATAGACTCAAACAGTACGTGCATTTATAGGTTTTAATTTGAGAGAATGGATGCAGGACTACTTTGTAGTGCAGGGATTCCGGAGTTTAGGTTTGTGATGTATAATTTAGGCCACAGCAATCAACTTACTGACCAGTCGACTATGAGGGTCGTGGGGGATCAAAACGCATGCGAAAAGACTTAAAATGGCAGTATTCCGTCAGTAAAATCGATAAGTCAACAGAAATTAGTTTCAGCCTTACTTGCCTCAATTACAATATACTTTTCCATTGTGCGTGTTCCAATATGCATTTGTGGATAGGTTAACCAAATAATGCCTTGTGAAATACGGTCTTGTTTGCAATGTTTTTTGGGTCTGTAGCAATCAAAACTGAAGTTGATTTGCAAAGAAAAACTAGCATAATTTAAAGTGAAATCAGTGGCTTGCAGTTTACTCTCCGGCAAGGTTTTAAAACACCAAATGTTTCTGCAAGCAAAAGATTTCATCCCTACTTTAAAAGTCAAGTGGATTTTATAACTATAGTTACAGAATGAAAGAATTTCAAAACACAAATTTCAAATTGCAGCAGATACTTTATTTTAACATTAAAATATTTGATTTTTAAGAACGCTCTGACTTCATGACAACACACATCATTTTTGATCACAAAATAAAGTTACATTACATACAATCAGCTGCAAGATAAGAGCGTAAAAGTGTACACATTTCGCATACACATTAATTCTACTTCTTCCTCAACCACAGTCATAGCATAGTCCAACATAATGCATGATTTTAATAACTCGTTTACTGCCTGCAAGTCATTTGTGCACACCCAGTAGTAAAGAGGCATTCGTGAGTCCAGGATCCCTGCTGATGTGCATAGTTTCTGGGGAGGAGAATTTAACGTAAGTGGCGCAGATCTCTCCGTGAGCGGTGGCCGCAGCAGTGGCCAGTATCTGCATGATCCTCAGCAAGGCTGGTTCACTAAACAAGAAGGAAACGTACACTTTATAACAGTGGGGGCTATAAATCTACCATGATCAAACAAACCTTTATGAATGTACATTTTATAAACATCAAAATGTTTAGTGCCATGTGCGGTCGGCCGCAGTGTTGAGAAATGCAGTAAATGTCCCGACGCCGACATTTACTGCATTTCTTCCATTCTCAATCTGTCCCGTCTAATAAAGCTGTTGGG
Source organism: Chaenogobius annularis (assembly GCA_015082035.1). Taxonomy (NCBI): domain Eukaryota; kingdom Metazoa; phylum Chordata; class Actinopteri; order Gobiiformes; family Gobiidae; genus Chaenogobius; species Chaenogobius annularis. Next base: position 173,104 of record BJKM01000728.1, read on the forward strand.
CCCAACAGTAATAAAGTTAGGCATGTCCAAAAAACAGACATTAAAGCCTTTTAGGAAAACTTTTGCAATTTGAATTTCTGCAATTAACCCGTTTAGAGTTACTAAAGTTGCCTTAACCAATCAGAGCTCCTCACTAGTTTCATTATTTACAGGAGAGCCACAAAGCTAAAAAAAAAAAACACAAGAGGATGTCACTGATCTGTGGACAGAGCTGGCTGTGGGCAAGATAGACACTGTAGTGTGGTCTAGGATTCATATTGTGATTTTAGTAAAAATTGGGTCTGCATGCAATTCCCCAGAATGCAGAAATCACTCATTTCTTAAAAATCTCCCAGACCCACCTGTTGTGCTCAGAGGCAAAAGGGTAAACTGTAAATTTAACTCCCTGTAAGTGTCACAAAAAAAAGTGAGTAAAGAGTCTCATCTCATTTGTTTTATACCCACTTGCCAACATGGAGGCTGGACACGAGGCACCAGGCGGCTTCTCCCTCAGGTGTCGGAGGCTCCTTCAGGATGAGGCGAGCAAGACACAGAGCCGCTTCTGCCAACTGCACCGGCTGGAAAAGCACACACTGCCCCTCCAAGAGAGTCAGCTCCAGCAAGTAACGAGCCATCCAAGTCATCTACAGCAAAACAAAAGCATAGACTTAATTTATGCTTTGTTGTCCAGTGGTATCGGAGTATTGACCACAAGTCATTTTAAAGTACTAGATAGGAATGTGGCAATACCAAATTTGAACTTTATTTTAAGACAAAACATGATTTAATGATTCACAACCAGTGAAATCTTCAATTCACTTTTCACATGGTCTAACAGATTACCCATTGTGTGACAATCCTTTCTTCAGAAAGACTTCAATGCCATTGGCGTCTAGTTCAAAGGTTTTGTCCATCAGTAGCCACTGGTGGTCATTCAATGCCGCTTCATAATACTGACAGCCACTTTAACACCAGTAGATCATGATACTCGTTTAGTTACCCAATTTCCAGAGCATTAAATTAAAACTACATAACCTTGGCGCTGCACCGGGCGACCGAGGAGAACAGGAGCAGGAAGTGAAGGGGAGCACAGTACGCCAAGTCAAACTTCAGCCGACTAAGAACTTTGCGCTCCAGTCGAAGCAGCTCACGTGTAGTGTAGGTGTAGTCCATCACATAGCAGAGGTCAGACACCTGGGATTAGACAAATGCCTCGATAAAACAACCCATGTACGACAGGTTTAAGTCATGCATGGGGTTGTACATGTGCAGAGGAGCTGAAGATGGCGAGGTTCTTAGTTCATGAAATGGATCAGCAGTCTGTGGGCAATGGGGCTGCTTAAGCAGTTTACAATACCATTTTTAAAAGATTTAATATTAAATGATACAAGTAGATGATTTTGTTCATTGTAAACTGCAATATGGATCTGAAACTGCTCAATAGAAAAAAGGTCAATTACAAGTCAACCCACGCAGTCTACATGAAGTTCAGGGAAATGGGCAGAGATGAGGGGTAGGTGAAAACGAATTTTTCAAAACAAGCCTCAAATGCAGGACAATATAGGAATGTGCATGAAGGACTTTAAATACAACTGAGCAAACAAATGAGGGAAGGAGAGTAAAGAGGGAGCGTGGTTCCAAAGGGGACAGTCTGGGGAATAAACAAGCTTTTAAGAGCCAGAGGACTGAGGAATGAATAAAATGTAAAACTGAGAGGCCTGAACAGAAGTCAGGTCTAAAGGAAAGTCTTAACATTTGATACACGAGTGACTTGAATAAGCATACCTCAGGAAGAAGACTCTCTTCCTTCTTGGCCGCGATGAAGAGGCAGACCATGCCCATTAGCTGCAGGTTGGCTGTGGTCACCTTGATCAGGCGGAGGGTGCGGTTCAGCAGATTTATTGCAAGATACAACGTTTCATCCTGGAAGTGCATCATCTCCTTTTGGGGAACAAATATATTTTTGAAGTATAAAAGCACTTAATCAATTTGGCGTACATATAGGACTCACATGAACTTTAATTAGCCAGTCGACCAGAATCCTCCTTGTGGAGTCAGTAAAATTAGATGGCAGGTCTTTATTTGAAAACGTATACGAGGCTTGACTTTGCTGAAGATGGTAAAAAAAAAAAATATCAAGTTGTGTCAATGCTTGAATTTCTTTTCATTTGTGGTCGGTGATATTGACAAACATCAAAATATTCATAATATTTAGCCGATATCGTCAAAATAACCACAAGAGGGCAACAGAGTTTGAAACATTAAATTCCCAACTCTTTTTGGAGGCCATTTGTAATAAATTTCCATTATCACAATTTAATCTGCAAAACGGCAAATGCAAGATTATCCATATCCAAGATACAGCTCCCACTTACCATCATGTCCAAAAACATTTCCCAAGCATATGTGGAGTCCCATATGAAGTTCAGTTTCTCTAACGAAATCTCCACTTCACGGCGCAGAAGAGTGGGCACTAGTGCATGGAGCGCGTCCTAGAAATAATTACAGACTCGATCATGACGAAGGCCGAGCTGAATGATATCAACACACACTCAGCACAAACCAATCTGCGCTCCAGGTTGAGCGGCGCCATTCTGGATTCAGCATATTCATCTACAAACTGCCAGGGTTTGAAGAGGGCCCTTCTGTCATCGGCCTAAAAAGACAATTGTAATAGGACTGACCGTGAGCAGAAGAGGTCACAATGAAAACGTTCTTGGCCAACTGTAAGATATAAGTCACAAAAATGCTCAGGCCTTTGGGTTGTTTTTGTGGACCTAATGGGAAGTGGCTGATGTTCTTGCACAACTGCTTTTGGCGTTTAGAGTCTAACGTTGTGTTTCCATGCCAGAAGTATGGGATTACTGATGGTTGTACTTGAATTTTGCAAAAGAGAATGTTTGATGATTTCGGGCCTCAATACAGCGGCGGGTCCAGACCAAACTTCTGAGGAGTTTCTCTCATTATTTAACGTGACACAAGAGAGGGTGCGAACATTTTCAAATAGAGGTTGCATGGGACCCTTTTCCACACCTGTAGAACAAGGCCTATATTTATTTAAAACTGAGGTGGGTAGAGTCGAGTAGAACAAAAAGCAGTGGTCCAAGAAAGTAAAAATTATATGGGAAACCACAAAAAGTACCAAGAGTGAACAGTCTGGGTGTAAAGCCGGTTTTATAATTTGAAGTTCATGTAATTTGACGGACAAAACCTGGCATTTTCAAAGTGAATGCAAGAAACACAAATGTTCAACTGATTTAATGTAGTCAACACAAAGCACTTGTCACATGTAGACTTAGTGTGGTAAGCAGTAACCATAACTTTTACTCAAGAAAGAACCGTTACTTTCACACATCTTTTCCTGTTATGTAAAGCACTTTGAATTTACTTTGTGGTCAACACTTTGCCTTAACACGGACAAATATACTGCAGGCCATTACTTAAATCGGAGTAAAAGTGTCTGAAAACTAATCTGAAAAGTAAATTGTATTTTAAAGAAGTTACTCAAGTAAATGAAACTGAACTCGACCCACTTCTGCCCTTAAATGATGAGACAAAAAAAACCGGCAGGCTATTGGATGATCAATTAACCAAATTCCATACAATATGCTTGAGCTGTCCTAGTTGAACACATTTCAGACTTGGATGACCCCTTGCACGCTGCAGGCGGGGCACTGTGGGTGGGGGAAGGGGCAAACCTTTTGGTGTAAGTCCAGCAAAGGCCTGGAGTCGCAGAAACCAGCCCCGGCCATGTCCACAAGCGCAGAACAAGCTCCGGTCTCAGGCCGCTGCAGCTACTTAACCACGGCCGATGATGACGAAGGAAACCCAGGACAGCGAGGTGGAGGAAGACGGCCATACCTGCATCGACACCTGCTTATAAAGACACTGATTGGGGTCACGGCGGTGTCACGGTGCACGCACGTAAAACGCACGTAAAACACACTTTCCGGTGTATATTATATATATATTATTTATTTCTTTATTATAATTGCAAGGTGATTTCAACTTCAAAAATGTGTGTTTGAATAAAAATAAACAAAGAAAATCTTCAGCAAATTGACATATTTCTTTAACAATAGAGAATAAGTACAATTCAAATGTAATTGTATTTTTTCCCCCACTTCGTTTTGTACAAGGTTCATGGGCCGAAATAACCTAATAGTTTTGTAGAATCCCCTTGTTCTCCAGAGAAATCCTCGCTTGACCTCCTGTGACCACTCAGAGTCCTCTCTCCCCTCTCCCCGATTCTTTTGATTCCTCTGGCGGCTTCTCTAAAATAATAACTAAACTCAGATGTTTTCTGTATTTAATAAAGTTCAAGAATCCAGGTAGTTTACAAAGTGCATCCGTGGACAGAGATGGTACTGCGTCCGTTCGCGACTAACGCAATCTCACCTCTGACCTTAACATTCCTAAAGTTCCACACAACCCCCTATCTTTGGCCTGGGGGCAGGGCTCCATCCTTTGTGGATCAGTCTGCCATGTGCGTGTAATCCGACACTCGCCGGACCAATCGGTTTGTTTCAAGCCTTACATTTCAGGTGTGTGCGTGTGCGTGCGCGTGTGGTGCGGTACAAATTCATCCAACAATATAATAGTAGGCAATCGTGCAAATGATCTCAACAGTTTCAAAGACTGCATCCTGGAAAGTGTAAACTGTGAAGGCAAACAGTCGATCATTTACATCAATTTAATCTATTTAAATCAGAAAAGATCACAAACTAGGAACTTGCTTAGGCGGTAAGGTGCAACATAAATACATGAATATAATAATGAAATAAATAATAAAATAAATACATGCAAAAAAGAAGCGTGTAAGAATAAAATGTACTTAAATACAAAATATGCACATGATCAGAACAACAGTGCAAAGACTGGAGAAGTGTTGTTGACATAAATTATAAGTTATTTAAGAGACAAATGACACCTATTTAAACTGTGATCTGCCCTCATAGCAATTACAGACGACTTAATATTTGTGCATTTATTAGACCTTTGTCATTTGCCCGAATAAAGCGCACAGACCAATCAGTTTTTGAAAAAGTTTACTGGCACATTACATTTGCAAATGTATACTTGCAGGTGCAGCAGGTCGTTACATTGTGGGGGGGGGGGCTCGACTCAGATTGTTGCTTTTTTGACTACCCAATCTGAGCCTTAGCGGAAAGAAGGGAATAAATGAAAAGGAAAGGCAAAAAGATCTGACTCAAGTGCAGTATAGGCATTCAACTATAGGCTATAGGTTACAGAAAGGCAGGGGAAACCACACTGAAGCGGCAAATCAAGTTCTGACGCTGCATTCTCTATTTGGCATTTACACAATGGCGCTGATGTCTAGGCTTCAGGCAACTGCAAGAGAGGTCAGGTACATGTCAATGCAAAAGCTGCGAGAATCGGTCAAGTGTATGGCTTTAACAAACATATAAAAGCCCAGCAGCGCCCCCCTATGGCTGAGACAGGACTCCGCAGTAAAGAGTGCATCTGCTTCATAAAGTAAAGGGCCTTTAAGAGGTCCTGCCTCGTCCCAAAGGCAGGACACGAGGCTGTGGTGGCTGTGCCTGAGGCTGTGGCACGAGGTCCTGGAAATGTGGGTGAAAGTTTAGGAGTTTTCACAACAAAAAGCCTAAATAAACTGTAAAATCCCACGCACACTCGACTTCATTTAATTCAGATCTTCATTCAGTTAATGGCCTTGGATTCCACACCGTCCAATTGAAAGACATTGTAATACTTCATAATACAAGTAGGAAATGACAAACTTTTACAATAATTTTGAAGTCGGCAGCATCGCTCGTCATAACAGTTCAAAATGGGTTTTAATTTTACTGGCATATCACTTAGTCCTGATTCAATTTAATCTTCAATGCACAAACTGAATATCATGTAAACAAACAGTACATGTAACCAAAGAGCTAATCTTTTGAAAATTTGAGTTTTTGTGAGTTTATTGTGTATTGAAATACATACGACCAAGATGAAAACATTCAATGAAAAACTTAAACAAAAATGGAATGTTTAGAAACTTTTAATATAGATATTTTTATGACGTATACATGTGTCAAAAGAATCTGAGGAATGGACAACAGTGATAAAAAAAAATTAACATCATGATAACAATAATAATAATATATATATATATATATATATATAAAAAAAAGATAATTGTTTCCAGCAATATGGAATTTGCTTGCGTCAATATGAGCACTTCAGAAAGCTGTGGAAAACCTCTCAATCTTGTGCAGTCATGACTCGAAAACAGGTTTTAATGCAGTTTAAAATGAATTTGTTTTTGCTGATTTGTGTGATAGTTTACGATTCTCAACCTGCAGTTAAGCGAGGGTTGGTTGACCAGAACGAGAAGTGCTTTGTTGGAATGTAGAAAAGGAAAACTAGTGCAGGTGCATGACAGCGATTTAAGAGCTTAGATACAGCAAGAAAAAGATTTTTTTTTTTTTAAAAAGAACATGTGGAATCAGTTAAATCGAGCTTTGGCCGACAGCAGCCCTCTCTCACACTTTAAATACAGGAACATTCAGAGGCTTAAATTAAAATATAATTTAAACATAAAACACAGTTAGGAATGGTACAACGGTGGAGAACAATTTACAGATTATTGAATTTGTAAGCGTGGAAAGCAATGGTAAATAGATAAACATGCAGCGGACATTATTTGTGCCTTTCAAATAAAATAACTGGCCTTAAAAGTATTGAAATGGCTGGTTTATCTTCATCCTGAGAGCACAACGTGAAACATAATCGCCATGCAGGTCTCAATTTTATAACTGGAGCAACTCAACGTCCAGGAACACGCAAAAAGAAATATTTCCAAAAATGTGAAACCTAATTGAAGTTTTCTATTAATAAGCTATTTTCCAGTAATAAGCCAATTTATAGAAAGGACATTCTGGTAACAGCTGATGTAATGACAAAGTTACACAGTGCTCCTTTAATATGTAAGAAGGCTTTGCTGTGTAGTGTGGTCTCCTGTTGCTCAAGACGTTTTCACACGGACATAAAACACACATTTACACAGTCCCGCTTCACTCCTGCTTCACCAACTTCATTTGTAACTTTTAAAAATATGCCAAAAAAAGTGGTGGCAGAAAAGTGTCGGTTCACCAGACATATTTTCAAAGTTGCCTGTACAATTCAACTAAAATAAATAAAATATATTTAAATTGTAGAATACTATCATTAGGTCATTTTCCATAATGAGACACAATTAGGCCCATTTCACTGTGAATGTCCCACAGTCGAGTTGCATCCCAGAACAGAAGAAAAGTAATGTATCCATGGGTTTCAATCACGTGTCTTATTTGTCGTCACTGCCATGTTGAGGATGTTGCCGCAGGATGTTGCCTATCTCCACAGTTAGATTGTCATGAAAAACAGCACATACTATGGAAATGAAAAGGGGTTTGATCCTTAGCTACAGGGGTGTGTTGCTGACACTTCAAAGCAGCAACAACTTGTCACAATTTTTTTACATCCAAGCTTCCTCGTCAACAAGCCCTCAAGATGACTGACTGAGCCTAAAATATAACACCGCCAGTTGGAAATTAGGCCAGTTAAAATATTTATTAGCATAGCCACGGAATAATATGTAAACTAACATTAGCCAGCCGCTAACTACCTGAAACAAACAACTCACTGCTTAGTCTGGAGGGATTGCTGTAAGTCCACTGGGCCCTTCTGACTACAGGAAAACATTTATGGCGACAAACGGGGTTTTGGGGATGTTACAGAAGAAGAATCCTTTGTTTTGAGAGTTTTAGTTGAAACAGCAAACAGTGCAGCATGCGGCTTTCGTCCTCAAGATGGCAGCAGCAACGAGTGTGTGAAGTCACGTTGGACCATGAACAGTGAAACGCTTAACATTTGTCTTAAATAGAGTGTGTAATAGTAGTAGTAATATATGGAAATGGTGGCCACAGGAAATATGAAAGATAGACATTAATATAAGCACTAAAGTTTTACTTTGGAGTCGATACTTTCAAACCGGTAAGTCAGGTGCACTAATAACTTTGGTCACCACTGTACATCACAAATGCAGTATATGGTTTTGCCTTGAAAGCTGTATATAAAAAAACCCCAACACAAACAAAAAATGTCTACTCTTTAAAGGTGTGGTATGTAACTTTTTGGGTCCCGCTTGTCTCAATGGAGATATAATTGTTCTGCCAGGGATTTTCCGCCGTTAAACTCGGGGGAAGCGAACGCTGCCAAACGCTGCTGCCTGACGTCCACACTTGACCGTAACCTGCTTTATGGAGATGGAAATCAGCTTATTTGTCAATTAATCCTCAATATTTCAGCTCTTGGATAAACCGTTACTATATTTAGAGCTTTACTGTCCATGTGTCCATATCATGAGAGCAACAGATGTGCACAAGAAAAACCCGACACTACTGTTAATTACCCGCTTAACTTCACCAATCCAAAGTAAACAAACAACGTTGATCTTCTGAGGAAGCTAACCACAACCGATCTCTCTGGTTCGCTCTAGTAAGGAGCCAAAGAGCAAACCCAGTGATTTTATTATTGAAGAACCACATGAATGCAGCATACGATACAGGTCAGACTTATCCAAATGTATGATTTCAGGGTATAACTATTCCATGGAGACAAGCAGGAGGCGGACTAAAGATTCATGTACAATTTGTGTTTTCTATTGCTTTTTAGAAGAAAATCTTCTTCTGAAAGTTCACTCTTCCAGTGATTGGTTAAATATAGCAGAATATGACGATTTTACAAAAAAGAAAATCAGACAACATTTCGATTTTGACCATCATCACACAGCCTGATTTAAGTTATTTTCAATGTGCATTTTAAATACTAAATGACAGTGACTCGTAGCACTTTATGCGTGTGTGGGTTATTGTGTAAGTACAGCTGGTAAAAAGGTGAAACTTGCTGGCATAACCTGGTTCTCAAGTGTCAAGGCCTTTAACGTGGTGCGTGCAGTGAAAGGAAGGATGTCTAGACAAGAGCTGCCAGTCTACTACACACAACCTTCTGCGGTCGTTCACAGCCCGCGTCTTCATTTATAAATATCAGATGCCCAACGTGCCCAAATGAGACGGAATGAAAATGTGAATTGTGCCAGATTTGACGTGGTGTGTCCCAGCGGTGCAGGTGTGTGTTGTTGTGTGCAGAAGTGCGAGGGGTTGCCTGCTCATTCTCGTATGCTTGCAGAGTAGGAAAACTGAGGGAAGTGCGTTCGCTGGTCTGAATCTTCGGCATCTAGGCTGTCATCTGGAGTAAGGGGGGAGAAGATGAAAAAATACGTTACATTTAACTTACAGTAACATTATGGCCTTCAATAATCAAAATACTAGAAAACAAAAAGTACATCTCCATGGGGGGTAAAGACGGTGGCAGACCCTCACCAGGATTGTTACAAAGTCCACCTTTAAGTAGCTCAATACAAGACTATAATTTGCCTTTAGTTAGTTTAGTAGAAATGAGTAGTGTCATGCTTTAAACTATTAGTGTTAAATATCAATCAATCAACATTTATTAATACAGCCCTTTGCAACACCCAAGGTGACCAAAGTGTTTCACAACAAAAATAACACACAACTGCTCTTCTTTCTGCTCCCTTTCATTCATTTTTGTGTTTATATGCAAGAAAGTGTTGATGTCTTAATAAATTGCTCATTATAGCTGGTTTATTTAAAATTGAATAGCGACCAACAGTAAATCAACTAAAGTTTGATAAAAAACCTGGGAGAATGTTCCACGATGAAGAGCTTCAATTATAAAGTAATTTCATCTCTAAAATCTAAAATATCAATAACAGTCCATTTACTCACATTTATCAGGCGGCGTTATAGTGATGCTCTGTGCCGTGAATTCGTCATCGAAATATCTGGTGTCGGTTTCTGAGGTGACTTGGGGCTTGAACGGTGGAACAAGCTGAAACAAACAAACAAAAACAAGAAAAATAGTCAAATGAAATATTTTAAAATAGTTTAGACAATAATGCTTTAGTTTATTTTTTACTCTAACGGCCGAACCTTTCTGTCGATCACATCTTGCCAGTTGATAGACATAAAGAACACGTGGCTCTTCACTTCTTGGGCATCATCTGGTCCCCCTCCAAGTCTAAGAACAGCAAGTTAACAACATTTCCGTTAGATAATAGGGAAAACACTATTAAACTAAATGGACAGCAAACACTTAGGATGTGATGTTCAATTTAGGTCTTTATTAATCAGTTTCTCAACACATTTCCTTTCTACTTAAAGCAGATTATGTTGTGAGCCTGCAGGCAGAACCCAGTGTGCTAATATTAGCCAACTGTGAGGACAAACACGGCAGGTTCAAGCAAAACAACATTCACTTAGCGGCCAACAGTAAGTGACTGTTGTTTTTGCCCATTCAGCCAAACGGAATCCCAGGGCCAAATGACCACATTATCTTCTATAAAAAAAATTGTGTGATTGTGAGGTCAATATTTTTCCAAGAAAGAATAGAATAAAAGTTAAGTAACCAAATGGGTCTTTTAAAGCACTTTTGGGATGTTTGGTCCTGGTCTGAGCCCAGTTTGGTCCTGGTCTGGGCCCAGTTTGGTCCTGGTCTGTGCCCAGTTTGAGTTTGGTCCTGGTCTGTGCCCAGTTTGAGTTTGGTCCTGGTCTGTGCCCAGTTTGAGTTTGGTCCTGGTCTGTGCCCAGTTTGAGTTTGGTCCTGGTCTGTGCCCAGTTTGGTCCTGGTCTGTGCCCAGTTTGGTCCTGGTCTGTCTGTGCCCAGTTTGGTCCTGGTCTGTGCCCAGTTTGGTCCTGGTCTGTGCCCAGTTTTGTCTGTGCCCAGTTTTGTACAGCTGTAGACTTTTTTTGGTTCCAAATCTGCCCCAATGTTACCCGGGTAGATTCAGTTGTTACTCAGGTCACAATATAATCGTAACAACAACAAAATAATAATTGTGACCAATTTAGAACATTACTTATATTTATGTAAATTTAAACAGCAAAATCTATTTGTCACATTGACTTACTTTATCAAAGAAGTCTGTTTTCATACAGTATATTTACATTTGTTGAAATGTTAATTAATATGCATTGTTTCCCTTTTCTTACAGGATCCATATTATATGAAATCGACTTTTAGGAGCTTTAAACCATAGTATAATTGTTTCCCTTCTCATTACACCACTATTTAAAGTGATCCATGCATATTTGAGTCAACTTTATTCTCTTGCAACACGCCTTTGCTCCCTCAGTCTCTGTTCAGCCCCCAGGTTACACAGATACACGTCCACTGCCAGGACTCACTTAATTCAGCAATTTTATTTTCTGGAACGCTGACATGCGCAGGATTTGGATAGTCTGGGCGGCAAGGCGGCACTTTGTTGTGACGTTTACAACGACACATCGTAAAGGGGCAGATAGAAAAACAGCGCTGCAGTTTTCTTTTCTTTTCTTTCTTTCTTTTTTTTGTTCGATTTTTTTGGCCCGAAGAGAGAAGGGAGGAAATGCAGTAAATTGTCGAAGTCGAGATTCGAACTCACGACACTGTGGCCGGCTGCACTTGAAGCCTGGCATACGTTGACCACTCGATATTGCATTGACCATATTGTTTTCTTTAAATAAAAAAAGCATTCATAATTTTGGCTTACTAGAGCTGTGGTATGTATCAGACAATTGGAATGAGAGGAATAAAATTGTGATATTTCTTCTCACAATAAACGCAACACTAAAATCTGACATTGTGACACCCCCCGTGGGCTGTGTCCCAGTGGAGGGCTGGGGTGTACCTTTGCTTGGGGTCCTTCTTGAGCAGACCTGCCAGCAGGGACTTGGCGTCAGGACCCAGGTTCTTGGGAAAGCGGATCTCCTCCATCAGAATGAGCTCGAACAGGAGTTCGTGGTCCTGGTTGTAGAAGGGCAAACGGCCACACATCATCTCGTACATGACCACGCCCAAACCCCACCAGTCCACCGCGCGCCCGTAGTCATTGTCCTCCAGCACCTGGAACATAAAAAAATAATAATAAATAACAAAAATTTAACAAAAAGGATTTATGACAAATATATTTTAATGGTTAAACTTTAATAACTATATAAAAAGGAAGAGGGCAATATATCTAAATGTAGATAATATTGTGAATGTTGTTTTGGAGATATGCAAAAGTTAAATATCAAATATTGTCCATAGTTAAAAAAAAATTTGTGATTTTTACAGACATTTTGTATTTGTCTGACAATCATCTCTGCCAATATTGCCTACTCCTATATAAAAGGCATTTTAAAAAGTAGTAAATATTTACAGTGAATGCATATACATTACTGAGCAACCTGCTACTGTTATAACTCAAGCTTTCATTACCGTAATTTATTTGATTTGAGCAGCTGAAAAAAAGTCAATGTTGGACATCAGTAGAACAGAAAACACAAGAAATAATGCCCAAGAAACAAGAGTTATCAGTAACGCCGATAAAGAAATGTTTGTGTGATTAGGACACATTGACAGTTTTTCTTCTTTTTTAATCCCGGGATCAGTTACAAACACTGAATAAGAATATTTAATACTTGAGATCCATTTAAATATCATGATGCAATGTAGTTTTGTCGTGAGCATTGTTACCTCTGGCGCGAGGTACTCAGGAGTCCCACAGAAAGTCTTCATTGTGGCGCCATCGGTGATTCCTTCTTTACAAAGACCAAAGTCTGTTATCTTCATGTGTCCGTCCTTGTCCAACATCAGGTTCTCCAGCTGAGCAAGATCATTTAAATTGACTGAATTTTCAACATGGAAATAACTAGCAACTTAGATAACACATTACAATTACATTACCTTTAAATCTCTGTAAACGACATTGCAGGAGTGCAAATACTCTAATGATGATACTATTTCAGCTCCATAAAAACGAGCTCTGTCTTCAGTGAAAACTCTGTCTCGAGATAAGTGGAAGAAGAGCTAAGGGAAACAAAAAACAGGAATAATTAAATACAGGATCAACCACAAAAAATAAAATTACACACAGATAAAACACGTACCTCTCCCCCATTTGCATACTCCATCACAAAGCACAGCCGGTCGTGGGTTTGAAATGCATATTTGAGCGTCTGAGGAAGACCGTGTTTAATAAAGCTTGTAAAAAAGGTAATTTCTTTACTTTGTCAGAAAAACTACTCACCGTTAAAAAGGGATGTCTTGTATTTTGAAGTACTCTGCTTTCTGTAACCGTGTGGGCCACTTCATCCTAAACAAATTATCATAAAGACATTACATAATATTCCCAAAAGTAACAGCAACAAAGAAATGTGTGTTTAGGACCAACTTTAGCAATGATGACGTCTTTGCGTAGGATTTTCATGGCGTAGTACATCCCTGAGGCTTTCTCCTTCACTAGAATGACTTTGCCAAAAGTGCCTTTACCCAAAAGCTTCAGATAATCAAAATCACTCATGGTCTGTGGAGAGGGAGTCAAAAATTAGCCACGAAATACAAATGCTCACTGACAGAGTGCTGAAGAAAACGACCTGTTGTTTCACTTACTCTTTAATGTTAAACTCACAATGTCTGTTTTGGAAAAATAAATTAATAAATAACCCATCAAAAATGTCATGTCCCTTCCCCCTCTCGCGCCAAGGGAATATTATGTAGATATTGGAAGAAAAAAAAATCTGTAAATTTTGAACAGAAAAAGTTCAAACCGAAAAGATCTCCACAGAAAACATATTTAACCAACTCTTTTGTGCCAATATACTTTTATTAGTTTTTAGACAAAGGTCTGGTACCTCCTAGTCTCCACAGAGAGGTTATTGCTTTGCCTGGAGCGTCCCACAGTATGGCATTAAGCTGATAGCAGAGACGAACAGTGTGCGTCACCAGGCTACGGTCAGGTCTGTAGTGAGGCGAGCCCGTTTACAGTAATGTTTGTCATGGTATTAAAAACAACGCAATGGTTTAATAAATGCAAGACAGTTATGTTTAATGCCATACTGTGGGACATGCCAGGCAAAGCAATGACTTCTTCATGGACTTCTTCATGACTTCTTTTTATTGTATTGTCATTTTAAATTGTTTCTTAATGCATGCCCTTTTTTGATTGAATATATGTTGTTTTATTATTGCTCAGTGTTTTATGTTGCACCTTAAGGCCGAGACAAGTTCCTATGTTTGTGAATTTTTGTTCATTGACAATGGCAATAAACTTCTGATTCTGACAAGCAGGCGATGAACGGCTCACTAGAAAAAAGGTACACGTGGCACTTTAAAATGCTTTGGGAAATGCGCTCACAATTAAAAGTGAAAAATATCTTGACATTTTGATAATATTGTCCAAGTTGTTTTGAAGAAGTGAATAATTTGAATATCTAGTATATATTTAAAAAAATTAAAAAATAAAAATTGTTTGATATTTCTGCACTTTTATCATTAATTTGACAGACTTTTGCCATGTGTTTGATCATTAAACAGCAACTAACAGCTTTAAAGACACTGAATATTGTTGTCTGGATACTGAAAAATACTGAGACATTCATGTTTGTCAATATTGCCCTACCCCTACTCACAACCCTATATAATTATTTTTTTAAAATGTTTTGTTACTGACCACTTTGTTGCGAGCCTTGGACACGGCCACCTCCATGTCCTCAGCGCCGCTGCTGTCGCTGGGAGAGCCGTATTTGATGACCATTGGCTCCTCGTCCTGGTGCTGGCTCTTCAGGCTATTGGCCACAGCCTGGATCGAGCGCATCCACTCCTCCCTGACGCACACAAAAAACACACACCGCCTCTTATTAAATCTGCCCGATGCCCTGTCAAATCTGTCGTCGATTTAAGCTCAGAGAAAATCAAATAGAACAGGTTTGAAAACAGACTCAATCTAGTTAGCAAAGGACAACGAAAGACAAATAGCACACATTTATGTTGATAATATCTATACTTTGTAAGCCCAACATAAGCGAATTGTGAAGTAAATTGCTGAAAACTATTAAATAAACAGTTACCTAACCACACACATTGTTAAAACGCAAATTGTACCTTTCTTCATTGGTCTCAACGTGAAAGGTGCGCTCGATAACGGAGGTCCACTGAAGGCACCGGATGACAAATGTGTTGGGCTTTGGCCGCTCCGTCTTCATTATCTGACATTCTGCAACGCACAGGTAAAAGAAAAAGACCAGACTCCAGCCAAATAACACACTTAACACTTCAAAAATGCTTGTTACACAGATGTTTCGCAAACCTGCTACAGAAAAGTTGTTGAGTGGCGGAAGGTTGTGATCGCTGGATACCTCGGGCTTCTCTTTGTAGCCGATGAAAGAACCGTCAGTCTTTAAAATGAAGTAGCGAGGCCTCCACGTTTTGATATATTCACCTGATTAAATTCAAAGCACAATTAAAAACCGTAGAATTTATAAGAGTTTGTGGTGAATTTAATGCGTCTCAGGTGCACCTACCTCGCTTAAGGAGCCATCCTTCTCTCACAACAGTGACCTCATTCATGATGGGGCACAAAGCGATCAGGCCCGGAGAAAACAGTGCAAGTTATGTCCACTTTGACTTTCCGCTGCCTATGCAACATTCAAACGTTACATTATTTAACACACAAGATGGAAACAAACGGGTCAAAACATTAAACAATAACTGGTCTTAGACTGTTTTAAACCTAAAAAACAAGTACCGATTTACATGGTAACAAAGTTGAAGCAAACTTTATGTGATTTCCACATTGCAACGAACTCTACACAAGACAAGTATTACATTTAAAAGTAAAACCAGCATAGCAGGACTTTCTCTGTTGATGCGTATCTCAGAGTATTGTCGACATTTTCCTCATTTCTTAGACTTGAAAGGCAACTACAGACTATGCTGACAAGTTTTTCTGTGTAGCGTTCAGTCCACAATTTACAACAATGAGATGACAAAACATAAACATTTGGTATTTGAGTTGCCTCCAGGTGGTTTAGGTTCAGGAGCCAAAGCCTTGATGGAAACACCCGACTGTCACAATGTCACTGCTACAGGTATTAAACTTTAACTTCACTACATGTGCTCAGAGAATGTTTCACAAGAGTTGGAGAGAAGCAGTACACTGCCTAAGATTATGCTGCTCACAACAATTTTGCCCCCCATAGTCTAAAAACTGAATAAAATATTGGTTATACAAATGTAGTACTGGGCAATAATCGAGATTTGGTCCATTTCTTGTGATAAATAGGAAATATTATTAAGTTTGCATTGTTTATGTTCAAGAATTCAATACTGAAAGTCATTTTTATTGTGTTTCTTAAAAGAGAAGATACAATATAACTCCTAGACAACAAAAGACACTATACGGTAGTGATATTGTCATAAACGTATAGAAGTAACCATATTTATTAATATGTAATAAGTGACATTTACAAAAGCATTTAATAAAGATTCAACAGTGGATCTTTTGTGCCACCACAGTATTGTATTCAAACCTGTGGGAAACACCGAGAGGCAACATATCTTTGTTTTGTTTTTAGCAATAAATGACTTTACATGTACTTTGCATTGATGCCACGAGTTTGTTTAAAGAATCAGGAAGTATGAAAAATAATAATGACATGGTCTGCGCACAATAGAGATGTCAAAGGGCTGCAGCTTTGACGACATTGGACTGTTTTGGTGAAGTCAGGAGTGGACAGAGGCTGACCGCATTACGGACAAACAGGGCAGCTAGCCAATGTAGCATGCGAGCTAACTCTATATTAGCATGTCATTTAGCCAATCATTTTTTTCCTTACCTCAGTTTCGGAGGAAACGGCTTCTTGTAGATGTCCTTGGGTCGTCTCTGAGCGCACACAGCGAGTGTGTATTGAACTCTGTCAATGATCACACCGCTGAGCTAACACGAAACACCGCACGGAGCTTGTTGTTTTTTCCTCCACTCACAGCAGCGGCGTGGTGCTGCTCCTCAAAGCTGCTGCGCCTGCTGCTCAGCTCGAACAGACCAGACCAAAAGGAAAGATGCTCCACAAATCTCCGAGCTCAGGGTGGTTGTTTGCTGATTAAATTATTGGGGTTTTTACTAAATATTCATGTCTAAATCCGTTCGTGTGCCTTGTTGAGTTGAGGGCTGCGTGCGTAGTCTCTCTCCTGCGTCTCACAGACTGCGCAGCGCCTCGCGGAGACTCGCTGGCGGAAGTGACGAAAGGCCCGGGCCAGCCCACACAGTCCACCCTCCAGACCAGGGACCAGACCCCATGGAACGGGCTGCTCTGGTGCAACGAGATGAGTCAGGTTTGCCCAACAGTAATAAGACCCTGTCATAATTTCTATTGACATATTCTCAAATTCCCTGCCAGATGCATAATTTTCCACACATCAGAAAACATTCAGACCACTGCGAACGATCTTCAACATTAACATCCTACTTGACTTTAACTCCTGCAATTGAAACAATAGATGGATACGTTTGAAATGTACTTTTGGCAGCGGGAAAAAAGTCTACCACAAATAAATGACACAATGAACCAACCTGACAAGGGCTGGGCTCAAATAACAAGTCATTCATAAAATGGAAAAGATTTCCTTCTCAGATAATTTCATAACAGACATTTACCAATCACCAGTACAAGTGGGACAAATAGGAGACATATGCCAGACATTGTCTAAATGGTTTATAGATTTTTCTACCCTCTGTCTTGCTTTTTGTTTTTTATTTGTTAAAAAAATAAACATTATTGCTTTATTCATTAGATTGTAGCTATCAATATGCTCAAACCCTACTATAAAAGGAATTATAATGACAAACATAAATATAAGAAAGTATCAAGTTTATTTGAATACATTACAAATAATATAACAGACGTTTTATGTTGCTTTACTCTGTTTTTGTTGCTTTCGCTGCAGGTATCGAGCGCGAGCATCGCTGACACTGGCCTCGTCATTTCTTTTCTCCAGTTTCTTCATGGCTTCTTCGGCTGAAGCCTCTGTCAGAATAACATATTTGTGCATTAGTCTTTTAACATGAACAAATAAAGAGCCAACAAGTGATATAAGTAATGAATGAAAGCCATTATTAAAAAAAAACCTTGTTGTCTTTTTGCTGCCTCCTTATTTTCCCATTTGGTCATTTCTTCTTCAGTGACTTCTTCTCGTGCCACATTGCTCAGTTCATACACATCCACCTCGTGAAGCTTAGGCAGTAAGTCCTTGACCCACTCGTATCGGATTGGGCACACTGTCCTGATGTACACTTTAGAGGTCACCAACACGTCATGAAACATCACCCAGTCCAAATCCTTCTCATTTTCAAACAACTGCAAGAAAAAATATTATAAGATATAGTCATCCTTAATTAACAAAACCAACATTTACTCACAGGTACACAATATAATTTCTCATTTGCTCTTCTCTATTAAGATGTTTTTGCTTCTTTGCCTGGAAGGTTTCACAGTATGGCATTAATCCGATCTCATTAAACCACAACTCTTGATGTTTTCTAAGGCGTTAATCATAATTAAATAAATGCAAGATAAGTTGAATGACATACTGTGGAACGAACATTCAAGGCAAAGCATTGACATCTCTGTGAAGACAAGCAGGTGGTGTTCCCCTCATCAGAAATGTTACACAGAGCACCTTTAAAATTCTACTTACAGCTGAAGATGGGTGAATGTGAACCATAGAGCCGTGTCCATCCATTGTGCAGAATGCCTTTCCAATAGACCTGCGCAGTCAACATTTTCAATTAGAACTTCTCAAATGTAATCGTCCTTTATAACAAATCAACATGAGTAATTCAAATACCTCCTGGCAACATTTGTGAAGTATCCTGCACATAGGCACCGTCTGAAGAGCTCGTTTTTAATACCATCAAATGATTCAACCGGAAAATCACTCCTCTACAAAAGAAAAAAAAACACTTTCATCAGAATGGATTTACTTTTTGTCTTTGTAAAGAAATAACTGTCAAGTTAAACACCTGCTGTAGTCTAAAAAGTATTTCTCTCAACTGTGTCTCCACACTAAAGGAAGATTTTAGCGCCCTCCAGTGGATCCAGTTTTCCTTGCACCAGGCAGATGGTTTATCACTGTGTAATGTGAGGAACAGTCAGTCAATACTTTTTACTTTTCATCACTGCAACAATGTATTTATATACCTGGATTTACACAACTGGAAAATACTCAGAAGTGTGGCAAAATCATTCATGCCACCACTTTTTGAAGCCAGTGCTCGATGTCGCTGGTCTGCTTCTTTCTGCTTTTCAGGGTGACCTTCAAGGAAAGAAATACATTTGAACACTGATTCTGAGCAAATGTAAACCAGCAAATCAAAGAAAACCAGAAACGAATTATACATATTCCTTATAACACAATGTTTAAAGCTATAAATGCCTAGATTAGTCGGTTAATTGATGATAGTGATTATTCAGGTCACAATGTAATCTTAACAATAACAATTTGAGTCACAACATTTAGTCATTCACAACAATTTGTCAATGAAGAATGACATATAGTGACTGCTTTGTTGGAATTAGACCAAAAAAAAAGGTTAAATATGTTAATTTGCAAAAGCGTGAACTGAGAGGATCTGAACAATTATAGCTTTACTTATTAGCATATTGTCAAGTTGTCTCAAAATAAGATGTATATATAATGTAATAATGTGACGTGACTATTTGGAACTGACCTGGTCGAATGAAGATGTTCTCCACTGAGAGCATAGCAGCCACTGGCAGCATCAGATCGGAGCATCCATAAGAGGCGGCTTTCAGAACAGCCCTCGTCAGACCTGGATGTAACGGGAACTCCACCATCAATTGTCCAAGTTTAGTGACTTTTCCTCTCCTAAAGTTCAAAGACCATAACCAGCCACTTCAAATTAGTTCTTGGGAAGGGAAAAGTACTTTTGATAAACGCACCTGTCAATTGCATCAAACTGGTACAGCTGTTTTAGTGCTTCGAGGAGAAATCTTTCCTCTGGGCAATCCAAATAAGGGAATCTAAACAAATAGGCAAATTTAATTATTACACAAATATTAATTCACATTTTACATTGAAATTCAATAGACTTACCTGATAACATCATGGACTCCAAGGCATTTTAAGGTTAGCACCACTGCTGTGAGACTAGTCCTCTGTATCTCTGGGATGGTGTATTCAGGCATGCATTTCTCCCAGAATTCTTTGTTGTAGATTCGAAAGCATTTTCCCGCTGACGTTCTTCCAGCGCGGCCTGCTCTCTGCTGCGCTTCACTCCTAATCACACAAAATCCCCAACAAAATCCAGTCTAAATCCCTTCAGGGTTTACAAAAACACTTAAAACTAGGACGAGAGAATATCAAAGTCTTTTAGTTATTGGAAAATCGGTATTAGTATTATTATTATTGCCATATTGTTCCACTAAAAACCCATTCCCACAAATGTTTAAAGACAAATATTTCATCAGTATTAGATAATTTATACTTTATTTAAACCTATTACTATGTCAAATATTTAACTTTTATAATATTCATACTACTTCTTGCTTCTCATAATGTGCCTCCAAATCTTACTGTTTACACATATTTTTCTCAGTACATATATAAGTATAAGGCTCTTACTTTGAAATAGGCACCACCTGCAAAATGTCCAAGCCGACTCTTGAGTTGTGATTAAGTTGTTTCACAAATCCACTGTCAATGATGTATCTGTGCAAGAATGATTTCAACTTTTATGGCAAAGGTCACTCAAAGTTAAAGAGATGCTGAATGAAGAGGTTTTGTCATAACATACTTGATGCCGTTGATGGTTAGAGATGTTGCTGCTATATTTGTGGCTACGACACATTTCCTGATTCCTCTGGGAGACGGCTGAAAAATCTGTCTTTGCTGATCTACGAGATGTTACAATGCATAAAAACACAAATGTTAAATGTCTCGATAACATAACACGTCATAAATCAAACATATTTGGGAAAGTGAATGCAAACTCCAGTTGTTTACATGTTGAATTCTCCATTGTTTTATTATTACACTGATAAAATACTGTTATCTGAAGTGTGCCAAACCGATCCCAATCTCTATGGCTGGCCTTATTTATAGCATTATATTTACCTGTAGGCATTGAGCCGTAAAGAGGCAAAATAAGAAGACCCTCTACAGTCTGGTCGTGCACGTCGTAGCGATAATCTATAGTCTCTGCTTTTTCATAGAGCATGTCACAAGCTCGCTCAATCTCATTCTGGCCTGTACAAATATGATAAATTGCATTATTATGTGTTGTATGATCTGGTGAAAAGGGTTTAGGAACTCACCTGTTAAAAATACTAGAATATCTCCACTCATCTCACTGGTATGCACATCGAGAGCAACCTTCACGACCTGGAAAGCAGCAGAAATTAATCCAACAAGAAATCTGAAAAGTGTCACTAAATATGTTGTTTTAATATGTATTTCTAATTAGGTATTGTAACTAAATGCGAGTACCTCTTTAACGTAGCCTGTGCTCTCTGTGTCTTTAGGCCCAACAGCAGAGCCAAAAGAACATTTGACAGGAAATATCCTTCCTGGAATAACAAAAACAGGACAGTTGCCAAGAAAGGCAGAGAGTTTTTCAGTTTCCATTGTGGCAGACATCACCACCACCTTTAGCGGGTGACGACGACCTTTATTCGCCTTATCAGGGCTGGAAAAAACTTTCTTTAATAAACCCAGAAGAATATCCTTTAAAAGACAGATTGAAAATGTTAATTTCTGAAAGATTACATGATGACATAATAATCTTGTGGCTCACAGTGTTGAGGCTCCGTTCGTGAACCTCATCCAGGATCACAACACTGTACTGAGAAAGTCCAGGATCAGCCAGAACCTCACGAAGAAGACAGCCGTCAGTCATGTATTTCACCTCAGTGACCTGTTTGAAGAAGCATCATTATCAAATCAAATAGACCAAATTTCAATGTTAAGTATAAATGCATGGATGATTTTGTATTCGTCTTGCTCACCTCGGTTGTGCAGTCATCAAAGCGGACCTGATAACCAACTTCTTTCCCCAATGTGTACCCCATCTCCTGAGCCACCCTCTGTGCCACTGTGATGGCAGCAACACGTCGAGGCTGAGTGATCCCAATTTGACCATTTTTACATAATCCTAAACAGAAAAAAACTATTATACATGTGAAATAAATGCCATATACAGTTTGTGATCGAACTGTTATTGACAAAATAGATATGCATCAGCCAATAAGAATGCACGGTGGAAAACCTGATACACATTCATCAATCTACAGGATGGACGCCTAATTTGTATTTAGCATCTTAAAAGCTCCATTGGTTTAGCATTAGGTTAACTGATAATTCTGATGATGTACGACATAAGTGTCAAACTCTGGCCCGTGGGCCAAATTTGGCCCGCAGTGTAATTATATTTGGCCCGAGAGGCTACTAGGGCTTGGCGCACCGGTATTATACAGCGCATTCATTCATCGTTACTACTACAAATCCTATTATATATTGTATAGTAATAAGTGTTGCTTCTTCCATATTCAATGTTAAAGCAAATCTTGTTTGGGTCAATATTAAAAGTTTCATTTGTTCAATACTGGCCCGCGACTTTGTTCAAGTTTTACATTTTGGCCCACTGTGGATTTGAGTTTGATTTGACACCCCTGATGTACGATGACACAATCCCGAGCTCTTCGTCACGCCCACTTCAAATTCCCCGTGTTTCACAATGTAAATTTCACACTCATTCTTGCCATAGAGATTTAGGAAAAAAAATTAAAGGGCAAGACGGAGCAGTTAATAGCTAAGCAACTATGTGGTAACGAATGCATTTTTTTTCTGTCCAAAACAACAGATGTGAAACTTAAGAGTCAGCTAAATATTTTAATAACATAGCAGTTTATAAAGTTTTAGAAATAGATTTTAAATACAATTATAGGTCTTGTGCTCATTACTAACACAGCTGATTAGCAAGCTTTCAAACATTTAATTTATATTTATACCTATCTATAGGTATTCAGAATCCCTATGGGAAAAACAGATGGAAAATGTACTTCCAATCTATTACCAAGCGGTGAGCACAAAGCAGTCATTGTTGCGCTCCTTTGCAAGGGGAGAAGGCACAGTATTAACTCATTTACAGAAATGTTGATTAATGTGCACTGTCCAAGTTCAAATAAACTAATAATAATAATATTAATAATATTATTATTATCATTATTATTAATATTAATATTAATAATATTAATAATATTAATAATAATAATAATAATAATAATAATAATAATAAAATAATAATAATAATAATAATAATAATAATAATAATAATAATAATAATAAAACCTCCGGGCCCTGCCCACAAGGAGCATTTTTCAGATTTTGCTTTTGGCTGAAGGCGGGCAGCTCTGCCACGGGGTTTAGTTAGACTTTAAATTGAAGATTATTCAAAATGTACAGAAGGCTTTGGAAAATAGGTTATACTCGTAGCCTTATAAGTTGAGATAGAAATTCAAAATGTGTGTTTCCTAGTGATGTGCAAAGTGAAGCCTCATGAAACTGCAAAGCATTTGAACCAAACTTTTCGAAGCTTCAAAACACAGTTCAGAACACTTCTCCAGAAGGACATCTAGTGGTATGTTTTAGTACTACCACATCCACAGTAGTTCGAACTATGTGCTATGGTTAACTTTGCATTTTAGTTGTGTGTATGTTTGATGCAACTGTGTTTCTAGAATAATATGAATATAAAAAGTAAGCAAGGATTTTTTATTTTTTTTTAACTTTTTAAGGTTTTATTTAAAAATTGGCCTACATTTTCCTTCAGTGGAGGGACACAGTATATCTTATTCAATTTATTTGCGCTTTTATTCTCTTACATTGGAAAAGCAGAACAATCCGAGAAGGAACAACTCTAGCCACCCGTGACTCCGTAAAAACTGATCAAGTTTGCGGACGACACCACCCTCATCAGGCTCATCTCAGACGGGGAGCAGTCCGTCTACAGGAGGGAGGTGAACCGACTGGTGTCCTGTTGCAGCGGTAACAACCTGGAGTTCAACGCCCAGAAGACAGTGGAGATGATCGTGGAGATGACAGACTCCCCATCACCCGCTTCCTCTGCACCACTATCACCCAGTGCAGATGATTGGTGCAGTTTTACACGGCCGTCATTGAGTCCATCCTCACCTCCTCCATCACTGTGTGGTGCGCTGGAGCCACAGCCAGGGACAAACAGAGACTACAGCGCATCGTGCGCTCTGCAGAGAAGGTGATCGGCTGCAGACTTCCATCTCTGCAGGACCTGTACGTCTCCAGGGCTCTGGACGAGCAGGTCGGATCACAGCTGACCCTTCTCACCCTGGACAATGGTCTATTTGAACCACTCCCCTCAGGCAGGAGGCTACAGTCCATCCGGACCAGAACCTCCCGCCACAAGAATAGTTTCTTTCCCTCTGCTGTTGGACTCATGAACACCTCTAAACACCTGCCATTTTAACTGCAACTATTCATCACTCACTGCACTGTCACTTTCTGCACTCACAACTGTAAA
Organism: Chaenogobius annularis; assembly: GCA_015082035.1. Lineage (NCBI taxonomy): Eukaryota > Metazoa > Chordata > Actinopteri > Gobiiformes > Gobiidae > Chaenogobius > Chaenogobius annularis. Next base: position 197,546 of record BJKM01000728.1, read on the forward strand.
TTAAACTGTAATCTTGTGTACATAGTAATGCCTATTTTTATTTTTATTTTATACTATAGTAATTGCCCTTTGGATTGAATATTAGTTGTTTTTATTATTTATCAGATCAGTGTTTCATGTTGCACCTTAAGGCCGAGACAAGTTCCTATGATTGTGAATTTTGTTCATTGACAATGGCAATAAACCCTTTCTGATTCTGAATAAAGTCTACAACGGTCTAAAGAATAAAGAATAAAGTCTAAGGAAGAAAGTCTAAAGAATAAAGTCTACAACGGTCTACAGAATAAAGTCTAAGGAAGAAAGTCTAAAGAATAAAGTCTACAACGGTCTACAGAAGAAAGTCTAAGGAAGAAAGTCTAAAGAATAAAGTCTACAACGGTCTACAGAATAAAGTCTAAGGAAGAAAGTCTAAAGAAAAAAGTCGAAGGATGGCGGTAATGTAACACTATGGATACCAACCACCATTTTTTAAAAAAAATAACGGGATAGCGTAAAACACATACTTTAAAGGCGTACAACCACAGTAGGTGGCGGTAAATGTACCTTTTCAGTTGGGTGCCAACTGCCAATAAAAGTAACACAACATCAACGCCTGTTTCAATACGGCCACCACCAGTGTTTCCTTTCACAATATAACATCATGACATAGGTAGGCCAGTTTTGTACAATTGTAAACAGCAAAGATAAAAGTTACCCTTGAAGATGTAAGTACCTACCTGCTTCATGGAGATACTGAGGAAGTTGTGTAGTTTTCCCGCAGCCAGTCTCCCCGGTCACGACTAAAAATGTACTATCTTTAACCGCTCGAACCAGTTTGGATTTATGATGATAAATGGGCAGCGGTTCTGAGTCGCTGCTTTCTTTGGGTTCCGAGCGACTTGATTTAGACATAATTTCAGCTAACATAAATGTGGAATAATTAACACCCAAAATAATGAAGTCTCTATTTTACATGTAGATCGATTAATAAACTTTAGGAAAGCATAACTTGCTGTTAAAACGCTTAAAACCTCCAAAAACACACGGGCGCCCGCATACTTCCGCAAACTCTACACTCTGTGCTCCCATTGGTCCAACTGTGATGACGTAACGAACAGTTTCATTCAGAATAAAATACAGCGTGTACATTTATCTGGCAAACTAATGCAAATGGGCACAACGCTACATATTTAATTTCATTTAGATATAATATAAATACATAAACAGCTTTTGAGAGCAGTTTATGTTTTGCTTTTTACTTATTTATAAAAAAACAAAAGTCAAAGAGCGTTTTATTTTGAAAGTACACTACAGCAATAAGCGAAACCCCGACCGACCTTAACCGCAGTCAAAACCTATACATGCACATGTTCACAGCAAATTGTCAATGAAGAATAAAATATAGTGACTGCTTTGTTGGAATTAGACCAATAAAAAGTTAAGTATGTCAATTTGTAACAGCGTGAACTGAAAAGATTTGGACAATTATATGAGATGGACAGGTATGTATGTTATTGTTACTTTACTGAACAGAATCACCTGAATCACTTCCTTGACAGCATATTTTCAAGTGGTCTCAAAATAAGGTGTAGCTTTCTGTTTCAGATTTGTAGACAGAATCAAGAGGTGCAGTCCATGGGCTCTTCTGCCTCCTCTGTTTTCCACCGTTGTTGCTGCTGGCCTCATTGCTGTGTAAGTATCCCAATAATAATAATGTCACATGTTTCTATTCGTCATCATCCATTTCATTCGTCATTTGCTCTTGATTAAGCTATATTTTTTAAATTTACAGATACTTTGTTGCTATAGCCCATGGTAAAATTGTACCCCTCACCTCACAATATGGGTAAGGAAATAATAATTGTGCGCCTGTGAATTGAATTACCAACATAAACTGTTTCCTGTTTTTTGTTTTTTTTTACATCGCAATTGCATTTTATCGTTTTTCTCAACCTTTGGCCAAAGACCAAATAAAAGTGCACTTCCTCCATACATAAGGTTTGACCATGCACATTTGTTATATTAATGATTAATGAATATTTCACATTTACATTGAAATTAAAGTTGTTTTAGTATTTTACTATTTATGTTTTGATGTTATTTTAGTATCGCTGGAAATTCTCCACCGGCCAGCTGCATCTTCAGTCAGATCATGAATCTGGGAGCATTTGCAGGTTTGTCATTGAATGGCCGCCAGAAATTGACAAACATTTATATTGTCTTTTTCTTTTTCAGGGCTCATCATTGCAGTTTTCCGATACCTCCAGCTAAAGAACACTTTGTGTAAGCCGTGCTTGAACAACATCTGTCTCTTAGCTTTCTCCAGTTCCTGCTTCGGGATGACACTCATCGGGAACTTCCAAGTAATGTCCATATGTACTACAGGAGCATGTAACACTGTCATAGAAATGTTGTTTATTTCAATGGTTCAATTCAAAGGTAACACAAACATAGAACAATATACATTTATTTTGATTATGATGACTGTTGATGAAATCTATAATTCATCACACAGCATTGAATGAAATTACTGTCTTGATCGAAAAATGTCACTCCAGGTAGATTTTGTAACTAGTAAATTCTTAATTTGTCAAATAAGTTTTTATCTAATTGAATTTGATCCCTGCTTTTCCTGTTTGTAGTTATTTGTTGAGGAGGAAATCCACAACTTTGGTACTTTTCTGACGTTTGGCCTGGGCACCGTATTCTGTTGGATACAGTCCTACATCACGCTGAGAGTGAACATCAGAAAAGAAGGATTCAGAACGAGTATTCTACGCTTCCTCCTGTCAGGGGCCATCACCATCTGCTTCATACTGTGTATCCTTTTACATTGTTTTGATCCCAGTAACACACAAATATAACGTTACATTATGCAGACACCTAGATTACCTAACGAAACACGTGAAGTATTTTTTACACGTTTTTATAATTTGTTTTGTCTTTACCATAAACCTACAACATCACAAAAAAGTAATTGGACTACTGAATTAAAATTAACCGAATGGGGGGTGAATACATATAATATATTTGCTGAGTGCAATGTTCACAGATTTGTCTTTCCAGAACGTGCAGGGAGCAAGTGGCTGGAAACTTTTAAACTTGATTCAGACAGTCGAGTGATTTAACGGGTGTGACGGTGCACATGCTAAAACTTGTGATTCTTGGAAACAAAGCTAAAATAATCTTGACAGTTAACACAACCAGGTGTAGATCTGTGCTTGTTACGCTGTAATGCTATATTTCTATAATAATTCAATACACAAAGCACTATAAATTAGCAAAGGTAACGTGAAAACACGTGAAACTCTGCCCTGATTTCAGCCACAGTTTCAGACCTTGTTGATGTTAATCTGCTGTTTTAAGTAATTGAAGAGAGTTCAGGCTGGGCCCCTTGAGAGAAAATCTGGGTGTTGCCCGGTGGTCGAGTGGCTTGAGTTCGAATCCCGGCCCCGAGAATTTATATATGCATCCCCATCCTTTTAAAAAATAATAATTGATAATGTAATTGATTAAAAAAAAACACACGTGATGTCCATGTGAGAGTCTGCAAACCTGTTCTGTGGTGTCACCAAGAGATAAGCCAAATTTAAATAGATTTTTTGAAATACATCATCAAAAAAAGTAATTGGAATTAAAATGAACTGAATTGAACGTATGCATTTCAGATGATGTGTGTAGAGGTCTAAACTGCAAGGTTTGCAGGTTTCCAACAGAGAAACACAAGATCATTTGTGGTTGTGCCCTGAAAATTGCAATTCCGATTCAATTGCCATTAATTTTGCTGCCCTATCATATACACATTACGTTTATCTACAAAACAGTTACACCACGTGAAGTAGCTCCAGATGAGTTGTTGTTAAACCTTGACTCCGCGACTGTAGACTCCACGTTAATGTCCCAGGGCCTCCACATGCACGCGGCCCGGGGTCAGTGGTCTCTAGTGATGCTGTTCCTCCTCTTCATTGGGACGTTTTGTGTGGAATTTCGTCACAGCCGCATGAACATCCAGGTCGGAGACATCAGCGGCGAACCCGTCAGTCTGACCTTCACAGAAATGTCCACGCACCATTCAGACTCGCTGTGACTAAACTGAAGTCAAGCCGTGCACAGGTTTTATGACACTAAATAAGGCATTTGGTTGAAATTAAATGATTGGGAGCTTTTTTTAAAAATATTTATACTTTTTGGGTTTTATCATTTATTATTGGCTGTAATTAATTAAGTTTAGATAAGAAAACTATGTAAGACAATTACATAAATATTACTGTAGTGTGCAATATATGATGATAGTTTATGGGAGATGTGAAGGTACTTTTTGTGGAGCTGCTTAAAACACTTTAGAAGAATAAGAAGCTACATTTCTTTTTCAAAACATTTTCCGTTGCTGTGTTTATTACTTTATATTTTAAGAACTAAGTTTACAAATGTTTTTTCAGAAGTTCTTATGGTTTCGGTGAATTAGTAGAGCATATTACACATTTTAACTGCATCAGAAATTGACCGTAAAAATGAATACATGCCAAAACATCTTAAAAGGTATACTGTATATCTGTAATGAACATGCTGTAATTTTCTTCCAGTGATTCTTTGTTTTAAAATCTTTGTCTAGACTTTGACACGCTGCTAATCTCTAATGTAACACTTGAGTAATCATCGGTGGCGTTTTAAATCCACAGAAACGGCGTTGGCGAATGCGGTCTCAAGTGACTCATTCAGAAGTTCACAGGTTACTCCTCATATAGTATGTAGTTTCTTTGTCAGTGGAAAATGTTGAATGTGAATGTGGGACAGTGACATTAAAAGTCTTTGAAGATATTGCGCAGGGGTACAGGCACAGTTCTAGAAATATAACATGTACTTTATTTATTTTTTAAAGTGTATAAAAAGGAACAGTAAAATGAACTGAACGTCTACATTTGGTCAAGGCTGTCCGTGCTCCTGTTGTATATTGGATTCGGATACTGAGAGTCTACAAAAGAGGCAAAAATCAAGAGGTTGTTGTACTTTTTGTACGTCTGATTTCACTTTGGACTGATTTTAGAAGAACTTACACACTTTGGTTTTCTTTTTTTTGACCTCTGTTCAAACATAAATAAAAGGTTGCATGAAAATGAAACTTAAATCTGTCATATAAAATGAAACACTGTGTTGAGTAATACCTTTAGCTGACCTAGTGTCCTGCCGCTGGTGGAGTTCTTCTTGATTGACTGGGAAAATATTTAAAAGATTTACTAATGAATGCACTTAATGTCTAAGGCAAAACATACAGTTCTTACCATAATAGTGCTTACGGATACTTGCCTGTCGTAGTCTGTTCTGTAGTTCTAGAGGGAGATAAACCAGTAATCCTTGTTTGCCATAACAAAAATATTTGAAATAGTTTGAAAATTGATCAATATCATTTACCCATATGAAATCTTTGCTTGGTTTTTTGACTTTCCCCTCTTGTAAAGTTAAAACGGACATTGTGTCTGGCTTCACTTCTGTTCATTCCACTGTGTCCTGGCATTTCATTTAGATAATCTGGCTCATCTTCAACATCGTTTTCTGCATAAAAAGAAAGAAAATTACTCTGGAACTGCAGTGTGAAATATAATATATATATATATATATATATATATATATATATATATATATATATATATATATTTATATATAAATATATATATATATATATATGTATATATGTAGTGCAGTGTAGTGGCATAAATGTATATTAGTGGTAAAGTTTTGCTTAGCTTTTAGTCACTGATTTTCTTTTTGTTTTGTAAGTGCAGATTTTTTGTCACTTTAAGTAAAAATAAAACTTACCATACATTACGCTGTTAACATATGCAGCTTTAAAAAAGAAACAGGCAATTGCATATTTAAAATGGATTAAAGTTATTAATTAAAGAGTAATGAGTAAATGTGATACAAACGGGAACTGGGCGGCTGTGCGTCGTGTGGCTGTCCATCCCCAGGCGCTCTCCTCTCCTGGGCTGGAGTACTTAGACCTGAAAAGACACAGTCTTTAAAAGTTAAAAGTACACAGACAATTTCTAAAATCTGTAAAGGAGGGAAAATTGAAGTGAAACATAATGCAATTTTATTGAGGAAATTTCAAAATATCTGTGAAAAATCAAGATGCTTGTGATATCAGTGCATGGTTAAGAAACGTATTTTACATTTTTATTTATGTAATAGGTGTTAATTGTTCACATGACATTTTGAATGAAAGCAAAACCGTGAGTTGTAGGTTTTACTGGACTTTGGCTACTGAAATGTTGACCCCACAAGATGTTTTTGTTTTATAAACAGGTTGATTATACATTTTCCCACAAATACTACGGCTTGTTACCCTAAAATTTAATTTGAAGACAAATAACTCTAGAAATGTATTTTTCACTTTTGTTTAAAAAATCAAATATAATAGAAATTCAAGCTAATTTATGTTCAATACTACCTGCATGTACATCATGCAATTTAATATCCATTCCACTACCTGACTTTTATCATTTTGGAAGTATAACTAATCAAATCAACTCATTTGAAGCTTAAATAAAATCAACTACTTTGTTGAATCACAAAATGACTATATGCATTTAGAAGCTAAATACATATTTGGTAAATCACTGTAAGCAGTTCTACTGAAGTATAACATTAAAACATATTTTATGTATTTTGATTTACACTACTCAGCAGTTTAAGGAGTCACTTTTCTGGTGTTCTATACTTACTATCTCAGGTGACACAACCAGGCCGAATTACAGGTAAAATCTACAGCAGGGTTTTCTTTTTTTAAATTCTTCTTCTTTGTTAAATAACAATCACCTGTTATTGAATATATGGAAGATTGATACATGTAATGCTAAACTGTGGAACATTCCAGGCAAAACAATAACATCTCCATTTGGAAAAGTTACATAGAGCTCCTTCAGTTGCCTAAAACTTACTGTACCTATCTGTTGCCTTCACACACTTTATACACTTACCATTATTGGCATCACTTGCAGCTATAATGGGATTTTCTTCTGTTTCTTGATTTCCTTTAACTGAGACATGAAAACGTAAATTTCTAAACAAAGTTCACCACATTTTTACAATTATGTTGCATTGAAATAGATTGTACTTACACAGGAAATTGACACAGAGGAAGCCTCCAGTAGCCAAAACGATGATTGCAGCCACACCAGAAATAATGTAAATGTAAAATGGACCAACCGAGATGATCTCTGGCTCTGAAATGTAAATGTGTTTTGTGTTTTCAGAGCAATGCGCCTGACAGGAAACCCAAGCTCAATCTTTGGTCAAACTGTGAGACGGGCCTACTTAAATCAAAAGTACAAAAACCTTTCCTGTAGATTGGTTTATGAAGCTGCAAAAATACACAAAACTGCACATAATAAGAACAAACTGCACATAATAAGAACTATAAAGATATTTTTTACTTTCTACTTCACAAAATTATTTAACAGGACTAAAATTTACTTTTCTTTACTGTTTAAGATGCCTGAAATTGCTGAGGTGTTATTTTTAGCATGTTCATAGTTTGGGTTTAAAGGCCCAACATTGAGCAAACAAAAATGTTAAACAAAATCCGTTTTAAACCGAAATACATTTTTACTGGAAAAGTAGATCTTTAAAGGCGTAATTCAATACGATTATTTACTTAAGTAATTTTTTTTTTTATGTCATGCTTTTACTTTTGCTTCAGCAATTGTTTGATGCGTATCCATGCAAAATTGTATACAAATTCAAAATATTTCTAACTGGATTTATTACCTGTTTTGAGAGCCAACTCCACTTGAACACAATCCTCTTGGTTCAAACATCGGTAACATCCCAGATCCGTGTGGTTGACATTGTTGATGGAGATGGAGTAGTTTCCCTTTGAGCCCTGATTTGGAAACGTGTTTATTCTTCCAAATCTGGGGTCAGAGAAGTTCACGCGCCCTTCTGCAGTGATGGTTACCACGTTTAGGGCGGGAGAGTGGATCCAGGAGACGACGGCGTTTTTGGAGTCTGTGGTGAAGTTACATGGCAGGAGCACGGAGGAGCCCGGCTTAGTGCTGAGGCGATGGGTCACACAGCTCTGATTGTTCAACGTGCAGCCATTTTCAATCTGAAGATCATCTAAATGGGAAGAAAGACACTTAAATACACAAAAACGTCCATGCAGTAATGAGTTTGTCGGATCATAGACACTTGCAGATTAAAATGAAGAACTGAAATGTTGATGCGAGAATAAATTACCTGTGTAAGAACAAGTAGAAACCATGAAATACAGTAAAAATCAATATCATCAAAGTGTTAATTCAGTGTATACTTATATCTCATGCGCTGTTCTAAACTCATATTGGGAAAATATAATCCAAAAAAAAAAAACGTTTTCTTATTATATATAGATATAGATACATATGTATACTAATCTCTGTTCAACTTCATTAACTGTATGAAACTACATAATATTATGTACAAATTGCTGTTTCTGTTGATGTCAATGACGGATGAAATTAGCCTGTTTATATATATACATATATATATGTATATGTGTGTGTGTGTGTGTGGGGGGGGGGGGGTGCCTGGAATAGATGTAAATAATAGGGCTGGGACATAAATAATATTTATATGTGAAACAGAAAGGTTGGTATTGAAAGCACTTATTTGAGGCATTATACATTTGTATGATTAGCAATTGTCAGAATGCCAAATATTTTATCTGTAGTAAATCTTACAATCAAGATTTTTTTGTACATTTACAATTTGTCAAGTGCATTTCTTTCCAGGTAGTTCCAGGCTGACCAATAGAAAATTAAATAACCCTGTGGGCTTTTCAAATTCAACATGATAGAATTGCTGTAAGATTCTTGTAATTCGACTCACCACTGGCAGAAGCGCATGTGAAGCACAAGGCTAAGAGGACAACACACCTGCTCTTTTGTGCCATGTTGCACAACGTGTAAATAACAGTGAGCGTGCATCGCCTAGTGTTAACCGCTAAGCATCATGGGAGAAAACCACAGAGACCCCCAGCAAAGTAAGACACCGGAAAGCTGTCTAAGTTTCACATGTATATACTGACCAACAACTCCATTTTGTCGAGTTGGTATTGTGGGAAAATGATCATTGAGATGCACATATTTGAGTTTATTGTTAAAAGGACTGATGCATTTTAACAGAAAATGTATGTCTTTATGCATGTTATGTTGTTTATACTTCATGCACTATTGTACATTGTAGAAAAAGATTCAGTTGTACATTCTGCTAAAAAAACATTGTAATTATATTATGTACCAATTTACAATGCATTCAAACAAAAATCACAGTTTAAAACTATGATTATATTATTTATTCTGGATCTACATTAGTTATTACCGCAGAAATAACTATCCTTCCTGGAGTCCACACAAAACAACACATAGACTATTACATTTTATGGTTTAAAAATCAAATGAACTTTACTCGGGAAGGGTCCGCCACCTGCTCGTCTCTATGGACAGTGGCATTAAACATATATATCTAGCATTCTTTTCATTTCGTGTGCTCCAAAACACCTCCCACCAATCTGGAGTCTCATTTATAAAACTTAATGTGGAATTTTTTACTAAAAATGTACGTACGGACAAAACGCAAACTTCCACAAACTTGTTAAAACTTTCTCATCTCTCTTGGTCTCAGTTCACCTTCAGTCTCTTCTCTGAAACCCTCAAAAGTGCAAAATAGACTTTTTGAACACTTTTTGTCAAATGTTAGTTTTAATTTCAAAGAAAGATGATCCTTGTGCTATTCATGGGTTTTCAAAATTCTTGTTTATAAGAATCATTTTCAGGACTTTTGGGCATTCAAGCACGTGATTCAAAAGCTATATTTGTTTTGAATCTCTGTCTCGGTTTTTCATACAGCTGCTGCGATAGCCGTACAGTTTTGTGCCCACATACTCCATATTGCCCCTGACATTGTTGTGGAGATGAAACTTCCCTCTCTTTCCGCAAAAGGAGACATCTCTGGCACAGACTCAGTGATGGCTGGGAGCTGCTCAAAACTCGACTCCTCTCTTTTATGCGATTATAAAACAGAAAAATATATTGTTGCAAAAAACAAAAAGGTTGGTGTTTTTGTACAGGCTCATTCAGCTCACAATCATTGGATACATCATTGGGTAAGTTTCTTTTTTTTTTTTATATATGAATAATTTTCTCTAAATTAGCTGCTATATGTAACCGACTAGTTTTGCACGCCATGGTTAATATATAAACTAATAATAAAAAATAGGTACTGTTAAGTTTTGTCGGCCCTAAAACCAATCAAATTACCATTGCTGCATCAGGTCGAGTATTGGGATTTTCGCAGCATGTTAAGGTAACCAAGATATTTTTCTATGACAATCTATTGGAAGATAAATATTATTTAGATTTTTCTTTGTCAATGATAGCTGTCGCAATTATTCCATATTTCAACCTATCCTTTCAATCTAATCCATACAACAAAAAGCAAATGTAAAGACATTTTTTATTTGGCAGTCTAAGTCACATTAACTTTACGTTATCATTCAGAATGTTTTATTTCATTAAGATGCTTGCACACTAGAGGAATGGTTACAAAATAGTCACAGTGAATATAAGAAATGTAAGGATTTCACAGTTGTTTGGTCATGGTTTGGTGTCAAATTGTGATAAAAACAAAGCTTGAGACGTAGTCATCTGGACAATGTTTTTAAAAATCTAGACATTTCTACTTTGGACCACGCCTGGATCAATGAGAGATTACATCGATTTAAAATCACTATGTTTCTTCTCACGACAATTGTAATAGTAACAATAGATATAGTGACCTCCCTAAATACTCTTACTTCGTGGCAGGTGGGTGTTTGTGAGTAAGAAGGGCTATCAAGAAACAGACGAGTCGATCCAGAGCTCAGTCATCACTAAACTCAAAGGCGTCTCTGTTACTAACACCAGCGACTCCGGCCTCCTCGTGTGGGGCCCTGAGGATTATGTCATCCCTCCACAGGTAAAACTACTATACTATTATTATTACTAGGGCTGTGGTTGACTAAAGACATGCCCTGGCAATTAATTTAGATTAGTCAACCAATCGGAAACTGGCAAAAGATCTCAAAACTTTTCAGTATCTTTGACCCAAACTGCACTCACAAGACCGCAACTGCTCATGCAAAAACAACAATTTATACTGAAAAGTAGTAGGATATTATGTATTTACAGTATATTTAAAAAGGCAAATTAATAATGATAATAATACATTTTATTTATACTGTAAGCACCTTTCAAAATATCCAAGGACACTGAACAGGAATCAGAATAAAGCTCCCAATACAGAACAGGATGAAGGCGTGAGAGTGACAGGTTGTGTGGTGTAGGGTGGGTTTTGAGTCTACTCCTCCAGGGTGACAAGAGGAACAGAGGGGACGGAGAGCTGGTAGTGAGGAGGGAGCAAGAGGGAGTGGATTTGTGGAGGTCAGAGATGCACGGCGGAGCCAGGTTATGGGTAGCTTTGAATATGGTGAGGTTAAGTTAATCCTTTGTTTTACGGGCGCCAATAAAGTTGTTTGACGATGGGGGTGATGTGGTGGTATGAAAGTGTTCTGGTGATGATGCGGCTGCATCATCAGTTTTGGAGAAGTTGCCATTTCTGGAGGGGTTTGTTGGAGAGACCAAAGAGGAGAGAGTTGCAGTAATCTATCCGGGAGATGACGAGACTGTGGACAAATGTGGCTCTGGTGTGAGGAGGAGTGAGGGCGGAGACGAGAGATTTTACTGAAGTGAAAGTAAGCAGAACGGGTGATGAGTGGAAAGTATGACACCCAGACCTGAGAGGAAGGGAGGACAGTGGAATCATTGATAGAAAAATAGAAACTGCTAGATTCTGAGAGAGTGGAAGGGGAGGACTTTGGTTTTAAAGCGGTTGAGTTTGAGAAACTCAGAGGCGAACCAGGAATTGATTTCCTGCCAACAGAGGGAAAGAGAGGTTGGTGGATGTTGTGTTTTGCAGAACATAGAACCAAGTGGGAGAATGTAGAATGAATGTAGATTATGGGTCCCAAGACAGAGCCTTGGGGCACCCCAGGGAAGGAGTTAGATTTGTGAGATTTGAATTGAATGTACTGACTGCAACCTGAGAGATATGATGTCAACCAAGAGAGAGGAGAGTGGGTGATGGTGTCAAATGCTGCTGTTAAATTAAGGAAGATGAGAATGGATAGTAAATCAGTGTCAGAGGCTATTAGGAGATCATCCCTAGTAACTCATGACTTATTCTAAAATCTTCAGCAAATTCAGTCTTCTTGATCATAATGTAAATAAAATAAATAGTCGACTAATACAAATTTTGGTAAACTAAAACGCAACTGGCTGATAAATCCACAAAACAACTTAATTAAGTTTAATTAAGCGAATTATTACTACTACTACTACTACTACTACTACTACAACTACTGCAGCACTGATTATGAATATACCACAACCTGAAAATTAAATCAATTAATTCAATTATGAAGCCCAAATAAAATAAGACTCGCAACGCCACATTACGAGACTGTTTTTCATGTTTACTCAGGGTGAAGCTGTCCTTTTTGTTGTCACCAATTTCCTGGAGACTCCAAACCAGAAACTTGGATATTGTGCAGAGGTAAATATTGCTCCAAACTCAATGTGTGGCTCTGATCTCTCAAAAAAAAATTAACTGGATTAAAGTACATAACAAAAATAAAATAACTGGTTTATAGTAGAATATAAATGTTCCAATAACTGTGCTAATATTTTTACAACTTGCAATAATGTTATGATGAATACTTTTTCCACTTCTGTGTAAATGAATAAAACAAATAGTTTCCAGGTATGTAGACCAGGCCTGTTATGGTCACATACTCTGCTGCATGTGAGATGTATGGCCAACTCCTCCAAACGCACAGTGCCCATAAAACATAGCTCTGTACACAGTCCCACAGTGTCCAATGGGGCTGGCCTTTGAAACTAACACTCTTGAGTCAGAAGTATAAACTAAAACTGAGCAATTATCATCACTATACCAGGCACACACAAACCTTTGACTCATACACACTGGTCGCAGGGAGCATGGGCCCATGACTGTTTTGCAGAGCTGGAAACAGTTGTATGCAGTTTTGTTACTTAAATACAGATAAGTACAGATACATGAGCAAGACAATTACTCAAGTAAAAGTATCACATACAAAAACTCCTTAAGTAAAAGTAAGTTTAGTACCTGTTTAAACATTTACTTTTTGAGTAAAAAGTAAAAGTAGGATTTGTGCTGATCTTTGGTCAACAAGCAATTTAAATCAATTTCCTAACAAAAATATTTTGTTAACTCAAAGCCTTTAGGTAGAATGTCACCATAAATGTGCTTAAAAAAAACCCTCAAACCATATGAAAAGTACTTTCTATGGGACATATGCCTGACTAATATTTTGTTTTCTGAATTAGTCTTTGACAGACTCCATTTCTTGTTATTTTTGCCTTTCATCCTATGGTTTTTTCTGTTTGTGTTTATAAATGTTTTGTTTGTGTTTATACATCAAATGTAAACAAACAAACAAAGATTTAAAAAAAGCACAGTGCTTTTAATTTTGTACTTAACTAACTGCTGAAAAGTAATTTCATATTTTCACATTTTTCAATGTCAATTGCATTCTTTGAAATGTACAAAATAAAAAAAATACTATCCTTTCTTCTTGTCAATGTAATGATCTCAGTTTATACCAGATACCGAACAATAACATTTCACATATATGGACCCTCTCAGCCCATGCAGAATCCTGCCTTTTGTGTGCCAAACCACTTCTGTGTTTCCTAACGTGACACTGCTTGGCACTGTTGTTATGAAGATGTTGTGTCTCACTCTGGCCACTAGATGTTTCGATCACAAGTACAGAACTATGAGTGACGTTCAGTACTACCTGTTTTTCCAATTATCTCAGTACTAAGGAATTTTTTTTATTTTGGTCCTCTGTGCTAACAGGGCAGATGTAATCAGTTTTTGTTTCGTGTGATAGGACCAGTATTTACAGTACAGAGATCTTAATCGTAAACCAGATTTTTCCATATGATTTTAATCTGACCATCGACTTTACCTCTTGTACCTATAATCTTGTGTTTAAGGATCAATATTGGTAGTAAACTCGACTCAAGACAATACTTTTTCTTCAGTAGTCTCACTAATGTATTTGGTTTCAATGGTTTTGTTTTGTTCTCAGAGCTCTAAAGTTGTGGATGGTCGCTGTCAATCTGATACAGACTGTAGAGAAGGACATACAATTGTAGCTGGAAATGGTAAATTTGAATAAATGATTGTTTGTATGTTATTGTGTGGTTTAAACCACATTTAAAGGTGTTTTTCTTTCTTCAGGACTGATGACTGGTCGGTGCTTAGGCGGTGACGCGAATTCAACTGGGACATGTGAAATCTATGGCTGGTGTCCTGTTGAGAAGAAATACAGACCACAGTAATCCTAAATATATATAATAAATACCGTATACCAATGCTTGTCTTATGTTTTGTTGTTTTTTATAGGCGAGCACTACTTGCAAATGCAGAAAATTTCACAATATACATCAAGAATTTCATACAGTTTCCCAAATTTTCATTTTCAAAGTGAGTTATTCCTCCATATTACAGATTGTAATATAGTAATATGATATTTAATTTATGGCGATTGTTGTGGAAAAACTTAAGTAATAATTATAAAGAAATAAATTAAAAAACAATAGAACAGAGTTGGTCTTGTCTCAAAAGTGAATAGTTTAATTCTGTTGTACAATCAGAATTAATCTCTGCCCCTGCTCCCGGATTCACCTTCTTTTATAGAATACAGGTCTAACAGGTCACATGACATTACATACTTGAACATTATTGGCCCGATGAGGAACAAAGGGTAGACAGTTTTTGATGACAGTTACATTCTGATCGTCTGAAGAGAGAGAATGCCCTGGCAAAGGTTGGGTGTGAAAGCCCAAAACTAGGCTTGGCCTGGGCACCCCAGGAAGTCCCCCAGTTTACAGAGATAGGTCTTTGATCAAAAGGAGACACAGCAGACATGTAAATCAGGAATACGCTAACAGAATGGTCTAGGTTCGAATTGGAGGTGGAAAGTCTATAATGTCACGAAACAGGTCAAAATGATATTTTTCCATAACACTATGTTTTTGTGTATTAAAGGTCCAATGTTCTGGAAACTAGTGATGAATCTTACTTAAAGACATGTCGATACGATGACGAGCTCCAGCCGTACTGCCCCATATTTCGGCTCGGAGACATCACCAGGAGAGCGGGATACAACTTCCAAGACATGGCCATCTATGTAAAAACGCTATATATTATACATGCAAACAGCACTTAATACATTGTTTTGGTCATTATAAACAATTATCACAGCACAAATTATGAAAGAATAGTCCAAAATCTCATATCCTACAGTAGAGAGAGACACTGTAGATGACTTGTACTGCCCTGATGATTGCTCTTGTTCTCTCAAATCTCTGTGTCCAAATATAATCCTGGAAATGACAACGCAGCTTGTGTTTTTGCAGGGAGGTTCAGTTGGCGTTATGATCGACTGGGACTGTGATCTCGATAAAGGCTACTCCGAGTGCCATCCGCAGTACTACTTCACCCGCCTGGACACCAGCGTCTCCAACAGAAGCATCGCAGTGGGATTCAATTTTAGGTAAAATGTTCAGATTCAGACGTCCAAATGATATTACTCAAAGATAAGGATAAACTGGTCCAAGAAATTACTCTGTAAGAAGAGTAAGAAAGTGAACTTGTAAAAGTAACCAACTGGAAGCACATGACATCTGATTTATGATTTGGAGTTGATATAGTTGGAAGGACAAAACATTAAATAATCTGGTATTTTCAGAGGATAGACCACAAAAAGAAATTAAAAAAACACAAAACAAAACAAACAAAAAACAAGACAAGACAGGACCAGAGAAAAACAAATTGAAAATAAGAATTTCGGGGAAAAAAGGCATCCAGAGAAAAGTAAAGTTAAGGCACACAAGGTCCAAAATAAAAGTCCCATTTAGTCCAGTTTCTATTCCTCCATTTCCAAGTTGAGCCCGTATGTGATCTCTGAAGAAGCATTCTAATATTCTCAATATTAAAATTATGTATTATTGTAACATAAAGCTTTTGTCACTTTTTGACAAACTTGCAATGGGAAAAATAACCAAAATATTTACTCAAATACGACAAATGTTACACTGCAAGTTGGAGATGACTGAAATCTTCGAGAATTTTATTAAAAACTTACTCAAGTACATTTACTTCTTGCAACTGCTAACAAGAACCACCCACCACTGTTAAATCTCAATGTTTTATGAAATTATTATTGACTTTATTGACTTTATTATGCTTTCCTTTCAACAGACACACACGTTATTTTAAACATCATACTGGTGAGATACATCGATCGCTGTTCAAAGTGTACGGTGTGCGATTCAACATTATGGTACACGGAAAGGTGGGCAAATCACAACAGATCATATACCTAATAATAAGGCAATCAACTGATAAACAATTTGTATTTGAATTGGTGCATTCAGGCAGGGAAATTCAGCATCGTCCCAACAGCCATCAATGTTGGCTCAGGGCTGGCTTTGATGGGCGCTGTAAGTCATCTAACTTATTATATATTACATTATAATACTAACAGTAATAGTACATTGAGTAAATTCAACTCTTTCTAGGGAGCTTTCTTCTGTGACATGGTCCTCCTCTACCTGATGAAGCAGAGCACCTCATATCGAGAGAGGAAATATGAGGAAACAAGGTAGTGCAATCAACATTTGTACATGTGACTACAATCGTTTGCTCGTTTGATATTTAAACTGCTAGTTTATTCTCTCATAGGCAATCAAGAGGTGCATCTCAGGACAACAGTATGGAGGACAGGAGGAATAGCACAGACCTGACCAAGCTGAATGAGTAAAACAATAGCTTTATTTTAATTCGTTTAAAGACTTAAATTTAAAAAAAAGAAAATAAATGAATTTGTTAATATTATATACAGTGTGGTGTCTTTAATCTGTTTCTACAGTGTATTTACCGATTTCCCCCTCTAGAGGTCAGACAATTGGCTAAAAAATAGGAAGATAAACTATTTTATAGCTTTTATGTTTAGATGTATGACTCAGTCCATCTGAATATTATCACATTTTACTCAAAGATTTGCCATGAGAAAAAACTTCTGGAGTAAATGGAACCCACTCAAACGCAGTCTTACCTGCAATTTCACTGCATTTAGTCAGAACAGGGTTGCCTGTTTATTTATTATTGGAAACACCTTTAGCTTCACTGTATGAAGCTGTAAATTCTACTGAATTAAATGTTCAGTACAACTTACATTGTCATATTTAACAGTACAACACTTCTAAATATCAATAAAAAGTACAAAGGTAGCTCATGACATTGATTTATGTGCCTTCGTAAAAGTACCGCTGATCTCGAACTCTCAACTTTTTGGTCATTTCATTCCAAAGTAGAGTGGCTCTGTACAAGACAGACTTCAGACTTATCTTTGGACAGGTTAGTACCAAGTCTGCACTATACGCATTCCGAGAGCAATAGAAATGAGTTTGACTCATATGTGAACGAAGCCAGGCAGTTGGCACTGAATAATTGTTTTTACATACAGTGAATCTCTCCCACACAAAAAGCCAAGACAGAATAGTTGGGCAGGAGAAAACAACATGTTGGCCTACAGCACTGCTTGTTCATTGACAGAGATTAAGTGAGCTGCATTTGTGCTTGTGGCGTCTGAATGAAAACTAGTAGACTAGTAGAATCTATTTATGAGTATTAAAGGTTTGACACGTCAGAGGGAAAATAGGTCATAAGAGTAATCTTTGCAGCTGTTTGTCTGCACATCAGATAAAGTCTGACAGGATTAGGCCTCCTGCTGACGCCATCATCCACCAACACCTATTCATCTGAAACATTCACTATAATCAAGGCCATTGGACTGGGGGAAAGGGTCCTTGATAATTACCCAGGGTCCAAAGCAGGAAAGGGGGGCTCCAAAAGTCTTCAATGTACAGTTTTCATAGAATATGCAAGATTGTTTGAATTCAGTGCTACACCCCTGACTACAATCATGGCATATATATATAACACATTTCAGATTAATTTCACAGAATAAAGGCCTGCTATTTTAGACTGTGGAGGATTATCCAGTCTGTAGTTAGCTGCAAGAGATACGTTTGGAGAAGCAACCCTGTTCATTAATTGTATGGGTTATTGGGTTGATGCTGTTTATGATTGATTGCATTGATTAAATGCTGACATTTGTGCATAGACAGACATTATGGTGACCACCTGTTCATTGTTTGGTCATCCTGCACAGCCCTTTAGGCCTCTGTCCCCTGTCATCTGTCAACTCCTCTGTCTGCACTTTTCCCACTATTACTACTGTTTGAGGAGGTCACAACAGGACTCAAACTGTTTAAAATGTTATTTAATTTATTTCATAGCCATAGTTTTCTTGCTGTGTGTTTTCGTTATCTTTTGCTTGTTCTCTGACAGTCTGACAATGTCTCTTTTTCTCTTCTGTGTGTCATTGTCACTCAGTCTATATTCATTTTAGGTCTACGTTCTCTGATGCTGACTGTGTAGCACTTTGTAAACAAACAATAAATAAAGCGTTATTATTTAAATGTTCCTATGTGTAGAACACTGGTAATCACATCAATAAGAAAAGTGGAGGCATATGAATACGATGGGTTTCACAACTTGCCTTCTAAACTACGCACCTTGCGCACAATAGGGTAAAATGTGGAAACAAACACAACCCGTATCTTGCCACCTTTGGGCCACAGTGCGCGTGTTGTCAAGAGTGAGCCTGCTTTAGCCGCAGAGTAGTGGTCCATCTATTGGATTAGCGCAGGGATTTCACTGTGGTATTAATCTGAAAGACAGCAGAAGGCGAGCCGTGCAGGCGGACGACACTCACACTGAGCCGCTGTTGTGTCTCTGTGTCCGGCCACAGCCCCGTCCTGCACCCGGACTCTGCTCCAAAACATCCAGGACCAGCTCCAACATGAACCTCTTCTGCTTCTCTCTGGTAAGTGCTGCTGATGCT
Organism: Chaenogobius annularis; assembly: GCA_015082035.1. Classification (NCBI taxonomy): domain Eukaryota; kingdom Metazoa; phylum Chordata; class Actinopteri; order Gobiiformes; family Gobiidae; genus Chaenogobius; species Chaenogobius annularis. The sequence continues at coordinate 216,627 of BJKM01000728.1, forward strand.
GCTTTTGCACTGGTTTAGGGCAGGTCACAGGTGTGTGCAGGGCCAGCTCACGTAAAGAGAAGATTCATGCAGCAGATCCACCTGAGCCTTCTCTGTGGGGAACAGTGATCATTCTGTTATGTAGCTACACCTATGCCTTTTGTTGACTCCTGTAAAACTAACTTTGGTAGTCAGATTTGGTATGAAATCTGAGGTTATGAAAAACATGTTGAAAATCAGTTTTAAGTTCGAGCCCCAGTACAAACTTTTTTATTTTTGATTGCACTGTAAAAGGCAAGGAGAAAAAAGGAGTAAAAGGTAGTAGTAGTAGTAATTCAGATTGTTTTACATAACAGGAAAATGTGCATGAAAGTCACAATACAAACAGATGAAAACATAAAGGATAATTATAAAATGTACTTTTAAAACAGAAGAGTACAGATAAAATCCTTTCAGTCATGTGCACAGCTAAGCAGAACTGTTTGAGCCAAGATCTGAATATTGTCACAGCAGAGGCCTGTCTTACATTTTCAGGAAGACTGTTCCAGATTTTAGCTGCATAAAACTGAAACGCAGATTCCCCTGTTTAGTCCTGACTCTGAGGTCCTCCAAGTTTTAAAACTTGCATTCTTACTGTGAGCGAGCTTGCATCACCACAACCTTGTCTCTTGTCCTGGAGGAGCCTCCTGCTTGTTTTCATGGAAATGTTATTTCTTTTTTCTACAATATTCCACACTATGGAATACAACTATCTCCATGCAAAATGTTCAGAAGTATGGTTTTAACTCTCTAATTATGTAATCATGCCGGTGACGCGCCACCTCTAGAAAGTTATTTCTGTTACTTTAAAGGTGCGCTCTGTAACTTTTCTGGTGGGAGGTCTGCTACTTACTCGTCTCCAAGGAGATGTCATTGCTTAGCCTGTTGTTCCAAAGTAGCTTATCTATCTTGCATTTACTCAATTACAATTTTGATGTATTTGCTCAAAACCTTGAAAACCATACATTCTAACTGTGTGGAACGTGAAATAACCTCCACTTGAAAAGTTACATGTAATGCACCTTTAAATAAGACACATAGTCAAGTGCACATTTTATTATTACATGGATCATATAGAAACACTGAGGTTATCTAAGTAATTTTCCACTCTTCTACACAGTTGACTTCTGTTTTTGTCAGCTTGTCTGCAATTTGCACGTCAATATTTACAAAGTTGAAGAAAATTTAATAATTGTAGCGTGTCAGGAGAAAGTGAGTTGTGAATTGAGTCCAAGTGAAGTGTGGCCCGTGCGGGACGTCCCATATGGCGCCTCAGATGCTGGAGCAGATGCACAGCTCCACGTGGAAAGGCGTGAACGTAGGAACTTGTCTTGCACCAGATGTCGATCGCTGACAGGATTATAAAGAGGTATCCGGCCACAATAAGCAACACCAATGGACTCATCAGGGTGCTCCGTTTGTCATTAAGTTCATTGAGAGTTCAAAACCTTTTGCTGTAAATGTCAAAGAATGAGGCATACAGCCTAAGCCAGTGCACTCATTTATTTATGTATTTGCAAATTCATTTATTTAGTTACAAATGGTATCGTTTGGTTGGTTTGCCATTAGTCCAAAAACGAGCTACAGGTCTTTAGTGCTCAAATAAATATAATATAATTTAAAAAATATCATGACAGAAGTGAAACTGAAACAAAAGATACAATTTTGTTCTCATTTTGCTTAAATTCTTGAATTTATTTATCACTGACAGTATATTTATTTAACTTTAAGAAGCTATTTTAAGTAAGTTTGATTATGTTCAGCTATTATATATATATAAAAATATATATATATATAATATACACACAAGTTTATATTAATATATTATATATATAAGTATATATATATACACAAGTTATATATATGTGTATATATATATATATATATATATATATAACTTGTATATTCTATTTACAACCCAGACAAAATGGGATTATTACTCCTGAAGAAAATGATTTGAAGATTCACATTCCTCGAAGCACTGTGCGTCACTAGAATACATTTTAAGCTTATACAAAATCTTATCCGACATGTTTCATTCCTGCTCTGCATGCACAGACGACAAGCCATTTTAAACTGTATTTACACGCTGAATGAAAATATTATGCCGTAATGTTCGGGTGCGGCTCCATAAAAAAATGAAGGAGTTTTAATCTTTCCAAAATCTGATTACAGTTTGAAAATGTTGTGCTCACAGTGATTAAAACCAGATCAAAGTTGATTCCTGCCCAAATATGACTGCAGCTGTTTGCGTTGTTTACCCAAAATTATTAAAAATTACTATTTGCTTCAAAAACATATTCATAGAATATATTAAATAAAGCTTTTTAATTTCACTTTTAGAATGAGGTAAATCCCCCCTAATCTGTGCTCTAATATCATATGATGACTAATTATTTACAGGCCTAATAGGATGGGCTCATTCTACACTATCCATATTAAGCTGATTTCATGTAGAAATGTAAAAAAGCAGATGTTTTGTCCTGGTTTATGGGTAAGATCACAGTACGGGGCCTATATGAAACCTATGAAACAGTCTGGCACATTTCAGTGTCTTCTCTGTCAGGACAAACTACGATGAAATAATCACTTTCACAACAGTTAAAAAAAATGCTCACAATCACAAGGCGTAAGTATTAAGTTTAGTAATGTTTGCGGACCTAATCAAATTAGGGATGGGCAATACAAATTTTTGGGGGGGTAATTTTTTTTCGATACGATATTTGATACTATTCTAACCTCATGAGGGAAGGCATTTCAAGAAGTATATTTATAAAACGCTTTTTCCTTTTAGGGGTCTGATGCCTAGCCTTAAAATATACATATGTTTATTAGAATCTATATTAGCATACAAAATATTACAATTCTTTATTTCAATTGTATATTATTTACATACATTTACATTTTACAACATCAATTTTCATCACAATTGAAAAGGAGCAGTATTTATTATCGATACCCACATCTGTACTGAGTCGGTATTGATATATTGATACTTCGACACGATCCATCCATGAATCAAAATATGTTATATTGTGAACTTATTTCCTATCACAGTGATACAATTTCCTTTTACTCGGTTTGGTGATTGGCCAACAGCTCAAACCTTTTCATTCTAATGTGTTTGTGTACTTTGTGTATCAGGAGGGGTCCATGGACAGTTTATACGAGGCGGTGCAGAGCTCTGGAGACGACCCGCCGAAGCCCGTCCCGAGCCGAGCCTCCAGTCGCCCCTCCAGTCGCACCGTGAGCCGCTCTGGCAGTCCCGCGGTGCTGCTCGATGACAAGAAGAAATGGAGAGGATCCGGGAGGTCTATTTCTATGGTGCGCTTCTTTTACTACATGTGTTAATGTTGTTTGGTCAGGCGACTGCAACAGATTCATGATGATTTATCATCAAAATCAGCCCTGTTCAGGTCTTGGTTTGAGTCCCACTCTTAGTTCTGGCTCATATACTTTAAAATTAGTTAAATTCTGATTTGTTCCTGGTTTAATTCAGGCTTGGTCCTGGTCTATTCCTTTAGTTCTTTCATGGTAATCAGTCATTAAATTGCTTTTATTTGAAATATGTCTCTTGTTCTTGATTCACTGTAGCCTGCAGTTGTTATCTTTTTTATTCTCAGAAAGATGAACATTTAGTATAGTTTGTGCTGTGATTATTAAAGTAAGATTCTCTTTTTTTATAATCTGAGGTCAGTAAATTTTTGTTACTTTGCACTGCTCTGTGTGTGTTTTTGCTATTGTTTTTACTGCAAGGAGCAAGCTTTTAATATACCGTACACATTTTAACGTTATTGTGAAAGAAGAAAATCTAACCAACAAGTCCTGTTGTTGTATAATTTCAGAGCAAGTGTCAAAGAGAGAATTCCTGTCACAAGCAATTTTACAAATGAAGCGAACAAAGTTACCAGATTGGACTGTGTTAAAAAGCTGATTAAAAACCCTAATGTTGGAGCGTTAGACAGCTGCTGCAAAATCCAAATTTAGCCTTGTTACATAAATGAAATAGGCCTAAATCTAATCTGGACAAATATAGAATAAGAAACTATCTGTGTAACATTTGTGATAATCTTTGTTTTGCGTGTGTTTGTTTAGGACATGCCTCAGATGAACACAACCACCAGCAATAAAAAAAAAAGGTGAGCTAATGTGACCGGTGGCAGTTAAGAAAATACCAGATGAATATTTCATCTTGGCTCCAGTCAGAGCATTGGAGTTTATATCACCAGCTTCACACTACATAGAACATAAAAGTTGTAGCCCTCTTATGTCCAATCATCAATGTAACAAACAACTGGTATTTTATCTGAATCTAGGGCTTTATGTCTGTTTTGTTTTGCTGAATGCGTCCAACACTAATGAAAAGCCCCTATTTATAGTGAAAAGGCTTTCCCCATACGCTGTAGTAAGATTGTGGCTTGAAAGGTTCTCTGTTTAATTTCACTTAGGATTAATCCCTGCATCTGCCGACTGCTGCTCCACTGAACTCCATCTGTATCACTCTTCTTCTAACAGCAGCATTGACATTGGCCTAGCGACGTTAAAGCTGTATCTATTCATTCATTGAAATATAGTTATTACACTTAGCTGGTAATAATAATGATTATTTATTATTATTATTTGAACAAAAGCCTAGAAATATGCAAGGCCTCTAGTCCCTTCACCTCAAGTGTTCTACAGTATGGCATTAAACATATCTATCTCCATGGAGACAAACTGGGGAAGCCACAAGGCCATGTTACAGGTCAGATCTGCGGAACCTGGTTTGTTTTTCAAGGTATTTTAGCAACACATCCCCTGCAATTGAACACAAAATGCCACGTACTAGATACGTTTGGCATTTTGAACATCTCCATGGACACAAGCAGGTGGCAAAAACGTAAGCAGCTATTTCTGTGCCAAACATTACTGCGCATTGGACCTTTTATATTAGATTTGGTCTTAGATTTTACATTGTCTTGTCACTGTCAGTACACCAGAAAACTTGATTTAATTGTCTGTTTATAATGACAATAAAGTGATTGAACTGGTGAACTAGACTACCCCGGCAACATCTGTGGCTGGGATTAGTTAAAAGTGATGAATGTATAATTGATTTGTTGAAGGTAGGGGTCCAGTGCAGATTATAACACGGAGCTTGTTGATGTAAGCGGATTCGAAGCCCACCTACTCATACTGAGCCGTCAACACCTTCACTCCTTTAGCTTTGACATAACAGCCTCAAATGCAGCTAAATATAGCTTTACATCACAATATACAACGTAGTACGGCAATATAGCAAACTGAGATTACAGAGGATGATTAAAAACAAACATACAGAGTTTAAATCTAATGCGCTTGTTTCATTTTTATTCCAGAACACACATATCCAAATCTGCGTCAGACAATGAGGGTTTAGGTAAGTGGATTGACTATTTATAAATGCAAAGATATTGTGGAACTTTCATTTTTTTCCGAGGATTTTATGTGCATAATTAAATAATTCATATTGAGAAGTAAATTTACCCTTTTCTTCAAGATTCTAGTTTTGGTAAAGGTCAATTTATGTGTTCATACTTAATTCTTTTTCATTTTATTTGTCCTGCTGCATTACAGATAGTCCAGGATGTGATAATGCTACCGTTTGGCAACCAGCCAGAAGTCAAGAGGATTTAGCCCACATCCCCCACCACAATGAAGGTCAGTGGTAAATGTGACAGACTTTATGTTTCAAGGAGGTAAAATATTACATTTGACTTTGTTGTTTTGTAGAAATGAATAGGGTAAAACACAGAGCGGAGAGCAAAGGGGGAAAAGGAGCGCATCCATCTGGCATGAAGAAAAAGGAGAAAACACCTTCAAGTCAGGTAGAGAGCACATGTTATAATATATACTATGTGGATTCTGAGGAAAAGATTAGTTGTTAAATTGTATTTTTAGTATTAGTACCTCAACCTCTGCTGTGCTATGACTGCTGTCTTTCCAGGGAAATGGACATGAATCAAAACATAATACTGCCAAAAGAGGCCAAAAGACTGGGAAGAAACCAAGTACAAAGAGTGGGAAGGATGGGTCAAAGAAGACACACCCCTCCAGAGGTATTCACCCCAAAACAGGCAAAAGTAACTCTACTCTGAGCTAAAGTAGAATTTTGAAAGCCCTTTTGATAGTTTCATTTCTGTGTCATGATGAGTAATGCGTGATTTCTGCTGATGCTGCTGTTCATGCACTCATAATGTAAAAGTTACTTCATCTTTTTGGTACCGCTTCATAATAGCTACACCTTCACTTGTCTTGACAAAGCATTAATAAAGACTTAATTCCTGATGACCATATACTTTATTAAGCATGATTCAAGATTAGTAACTACATAATTCAGGTTGGAATTATAGGTATTTGGAAATTAGAATTCATAGGTGTTGGGAATTAGAGTTAGAGTATTGGTTAAGTGAATAATTCTTAATTAACTATTTGTTCACTGTGAATTATGAAGTCTTTGTTCATGCTTTACTAATATAAGAATACGTTTAGTTATTATGAAGTGTTTTTCTTTATTTAGTGCAGTCTCCTGCAGGTGCCATGAGTCTTCTCTCTCCAAACAACCTGGACATTCAGTACAGGTCCGACAGACGACCATATTTGGACAAGTGCTCCACACTTCCTGCCCAGGAGAATCATACCCCTGGACGTAGCCTGGACAAAGTCAGTCTTCCCGGGGGAGCGACGCCCACACACGCCCAGCGCTGGAGTAACCCAGGAGACCTTAGTCCTCTCTGGAGCAGCGTCCCGCACACCTGCCGCCGACCCCTCACAGAGTACCGCGTCCTGTCCCAGGACTTCACTACCGCAGCTGTAAAGGACTGGGACGGGGGGCAGCAGAGGCTCGGACCATTGCAGGACAGTAGCCTTATACGGGACAGTAAACCTCTAGCTCCTCCCAAAGTGCCACGGTCCGTCACCAATGCGGAACTGTCCCAGCCAAACGTAAGCCTATACTCTATTTGTACTAATACTACTACACACATACTACAGGGTCATAAGCACTACATAGTACAAAAGTACTATGTACAAAATAAGAGCTCAGTACTTAAGTAAAATGTTTCGAGTGGATACTACTTCACAACATTTGAGAGCAGTATCTGTACTTTCTACTCCAGTACATTTTTTAAAAGGAATGAAGAGTAGAAAGCACTTTCCATATGGTTTGAGGGGTTCTTTTTATTACATTCATGGGGACATTTTGCTTTAGGTTTTGTGTTGGAATTCCTGGCTTTGAGTAAACAAAGATATACATATAAAAATTTAGAAATACTTAGAAATTGAATGACTACAAAAAATCGGGACAATTTTTTAATACTCTCAATCCCCTTTCCTCCTGTATCTGTACTTTTATTTAAGAACACATTTGAATACTTCTTCCACCACTGAACATCATATACTCAGTTCAACCATGAGAAACATAAACAAACTTACAGCTTCGTGTCTGGTGAACAGTTTATATTTAAATGTACAAGCAATTTTCCGCTTAATACCTGGCATTGTGTCTACATTGAATCCAGCACCGTGAACAAGTGCAATATGAGTAATACTTAATCATAAAAGGTTCTGTGGTCATCCCATTTCCTGAGCGGCCTGAGCTGACCACAGATCAACCTAAAGGCTCTTTGTCTTTCACTTTCTGACCCATTCTGAGCTTATGTGTGTCACGTGCAGCGCTGCGACACAAAGCCTGAGCTTAACATGACTTTAGAGAGAATCCAAGATGAAAAGGATGATCCATGTGCGCTTATAAGATCCCTATAGATGCCGCCTGATGTGCAGCGTCACTGGACAGACATGATATGGAGTTAAAGACCCCTGGGTTTAAAGCAATCGTGACAAACAGATGACAACATAACGTACATGACATCATTAACATATTTTAGTTCAATTTAATTATGTAACAATAAGTTCAAAAATGTTTTTAATTGCATTGATTTTTATTTGATCAGATTTAATTAATACATTTCTCATCAGAGACTGCTACAAGTCTAGCAGTTTAATGTTGACAAAAATGTATATCTAGATAGTATCCTGACAACGAAGTCAAGATCATATTATATTAATTCAACAGAACTTTTGGAAAACATGTCATTTAAATTTATTAGCTGAGGTTTAATTATCAGACCAATGTGAATATATGTAGCATGAATCAAAAAAGTGCAGAAATATCACTTTTTTGTTCCAGTATTTCAAATCTAAAACAAAACTTTTAAATTAAAATTTTTATTCAGTTCTTTTTATGGCTTTTTTTTTTTTTTTTTTTTAAACTATACATTCGATATTCAAAGGTTGCATATCTTCCAAACAGCATTCGCAACATTATGTACATTTTGATTTATTCATTGATTTGTTTTAGTTTTAAGCCTTTTTTATGGCTATTTGACACATTCCATACTATCTATGTCTATATATATATTCTATTAACCTTCCTGGTCAGAGTCATATTCACAAAAGAAACATGTTTTCTACCTTACATGATCAGACAAATGTGAGCGCTCAGAAAAACAGGCGGCTACATTTATTAATCTGGATTGAGAGGCGCGAGCGGGTGATTGCGAGCTCTCAGATTAAGCAAAGTCTTTTGTCTGCAGAATTCCCTCTTTTGTGTGTGAAATCTGCCACGTTGTAAACACAGCGGCAAGTCCAAAATGGCACCAGCGTCACTCAGCATGCAAGCAAATGGCAAATGTCTCTTAAAACACAAACCTTGTCCTAAATTTTAAATATTGGTCATGATTTTAAATAAGGGAAATTTCATCCACTTAAAACGTCAAGAGAATTTACAAACTGGAACATTTTACAACATGAGAAGGCAACATTCAGCACAGTTCTTTGTCATACTTCAGCACTTCCTCAAAAGTCCTCACCCCAAAATTAAGAAATGAATGAACAAAAAAAAAGAAAAACTGTCCAACGTCACTTACCAAAATAAACTTCCTCATTTGTATATTTCTAGGATTTTTAGCAATAGGAGGTTTTTTGGTCTGTGATATATAAAAAAAAAGCAGTTTATTTCACAATTATGCTAAAAAAAAAAGATAATCCAACAGTGAGTTAAATTCACTAAATGTATTTTTTTAAACTGTAATTGCTTACTCTTACGATTAGGTGAAGTCATGTTTTGAAGTTTCGCTACCTACTTTCGAAACCGGAAAATGAACCACATTCTGATGCTGCTGCTGGTACAAGCTGATAGAACCAAACCACAAAATCATAAACCGTAATTAGAAGGGATTCTTGACATTTCCTTCAAGACGCCACGAATGCACAACTAAGCAGTATTTTTCCCTTCAAAGCAACGCTGCACTCAGCATCTATTGCCTCACATCCTGTTTGCACAAAAGAAGTCGAGCAGCCTGTGCCCCAGACCTCATTTCACAGTCCAACATAATTAGAGGCGCAGGAGACGAGCCCAGGACGTTCTTAAGTAGTAGTAGTAATAAGTAGTTGCAGTACCAGTAAGAAAAGTATAGAACAAGAGAAAATGTTGCATAGGGTAGCGTCCAACGTGTCAGACAAGGCAAAAAGCTGCAAACCCAAGGTACGTACAACAAAAAATATTCAATATATGACTAGTTGTATGTTTAAAAAGGCAAAACACAACTTTTATATGTAAATTATGCAAATGATGTGAGACATGTAAACTCCAATACGTGGATCAGTAGTGACCAACTGTAAAGCTGATCAAAGTTTGTGTATTTTATCTTTTTATGTAACGTTTAAATACGTCATGCTGCTGTCCAAACTGATCTATATACAAATTATTGGCTTTAAATGTTTTCTGTAACTTTTAGTGTTAGAGTTACGTTATTTGAACACAAGGGAAGAAGAAAAAAGTATGTGCAATTTCTCTTCTCCAAAACTTTGTTCTACAATTCTTCTAAAATGACCAAATCATTTAGGAATAAAATAATAATAAGGACAACGTTCAAAAGGAGTAAAGGAAGCATATTAAATCCACATCTCTGTAGTTCCCATTTACACATTTACAAACATAACATTTGAGTTTGCCAGACTCAAATACCAGTTATTATATGAGTGACATTGATATACTGAACTGAAACCATCACCACAATTATTTCATGACGAACGCAAACAAACTAATGAATCAGGACCAAACAAATTGTACCTGATACACAGTTTGATCATCACTAACATTTTTTATTTTGATTGTGATTTCATATTTCATCTGTTGAAGAATTTATCTTGGATTTTCTGTCTGGAGTCTGTCTAGGAGTATGGCTCATATTTAACCAGGATTTCCAGGGATTACTCATTCATTTATATAATTATTTTGTGGCTCCGCTTCTGAGTGGACAGAGAGATTTGGGAGAGATTATAATTTTAGTTTATGGAAAAAATGTGGTGGTGTGTGGTTGTGGAGGTCTCTAAAAACGGTGTTGTACCGTTGTCACTTTGCACATAAATTGTCTTTACGCATCAATGCACACAACATTTGACCCCGTTTGTTGTTTTCTTCTCCACAGCGTTCCACGAGCTTTGGCAGATTTGACAGACATAATTCCCCTTCAAAAACACAGGAAAATGCACCAGACAGGGTTGGTGCACCTTATTTTGTTTTTGTTTGTTCGTTTGATTGTAAAACTGTCAGTTTGAAGAAAAGAAAACAAAGAATACAATCAATATTCATTGTAAACACACAGAACTGCACGGAAAAGTGCCTGGACTTAGACCAAAGCTTGGATCAAACTTGACTTTCAGGGATCAATGCTTTCCAGAGACATAACATTGTGTCAGTTCTGATCCAGTAAAGTTTGCTGAATTGACTGAAGCAATATTCTGGTCAGCACTATAACCTGATTGTCTGCTTTCTGTTTCTAAAGGCTTGAACTTAAACTGATACTTCTACACAACTGCTCTTTTTTTAGAATAAAAAAACAGTTACATAACACATTTGGATCAGTTTTGTCATATAAAGAATATCACCCACAGCAGCAAATAATCAAGCTAGTGATAAAACCCAGATTCAGAACCAATGTCTGTTATTTTATTGCAAATATTTATTGTAATGTGTAAAATATCAGTGTTAAGTACAAGTTGAAAAAGGGGCAGAAAACATGAGACTGTTCTTCTTTCTGCTCTTTCATTAATTCTGTGTTTACCTATATGTCACTGATGTCTTATAAATAAAATAAATAAAATAAATAAAATAAATAAAATAAATAAAATAAATAAAATAAATAAAATAAATAAAATAAATAAAATAAATAAAATATAAATAAAATAATAAAATAAAATAAAATAAAATAAAATAAAATAAAATAAAATAAAATAAATAAAATAAAACTATTGTTATCACCAAGGGATTTAGAATTATCTTGCCTCAAAAGCTCTATGTAAATTTTGTGCTGGAAAACATAAATCTTCAAACCTTAAAAAGTCCCCTTTGCACAGGATGTTATGCATTTTTGGGCTTGTATGATTATGCATTCATTAACAAATCTGTATCTTTGGCCTATGCAGGTGACAGAAGAGAGTGAGGTTTCAGATTCAAACAAATCTGCTGGATTTGGAAAGAAATTAAAAGGGATTTCTCTGACCATAAGCAAGAGGATGGGCAAGAAACACAACAAGTCGCACTCTGAAGAGACAGTAAGTGATTCAAGACACACAAAATGTTATTATCAAGTTTACAGAGCCTCGCCTTTATAGATTTCCACCTTCCAAGAGACTCAAATCATTGTAGTCTCTATCTTTAGTTTAGTCAAAGTTAACTCTCATTTACTGTTTAAACTTGCACCTTGTTGCTGCAGAATTGACAAGAATTGACAGTTATTATACTTTAACAGTGTCAAACCCTATAAACATAAACATTATTGCATTCATCTCTAGCTTGATTAGGAAACAGAATATTTTCTCAAAGTTCTGTCACATTTACTGGCAACCCACATCCTTGACCTTGTGCTGTTTTCTTCAGAACCTTTCAAAGTGTCGAGGTGGTTTCATGATAAGATAAGCAGAAAGGGGAAATACGCAACTTTCCTTTTTAGCTTTGGTTTGCAAAACTTTGAATGTTACTCGATCTCCCCTAAACATTTCTATCTGCTTTTCTGCTCTGAACTGAGCCTGTAACGTTTAAGTGAGTGTTTGTAAATACTGTCTGCTGAATTTAACTTTGAACAAGCGGGAAAACAGAATCACAATGACATGAAATTTCATCCTCCGTAATCTTACGGGGTAATTTTACATTTTATACAGGCCAGAGAAAAATGACTGACAACTAGGCTTGAATTTTCTTACTAGTCGGAAATGACAGGTGTAAAATATTGTTAATAGTATCGCTGCACATTATATCAAAAATGTATTGACATAAAAAAGCACAATATTCACTTTTTAATAAGTAAAAAATGTGTGAAATACAAATTCACAAATTATTTCCTCTCAAGTCAGTACTTAATTGTAGGGCTGGGAATCACAGGCTCCCTCAGGATTCGATACACGGCTCACGATACAATAATATCGATATCGATATTATTGTATCGTATATTGTATATTGATGTTTTGGCATCTAGCTTTGGTTCTACTTATTTGCAGAACTATTTGAATCCATCAAATTGTTTGTCATGCCATCCAGTTGTTTTTTTTTCTTTTATTTCTTTTAACACAGTTTTGATGTCATTTTGTTAAAGGGGGACGACACAGACCGAGAGGCGGAGGCGGAGAGTGGACCTTCAGTTGAGAAGAACTCGGCTCGCTCTTTGGAGAGTCTCTACAGCGCACAGAGCTGCTCCAGTCAGTACATAAACCTGATTTAACAATACACAACTGTGTGCAAATGCAAATGTTTTAGTAAAGTGTGAACGCAGCTTCTCACACTTTTAGTCATTATTAAGAATCTGCTGAGCCCTAACGTTGGTCTGACGTTTTGGTAAATATCCAGATGTGATTTCATCCAATTGTCTGAAGGGATTGTAAAAAAGACTCTACTTTTTTTACTGATATCAAAGTTACAAGGGGAAATATAGTTCTCAAAGCGATAGTAGATAAGATTTTGACATTTTACATTGTTGTACGTGATTCATTCTTCTTTGTTCATATCCCTTCTTACAAGCTCACCCTGCAAACTTTGCTCAGCCGGGATGTATTTCATTATAGTGTTTAAAAAAATGTGGTACCTAGAGATTAAGCGATACGAAAACTAGTATCGAAATAATTTGATTAAGTATCGATACTGAATTAAATCACATTAATAGGACAATATTTATGAGAACTAGTATAAAACCGCATGGTATTGGTAATATCTAAGAAACTGTGTTGAAAATGACGCTCCATTGTCTAAAAGAAATACAATTTTTAATCATTATTGCAGTGTCAAAATTGGTATAGAATCTTTTCCTTTGCATCGAAATCAACGTTGAACTTTTAGAACTGCGACGACGCCAGAGCTTGTACAGTATATTGACTGTTGTGTGTGTGTGTGTGTGTGTGTGTGTGTTCAGGCATGAGCGAGTCCCTGGCCTCAGCTCCACGAGAGAGTGTGAAGCTGGAGGAGGACGGCTCGTACCGGGGCCAGTTCTGTGGAAGAGCTCGCGTCCACACCGACTTTGTGCCCAGCCCCTACGACACAGACTCTCTCAAGCTCAAGGTGAAAAACACAAAACTATTCATTTGCTCCTGGCCTTCAGTTCAAAGCACAGTTTGTATTTATATTGTTATACATTTACAAGAAGCTAAATCCCCTGCAGTTTAATTGGTGCTCTTCTTGTTATTTAAAGGCCATGCACTTGAGTTTTACTGTCTTAAAAGCGTGAAATAGTCCAATGTCGTTCCTCACTTTACTCAGACATTCAAAGCAACTTTCAGAGACCAGAGCGGAGTTTTGCAGTCACGGTAAAGCACTTCCTGGTTTGTGGAGGATAAACACTAAACACTGCAATAATTAAATGCAGACAACACACATCGGTCTCATTTTGACCCCAAGAGCTGCTTTTACAATTAATCTGTGCTAAGGCAAAACAAACTTGGCTCAACTACATGATGCAGCCATTTTAAACAGGCACTTGCTATCTTTAAACTTGCTATCTTGCATTTATTTAAAGGTATTTTTATTGCTCAAAAATACCTTAAGCCTCTCCGCAGATCTGACAAGTATCTTAACCTGTTTTCCCCCATAAAGATAGTTACATTCAATACCATACTGTGAAACATTGCAGGTAAAGCAATAACATAACTATAATCACATTAAAACTGGAATTAAACTGGGACTAAACCTCCAAATTAAACCAAGAGTAGACCAGGACTTAACCAGGACTAGAACGGGACCAAATTACACTCAAAAATATGTATGCACCCTTAGTCAAACCTGTACTAGACTGGATTTAGACCTGATTAAGTCATGTTTGAACCTGTTTTGACTTGAATTTGTCTTGAATGCATGTAACTCACAGTGCACGACTCCATTTGTGATTTGTTCAGGCTGGTGACATTATAAACATCATCAATAAGCCTCCGATGGGCATCTGGACGGGCATGCTGAACAATAAAGTGGGCAACTTCAAATTCATCTATGTGGACGTCTTAGTGGAGAAAGAGGAAGAGAAGGAAGAGGAAGAAACGCCAGTGATCCGACAGCAGAAAGTGTGCAAAAGGCCACGACCCAAAACTCTGCTGGAGTTACTGGAACGGCTGAATCTGGAGGTGAGGTCAAAGTTCACTCACTGTCAAAGTTCACCTTCAGAATAAACTGAAAATCAATAGATATATCTTGATTTATTTTCTTTTTGTAACTGAAGACGAGATGAATAAAGTAATACGTGGAAGAAAATCAATGCTGATACACAAAAAACAGAGAAACATTCTAATTTCTTCTGTTGATCCCCTGCCTAATGCATATCCATGAGGAAAATATTGATGCAAGATGAATTTGCACAGTTTAAACCAGAATTAACTTTCAGCCATGCTTATCTATTTGTGTGATGGAGAGAATACATTTAAAATACATATTCCGTTACATGGTTCAATCGGAGCACTGTTTTCTGAATACTTAGAATACTTTCATATTGTTGCATTATATTATACTGTGACAAATATGAGATTAAATCATATTTCTGTGTCAAAATACAGTTACTCATAATATTATTCTTTTTCTTTTTTCAATTTAAGAAAGAGATACAAACATTTAAAGTGCTTATGACTGGTTGCACTACTCATTGAACTAAAATGCAGATGACGTCACACCAGGAAATTACCCTGCAAACACTGGGCCAAAACTCGTCTAATGTTTTTTTTTGACAAATAAAAATATATGAGAGCTCCTTTATTTTGTTGAATTCATGATTAGAGGGTCAAAAAGTTGTTTCTTTTGTGTAAATCATGCATAAACTTTGGATGGAATGAGTGTCTCTGGTGTGATGTCACTTCCTGTAATCTTCTACCGATTTTTCAACTTTTCTCCACAAATTGAAACTTGATTGGTGTGAAACTACAATTTATATTTACAACAGGTATAAATACACCAAATAAAGTCAACATTTGAAAATCCTAACCTGTCATATGCACTGTAGCATGGTCCTCAATCATGTCCGGTGTAAATGTCCCAAAGGGTCAAATTTGCCCATTTCAAAATATAATTCTAAATATGTATCTTTGATGAATTTATTGTGTTTCTTCCCAAAACGGTCCATTTGAGCTCTGTCCTAGGACCACTTTTGATAGATCGATACTTAACCGATCTCAGACATGTCAAGTGTGCATGCTGTCTAACAAACAGGCCCCATGATGGTGATACGCTCCTCACTGCTCATAAAGTCATTACAGATCAGTTTACACAATAGGGTAAATGACTTGTTGTTGTTTGTTTGCAGGAATACGCCTCTGCCTTGCTCCTGAATGGATACCAGACTGTGGAGGACCTCAGGCACCTTCAGGAGAAACATCTGATCGAGCTAAACGTCAAAGACGCGGAGCACAGACTCAAACTGCTGGCAGCGGCTGATCTCCACTACACTGAAGGTCAGAGGAACTTACTCAAGTCTCATTTGTTTGTTCATTTTCTTTTATTACAGCAACATCCATACTCAAAGATCTGTGAACAAGCATCCTATTGCCTTGATTATTTTACTACAAAGTAAAAAAAAGAGCTGTTTCCGTTTGCACACTTTTATTTGGCGTGTGGATACAGCAAACAGCTATTTGAAAAACTAGAGTGTCAGACGCCGGAAAATGTATTTTAATATTAGGGAAATTACCCAAATACAGATATTTTAATGTCCACCGGTCAAACCTCTATTACATTTAAGCATTAAAGGTGCATTTATGTAACTTCTTAGGTGTAGGTCTTCTTTTTAATTATAAACGTTTTTAAAAAGTTGAATGCCGTACTGTGGAACAAACTAAACTTGAATTACACTGTGGCACAGCAAGAACATGATGAGTGAGAGGGTTTGTTTGGCTTGAGGTTCATAACCTTGAATAATACAGTCAGTGTTCAGACAGGAAGTGGTGTGCTGTGCCAACACCAGAAAAGAAATGTCACAACTCTTTATCTTCAAGGACTTTTAGGTGTTTTTAATATGTTTACTTTCAAGCAAAATCAACAAATATGACTGAAAAAGTGTATAGGAAACATAGGATTTCAGAACTTGGTGCGTTGTGCCCACTGAGAGAAGCTTATCAGTGATTTCCTGTGACTCAGATAGAAAGTGCTTAAGGGACAGAAGGTGTTCCTGTAATCTGAATGAGACGTCTGTTTATTTTAAAGCTGCAAGTCGAAATGAAAACTAAACCTTTACATTTGAACACAGGATATCAAATTGAGGTACCACTTTATAATAACTACACCTCACTTAGCCTTAGTAAAGTATGAATGAGTAGTTCACTAAGAATAATTCAGGTTTAGCAACTTCTTAATTTAGGGTTTGTTAGGAGTTAGGGTTATTAATGATATTTACTAAGCCTGAATCATTCCCACTAAACTATTTTTCATTATGAACAAATAGGCTTTGTTAGCACTAAAATGTACCAAGAAACTGTGACATAAAAACAAATGCTAGAAAAAAATCTTACATTGCTAGGAAAAAGTATTTTTAAAGTGCTAGATCGGACTTTAACTAAATCAAATAGTTTATTACATGATTGATTGTCTGTATATATAATGTTAGAAGTAAAAGAATAAACGGTAAAAGGTAGCAATCCTAGTTTATTTTGTTTTGGCTCTTGTTTTTTTGGTTGATATTTATGTTTAAAACGACATGTTTGTGGATGATACCTAAGTAGTTTGATACATTTTCAGCTCCGGCTAACAGCTACTGTGCGTCCTGTATTTATTGCCGTGTTCAGTTGTTCATTGTTGTTTTCCGGGTTTGGACCCTGTGACTGGCAGATGGGAGGCTTCAGTGGGACCGAGCCAAGCGTTGTTCACTCACAGAACATCGCAGTCATTTAATCAAGCTCCACAGTTTAGTGGTTTGACAGCATGAGGATTAGTGCTCCCTATTTCAGGAATTAATACCGTACGTTTTGTTGCATGTTTACTGTTTATGGTATGCATCTATTTATGGTTAAAAAAATAAATAATTAAATGCCATTGCATGTTTTTATTTATCTATTTGATAGGGACAATGCACATTAATGAACATCTTTATTGAACACATGTAAATATGCCGGATTCTAGCTACATCCGCAGCCTTAGGCGGGTGACAAAACAAATTCAACATGAAAATAGGACGGAAATGTAGCCTTGTAAACTTGTTATGACTGCTTTTTATACACAATAAAGTGCAGACAGTTGGGTAAACTTGGTGTCATCTTGGATATAACTTAAAGTGCATATGACAACACATTTTGCCAAAATGTAGTGAACATGATTATATTTAATTTGATTATATTTTATATTTTTTCTAAATGTTTTGCCTATTTTGGTGACGTTTGTTATTGTACTTCCTGGTTGGACAGGACAGCAGAGGTAGAGGTAATTCCACAACCGTTACCTAGCAACCAGACTATAAACAAGGGCCAAATTCCACATAAATTACACAATAGTTATGTTTTGACAAATACTAATGCCTGGTAACACCTTTGTTTAAATGATTGTTTAAACTGACAGAAAAATTTGTCCATTGCACGTAAATTGTCATCGCATTTTCAATGGCATGTCGCTTATTGATGACATCACAGAGGGATTCAGCTCTACTTCCTATCACTTTCAACTTGTATTTGTCAAATTGCGTTCCCAAACTATAAAATGACGGATGTAAAACCATTTACCACAGGGATTCACTAAACAAATTCATTATTAGAAAAACATGAAAACGTGTCATGTGCCCTTTTAATTGATGCTCATTAACTCAATTTGGAAACTTTTTAATAATCTTTTGTTCTCATTTGGTCCCTACAGACGATGTAGCAGACACAGAAGAGGATAAATCGACCCACAGCAGGCAGGAGGAGGACAGCGACTGCCCCAGAGACTCGGGCTGCTTCATCCCGTCCGAGTGCTCCGACACCAAAGAGGACGCGGAGGTGCTCACTGAAGCCGTTAGCTCATGAGGACTCAGAACTGTGACACTTTTACATCAAAAACTGGAGCGATAGTTCCACCAAGTCACATGACAAAACCAGAAAGCAATAAGGATCTATTATATTTCCCAAAGGATGAAACCGCACACAAGATTTGGTACATCTGTGATGTTTCCCGAATGAAAACAATCAGACTGTACATTTGAATTGTATGTTTTATTTATCTCTTGTAATTTATCACACCTTTGACATGTATAGGTCTTATTATCCCCGATTATTTGTTAATATAATCTTTGTGTATTTTTTCTTCACTAAAATAAAATATGAAAGTGATTTTGGATGTACATATCTTTATACAAATGGGGATGTTATTTTTTTAAACTCTGTGAACCAGATGTTTTGTGTGCATAATGTTGTGTACATTTTCTAAATACCCTGCTTAATAAAATGAATATTAAATATGATAATTAGGCTAATTCCTTTTTTTCAAACAAAACATAATAGTCTAATAGTACACAGCCATTTAGGCCCCTGCCACTTATTTAGACAATGTCCCACCTTTTCTAGCGTTACATGACGAGCAATATGTACATAGGAGCATCATGAACTCCATAGTGATAATAACAGTAATAACAGCAGTAGCATTATAATAGTCTCAGTAGTAGACCGCTTGTATTTGCTCTGATTGGTTGACAACTCCAACACGTCACAGAAGGTGTCTGTGCGTGATAAAACCTGCCTGTTATTGCCGGGTGAAGTTCTGACCCAGAAGACAAAAGAAAAGACTGTATAGTTAAATATACCTTGTTTTTTTTCACTTTTAGAGAAATATTTTCCGGTAATTTTAACACTCACCGAAGAATGGCTAATCTTGTTCAAGCATGTCCTCGAAAAGAAACTAGAAGGCATTGAGACTCGTATTGATACCATTGGACAGTCAGTGAAAGAGAACAAAGAAAACACTGGCAAGTTACAACAACATGATCAACGTCTCTGGGATGAAAACAAATCCTTGAGAGAAAAGTGCTTGAAAAGTGCCAGATACAAGCCGAGATGAGACCTCAGGCTGCTGGGGGTTCCAGAGAAAGACCACAAAGACACCAGAGATGTAGTCATAGGTATCCTCACTCGTGTTGTACCTATGTCAGTTCGTGACACCGTTGATACAGCCAATCGTTTGGGAAGGAGAGG
Source organism: Chaenogobius annularis (assembly GCA_015082035.1). NCBI lineage: Eukaryota > Metazoa > Chordata > Actinopteri > Gobiiformes > Gobiidae > Chaenogobius > Chaenogobius annularis. The sequence continues at coordinate 236,334 of BJKM01000728.1, forward strand.
AGCAGAGACTAACAACATGCCAAGGCCCATCATTATCCAGTTTGCCATGCGCACTGTGAGAGATGATGTTTGGAAGAAGTCCAAGGACGCGACTGCAAGGAGATGAAGATCAGCTTCAGAGAGGCCTTCTCAAAGGAAGACCGAGAGGGTCTCGATGTATAATCGGTACACATTTACACTACTGAAAATATGTTTCATAAGATTTGAATAACGTTCTTTAAGGGTTTCTTTGAAGGGTTAATTATTATAAAGGAAAAAAGGCCTCAACAGTTTGAAGGGTTAGTGGAGCCTTGTATGTTGTTGGACATTATGCTCATTCCAGCATCTTTTGGAAATCTCAGTGTTCAACAAGGCGCTAATTACCAGTGTTCAATTCTGTTTGTTTCTTTAAATGTTAGAGATTTAAAACTTTTTTATTTAGTAAAGTTCTTAAGGCAAATTTAATTTTACTTCAAGAAACCCACTCGGTTATAGCAGATGAAACATTTTGGAAACAACAATGGGAGAGAATCTCATGGCACAAGTCACTCAGCTGGAGTTATGGTTCTTTTTTACAGGTTTTCAGGGAAATAAGTCTGTCATCTTGGGGACAATGAAGGACACTGGCTCATAATAGCAATTCAAGTATGTGACCAAAAAAAGAATATACTCACAGTATATGGTTATAATAATAAGACACAAAATAAATAAATGTTAGAAAAACTCAGTAAACTTGTAAGAGAATGGAAAATTGCTCATGCAACAGACAAAGTAGTTAATGGAGGTGATTATAACATAGCACCCAATTCTTGGTTAGACAGGTTACCTATAAGACGCCAATAACCTGTGAACAATGATGTAATAAACCATTTCTGCATGTCAACTGATACAATTGATTACTGGAGATTGTCTAATGCTACAACTCAAGAATACACTTGGTTTAGTGCTTCAAATAGTAATCAAAGATTAAGGATAGATTATTGGCTCATTTCTCAATCACTAAAATCACGAAAGTCCATAAATGTGAGATCTTAACTTCTCCACTCACAGACCACTACTTAATTAATCTACTCTTGCAACTCTCGAAACAAGCATATCATTGTTGCAATGTTTGGAAATGTAACAATAGACTTCTACAAAATGAATTATTTATCAAAGAGATCAAATGGATGGATAAGGCAAACAAGGGGAAATGGGCATGGTTTAACAACAATGTAAAAAAACAGTAGACAAAAAAACATTAACAAATTGTTGAAAAAAATAAATGTATGTTTGTGGTAAATCTAATCCTTCAGATGAAGACTTGGCCGGAATAAATTGTCTTCAAAAACAACTTGATGATATGTACTGTATGTAGATAAAGCAAATGGTGCCTTTGTACGAACCAGGGCCAAGAACCAAGGCCAAGAACCAGGGCCACCAGGGCCAAGAACCAAGGCCAAGCCAGGGCCAAGAACCAGGGCCAAGGGCCAAGGACCAGGGCCAAGAACCAGGGCCAAGTGGATAGAAGACGAAGAAAGAAATACAACATATTTTTATGGTTTAGAAAAATCAGGACAAACAAGGAAAGAAATCTGCAAATTTAACAAGAATGATATTATTCTGGAAAATCCACAGCAACTGTCAAACAAAATTACAGTTCAAATTTTAAGAAAGATGATTGTGAATCATTCTTTATGCTAATAAAAGATAACAATAGATAAACAATAAAAATAGAAGATGATGACAAACTACATTTAGAAACTGATATAACAATGCAGGAAATTTAAAGTGCTCTGAAAAGTATGAATAATGGAAAGTTGCCTGGAATTGATGGGCTGATGTCAGAATTTCTAAATTTTTTCAGGAAAGAAATCAAATCTTTAGTTTTAAATGCTTTTAAAGAACGTATACAAGAAGGCTGTCTTACACCAACAATGGAAACAGGGTTGATAACCTCACTCCCTAAACCAAATAAGGACATATTAAAATTAGATCATTGGAGACCAATTACATTGTTATGCAACGGTTACAAACGGTTTATGCAAACTGACTGAAACAAGTTCTTGAAAAAATGGTAGATGAAATTTTGTCTGCATTTATTAAATGTACATAATATACACAATATGAATTTTGGACATGTTGGATTATCAGTCAAATTTGAAAACGGAAGGCTTAATACTGTTCGTTGACTATTTCAAAGCCTTTGATTCAATTGAAAATGATTTCTTATTTCAAACATTACAACAATTTGATTTTGATGACAATTTTTGCGCTGTTTTTAAAAAATTTTACACTGAAATTTACAATACCTCACCTCAGGAATATCACCGAAGCTTAACCTGTGGCATTAGACCAGGGTGTCCAATTTCACCCCAAATATTTATTTTGTGCATGCAGCTTTTGGCTTGTCTCATAATGAATCACCCTAATTTTCAACGAATCAACTTTTTTGGTGATGAGTTTCGCCTGAGCCAATTTGCAGATGACACAGTCTTTTTTTTGAAGGATAAAACCACTACAAATTATTTCACTTTTTTCTAAAGCTTCTGACCTTAGTCTAAATTTAAAGAAGTGTGAAAAGAAAAAGACATATGTTCAATCCCAGTTAAGATTGAAGTAAAATATTTAGGTATTAAGCTGATAAGGGATGAAAAAAAGAGAGATTTGTCTATTTTTGGACGAAACAGAGGGGATTTCCAAACTAATATATCCATGTCAGTCTCTTTACATCACTCCAAAAAATGCTAGAAAAGTTAATACAATTATATATATACTGGTACAAGTTTCTTTGGCGTGACGAGACCCATTATATAAAACAAATCTCAACTATCTTCAAGCTGGTCGGTGGTCTAGATTTCCTGTTAAAATGTGACTTTGATATATCCAAATTGCCTTTCTGAATTCCACAAGCAAATGTTGTATCACTGGAAAATGATATTTACCCATAATTTCACTCCTCATTGTGCCACCTTGTGGAATAACAGGGTAATTGTTTCAAACAAAGAGGCACTTTTCAAATCATTACTGGTTTGACCAAAATATTAGATTTGTACATGATATTGATATTATGGATCCAATTGCTGAAATACTAAATTTGCAGGATTCCAAAAGAAAATGTTATATTCATTGTTCTGAAAAAGACTTAAAATATCTAAGGCAATTCCAACCGCTCTGATACAGTACTGTATACAGTACTGTATCAGAGCAGTAAAAAGTACAGTTTTTTTATTTTCCAATGTTCACATCAAACTGCCCAATCTAAGAGTTGAAGATTTCATAATTACAGATAGAAAATGCGATAATAAATACCTAAGCAAATTATTTCAATCATGAAATTCTTCCATGATTATTACAAAAAGATGAATTACAAAATTATAAACAACTTAGATATATTTGAAAAATACTGGAAATTTATAAGATAGCAAATTTTGCCAAAAGTAAAAGAAATGCAATTTAAAATACTCAACAGCTATTATCCATCGGCTGAGACATTGAGGGGGGGAACCATAGAACATCTGTTTTATTCTTGTCCAGTGGTAAAGAGTTTCTGACAAGATATCAAAAATGGGTCAAAATTTTGTAATCTAAGAATTTTACAAAACAAGATATTCTCATAGCTACTAAAAAATACACCATAAGAGACCTTTAACTTGATAAACATTATAAACATTATTGGTAAATATTCACAAAAGTAAGTGGAAAAAACAAAAAACTAATTTTGTGTGCTTTAAAAATCAATTCAAATGTATTTATCCTCAGTCAATTACCTAAAAAATAAGAATACATTTGTTGAAGAATTTTGTCTAGCTGCTGATACCTTTTTGTTATTCTAAAAGATGTGTTTTGTATGCCTTAAGTCTTTAAACTGTCTTTAAACCTGTTTCTATTTTTTTTATATACGCATATTTTTAGCTATTTATTGCTTGCTTTGTATTTATGTTATAATATGTTTTGTCATCTCACAACATAATGTTATGATTGTGCCTTGAAATGTTTTTCGTCTTTACGAGAATTTTGAATTGTATATTTTCAAAGAAATAAAATGTCTTTATTTTTAAATAAACAACAACAACAACAACAAACAGTGTGGTTGCTGGATTTGCAGTCTTCTTTTCTTTTTCTTCTTCTCTTGCTGGATCTGCAGGCTTCATGGCAAAAGAACAAGCTGTATCTATTTCAGAGGTGGCCGAGTCAGGTAATAAATGCAGTTTACTACATGCTCAAATAACTCTATTCTGTGGAAAAAACTGAAAGAAAAAAAAACATGGGGATGATGTGTCAAAGCCTACACTGCCACCTAGAGACAAACATCGAACACTGGATTTTAAATGAATTTCTTGGAGGCAAGTCACGTCTACTCAGGCCTTATGTTTTGGTCAACCAAGTATTGATTGCATTTAGAAGTGAATGAAGTGAATGAGTGAACACAACAGTGGGTTGTGGCCTTATGTCTTTGGGCACATGGTAGAGATAATCCTCAAATGATTCTGTAATAGAACAATGCAAGTTTACCATGATATTCATGCACCAATGTTTAGTAATAAATATTCTTCTTTTATAGGACCCGGGTTGGCCTTTATAGCGTACCCACAGGATATAGCCATGATGCCCCTGCCTCAGCTGTGGGCCGTCTGCTTCTTTATAATGCTCATCCTCCTGGGCTTGGACACTCAGGTAAGACAGAGAATGCTTTCAAATATTTAATCATTACTAAAATTATGCAACATTGATGGAGATGATTTAATAATAAGACAACAAAACACTTGCTATTACAAATAATAACACATTCTTATTTGCGATGTCCAGTTTGTTGCCATGGAGGTGATCATGACCTCGGTCATCGACATGTTTCCCTCCGTGATGCGTCAGGCCGGGCGTCGTGAGTTTTTCCTCCTGCTCTTCTGCATCACCTGCTTCGTCCTGCAGCTCGTCATGATCACTGAGGTGTCTTATAAGATTGTCTTTTAAATTCTCTAGACTCTCTCCACAGAAGCATAACATCATTAAACCTCATTATAATTGTTCACAGGGAGGGATGTATGTCTTTCAAATGTTTGATTATTACGCCTGTAATGGAGCCTGCATCCTCTTCCAAACACAACATGCCAACACACAATTATTACCAGCACAAGCAATGCCTGAGACAAAACAGAAATGATGTTATTAAACATATTTATAATCTTGGTGTATGTATAAAGATTATATTATTTATATTACACAAAACCAGCCAAAGTCGGGAAATGTAGCTGAGTGAGAAAATTTGCCATTACAGTATTACAAAAACGGTGCAAAAAGTGAAGGCATTTTTCAAGCACATTGAGATAGGTCTACAGTGGGTCTACCTTAAACTCGAATACATATATTTTTTATACCCATTATATTATTGTTATTATTATTACTACACCAAGTTTGTGTCTACCAACTTAATCCTGCTCCCGAACTTAAGATATCAAACTTATCTTCATTAAAAACATGGCATCAATTAATTTAAACAATCTATATCATAGTAATTGCCATGTTCGTAGTTGAGGAAAGGCAAACCTGTTGTCCACCACATGAAGTTCACACAGAAGATGGAAGTCCAAAACCTGCTATTGTTAAGACTACTGTCAATCAAGTATGAACAACCTTATTTTGTATGTTATGGGTCTTTTTGTGTTTTCCACAGTAAATCTAATACTACCAATGTGTAGAAAGCACCAGACAATAAAACTTGACACACTATGAGATTTTTATGTATTCCTGGTTTCATCTTTATCACTGTTGGTCATGGAATAAACCAGTGAACTATAATTTATAATTAACTATTTCATTATTATAAAAACTTTAACATCAGAAAGATTATAGTGAGCTGTTAAAATAGTTTGAATACATTTAAAACATGGCAATAAACAAAATAACCATTAGCACAAAATTTACTTGTACACGCAGTTTTGATTGATATTGATATTATGGATCCAATTGCTGAAATACTAAATGTGCAGGATTCCAAAAGAAAATGTTATATTCATTGTTCTGAAAAAGACTTAAAATATCTAAGGCAATTCCAACCGCTCTGATACAGTACTGTATACAGTACTGTATCAGAGCAGTAAAAAGTACAGTTTTATTTTCCAATGTTCACATCAAACTGCCCAATCTAAGAGTTGAAGATTTCATAATTACAGATAGAAAATGCGATAATAAATACCTAAGCAAATTATTTCAATCATGAAATTCAATTTAAACAATCTATATCATAGTAATTGCCATGTTCGTAGTTGAGGAAAGGCAAACCTGGTGTCCACTACATGAGGTAGTTTTATAAACTATAATTATTATAAACTATAATTTATAAACTATAATTTATAATTAACTATTTCATTATTATTAAAAACTTTAACATCAGAAAGATTATAGTGAGCTGTTAAAATAGTTTGAATACATTTAAAAACATGGCAATAAACAAAATAACCATTAGCACAAAATTTACTTGTACACGCAGTTTAATTATGATTATTATTCTTTATTGAAATTGTATGTTATGTACGTTAACATAAATGAATCATCACAATACAGATTATATTCACTTATATTCAATTGCATTATCTTTGGTAGTTTTCCAAGCGCAGCTGACTTTTGTAATATACAGTCAAAGCATTTAATAAATGCACAATAAAAGCAAAATTTAGAAATAGAACATTGTAAAAAAAGTTGGATAAAGTTAGTGGTGTTAGTAATAGAGACAATGTAGAAATAGTGAGAGTGTCCAAAGTCTTTGTCATAAATCTAGTTGAGATAAGTATTTAATTATGAATTAATTATGTTTATATTTTCTTGATCAAAATATGAAAAACTGCTACAAAAATTATTATATAAAAAATTATTTCAGTTGGGAAAAATATTTTAATTTGTTTTGGCTTTCAGAAATGCCTTTAAATAGGACTTCAGTCTTTAAGGCACAGTTCATCACAATGCAACACCAGTGCAAGTTTGAGGCAGAAGAAAATGTCTCCTCAGAAAGCTGTTGATGTCAGATGTCTGAGGTAAAACGAGTTTGTGTGAATTTCAATTTGACCTTCTCTGTTTTATGGCAAAGACATTTGTTGGGTTAATAGCAGACCTACATAACAAAATCTGTCTGAAGAAAAAAAAGCATTCATTTAACGCCACGATCTCTCGTGTCGATTTTACCGCATAACCTAATCAAGTTGTTTAAACGTGACTCGGGAGACATTGAATTAGGGTTTCAAGGAGTGGAGCGTCTGCTTCATATATACACTTGCTATATGCTGGCAAGCACACAGATTAGAAAGCGTTCTGCTTAGTTTCCATTAGTTTAACAGGACGAAACTAGGAGAAACGATATGTCAGAATTTACATCACTTTAACACGTCGTATTGAGTGTGATATAACGCATAGTTTTGATTCTACAATCCTCTTTGATCTATCGTAATATACGAGGAAAGATTGATTTCCTAGCGTATACAGTCTTAGAGGACTAGTACTGATAATTGTTATTACAAGCGTGTTCACAAGTCAGGATTTACAGAGAGAGGGAAGTGAGTCTGTTCGGGACTTACGGACACAGTCACAGCCCGCGACTCTGGGTTGATATGAAGATGACACGAGATACATACTATAACGTTATGAGCACAGGAACGAGAGATGTTGGAGTTAGGATTGTGAGTGCTGAACAGAGACAAAGCAATATTGTTGAAGTCTTGGGTTCTCAGTTTTATTAGTCTTCGTCACAACGCCTCTTATCTCTAACACTCATTTGTCCTTTTTTTCTACACATGGCACTGTGCAAAGAAGAGCACGTTTCCTGCCGACACGTATAATTGAATGCTCGTATGCGGCGAGATACGTTTCATGCTAGTTCGGCGTGTCTCCAGATATCGCGCCACGCAGAATACGACGAAAGGCAACAAGATTCGCTCAGATGAAAGACTAGACACCAGAGACTGGAGATGGTAACCGATGATTGTGACACCGGGAGACTTTTCGGGGATATAGTCCGTTCCTTTCACGTCTCGACGAGTTTGGAACTGCTTGGCTAGTCTATCTCACAGTCTTTTGTTTCGGATCCGTGCGGATTTGCTATCAGTGTATGACATATCATGCAACGCCCGTAACATATTGATCTAAAGAGTAGAATCGTGTAACGAGGTTTAAGGTTTTTGCGGGCGAAGACACGCTCAGTCCCAGTTCCTGGAGGCCCGGGTTTGTCAGCTCCGTCGGGCCGGTCTCCGGATCAGTCTGGCGCATCGGTACAGGGGACTCCAGTCTCGCTCCTCATATCGGGAGCTGTACGATATTTTTCATTGGTTGCTCATTTTATTGTGTTCCCCGCTGCAATGTCACTGGATCTTGTCCCTGAAGGAGCGTCTGCGTCTTGCGGCGTCTGGAGGAAGTATCGACGTAGCCATATTAAGATTCGTCCATGGGGAGCAGCGACATGTGCGCAAAGCCTAGATAGCATGTAGTACCATGTATAGATGACACGACTTGTAGAAGAGAGGCTCGAGCACTGAGATGAGTAGAATGTGTCCGACGTCTGAGAAGAAGAGTAATGTATACAGATGAGAGCCAAAACATGTTGTCACGTTTGTCTAGCATGGTAGTCGCGGCGGTGTTTAGCTGAACGAGGATGCTATTGGATGGATAGCGATTGAGAAGATCGAAACTTTGGATGTGAGCTCGTCAATTGCTTGCAACAATAAAGAAAATACTCCACGCATGACATTCATTTAGACATGATAAGGGTTAGCCTTACGCAACTTGTAGCGATTAGTAGAATAAAAATAATTCAGATCCGGTGGAGTAGGGATGAAGATTATTTGCGGGATGCACAAGATGACATCGAGAACGTGCATCGAAGACCAGCGAGCAGAGGGGTTATGAGAGGACTGAGAGAAGGCAGTAGACAGAGGTCCAGAAGCTGGTGGAAACCCTCTTGAGTAAAAAAAAATAAATATGTATGGGTAACTCAGATAAAGTCAAGTCGTAGGTAAGATATCTACAATAGACATTAATAATTGTATTAGCAATTTTTGTAACACATATCCTGCTAAATTCCGACTAAAATTTGTGTAAAATCAAGAGGTCTCATTTTCAAAGTTCAGGGCTTTAAACTGAAGAAAAAGCAAACAAAATAACCACTACGATTCAATGTAGAGGTCTGAAAACTGCAGAGTTGCGGCCCCGAATTGTATATCATAATATACTCCAGCGTAGAGCGACATTACAAAAAACACAGTGCAGAGTAAAGTATACTGTAAGAGGTGGCTGCGGCCCGACGCGAGCAGCCCACCTAGACTGTGCCACACAGGAGTGCCGATGACAGGGCGGTGAAGAGCAGCGAACGCAGCTGGCTTCAGGAAGGCTGAGCAGTCATACCAGTAAACAATACTCAGTACAAGATTGGGCACACGCGCCTGGGGAAACACAGAAACACACTACTGACAAGTGGATTCTAAATATTTATTTTTAGAGTCACTTAATCAAATTTGTATCTGTAGTAGTCACCCTGAAAGGGTAAATTCGCGCCATGGTTTTTTTGCAAGAATAATATGCCTTCAAAACTGTACCCAGTAGTGTCAGAGTTCCCCCCACAAGAACACAGAGCATCTCTATTTTGGGACTGAAGGAAAATAGTAGTAAAGTACATAAAACATAACATTCGCTGGTCTCTGTCCGCCTTGAAATGAGATCTACAGACCTTTTTTTAACTGCTCCGTATTTATGGGGTGGTGTCTAAATTGTACTTAACAAACAAATGAGCCTTCATCGGTTAATGAAGCTAATCATCTTTAACTCACATGTTAAAGACAGTGGGCTATATGGGGCAGGCGCTCCAAACAAGAGGAAAACGATCGACGAAGAAGAGGAAGCCGGTTTGTTGCTCCAATAACGGCTCTGCTTCGTCGGTCAGTTTCCAATTTGGAGATCCAGTAAACCTATTACGGGACACCCAATCAGGATGTGTGACAGCGACTACTGAGGTGGCAACTTGGTTCAAAAACTAGCAGTAAGAGGAGGTCGTGAAAATGCGGCATTGAGGGTATTCAATATGATTAAGTAAATATTGATATTTACATAGTATACATTCAACCCTTAAGTACTTACCTGATTCTGCTATATTGATATAAACGTCCTTTGAACAGAATTACCAGACTGTGTACAAGCGCTTGTTGCAAGAAAGGTATGACTTTTTTCTCGATGGACTGGTCATCGCCACACTGGACAAAACAAAACACAAATTAGAATATCTACAATGTTAATCGTTAGATCTTAACGATCTGCAAAGAGAAAGAAAGCAGTGACAGAAGCAGCTTTAATCATTCAAATTTGTCCCGTGTAGTTAAGCTAGGATTCTTGTGAGCTAATTAGCCATAGCTGCCCTGGCGAGCGACGGTACTGCCAGTTCGCGGCACGTTGAGTAGCAGCCCAGACAAGGGATGTGACTTATCCTATGCTTTTTTGAAAACAGGCACACAATATTGCTACCGTCGGTTGGTTGTGGCGCAGATTTAGGTGTTTCATTGTTTCGGTCTGAGGCTTTTCTTTCTGTCTTCTCGTCGGTCCAGAGCACACAGCCCCCACTCTGAAACACCGCCTTCAGTCAAACCAGCACACAATGGATGTTCATGTTCGTACCTAGCTCCAGAAGCGACCACTCAATAGACTACTATAAATGTCAATAAATAAGAAATATGTTATACAATCTCTGGGTGTCTTTTTCTAAGTGGAGTAATTACATCGATATAGTCCCTAACTATGACGTTGGCGGGGTATGTGTAGGTGGGACAGTGCAGGCCGATGCAGAGTCTTCGTGCTTCCAGTATACGGGATGAAGTCGCAAAATAAGGTTCACCTGTTGTTTCTGTCTTGGCACAGAAGACTCCAGTGTTACTCATAGTGCGGTGTTACGGCGTAGATGTACACCATAGTAGTAGACCGGCTTGTCATGGGTCAATGCGAGGTAGTCTCGTTGGAGCAGAACGTGTAGCAATACAATGTGGGAGTTTGTGTCTTATTGTTTACCTGGGACTGGAAGGGATAAAGATAGAAAAATGGCCCTCAGGTGAGAGGTGAAACCAAAGAGCATGGATACCACAGGACAGACAATAAAACAAGATCATACTCACACTCCATATTAATAGTCTAAAAACAGATATTTACAGACAGTGGGAAATGTACAACCAAACTAATAGGTTTCTATATTGAATGTGAAAGGGCGGAAGCCGTGGAGTCGGGCGTATCTTGTAAAGACAATAATGGAAAACAAATTAGGAGAGGATCCGTGTGTCTGGAATTTACGTAACACCGCCCAGGTTTGGTCACACTTTTACACTTAATAAATGCAAGACTGTGAACGCCGCTTATCCACACTCTGCACACCCTGTGATTGCTGGAGTCAGACTTCCGATCTGGTAATCCAATGAGAAGACTTGTTTGTTGTTGAACGCGCTTGAACACACACTATCGACTTCAGTTATTCCAAAATATAAAATAAGTGCCTTAATAATAAATATTAGAAGTTTTAAAGATCCCGTTTCTTGGTCTGGTAGGTTATTTAAAAGAACAAACGGGAGCTATGAATACTATCTATGAGTACAAGCATTATAACGCACTATTGTCATGGTAGTATGTAGTTTTTAAGTGTGTTGGAAAATTGGGATATTCGAAAGTATGTGTGTAGTGTGTGGCTCGGCTGATGCGGTGGAGGAGAGCGCCCGTAAGGGTAGCCTTCTCTGATTATGGCACAAAGATGCAGGCGTTGCAATCGGGCCTCCCATTATAGAAAGAATATTGCACAGTGGAGAGCACAGGTAACCATACCAACCGTCTGCATCATGAACCGGCCAACTTCGTGTGCCAGGTTTCCTGCAAAAAAAAGTGCGCTCTTCCTCATTTAACATTCCTTTGGTAAACAAGTAAAAAGTGTATAAGTGATATAACCCTCGAAACAGAAGACTAACTCAGGGACCACACTCAGTTTAAGATTTGGAGAGAGACAAGCCCAGCACGTATTTTTGCTGAACAAGACAAACGTTTCAGAACAGCAAACTCGCCAATAACAGTTAAAAGTCGTATGTTCTGGGCAAGAGGTTTTGTTTCTATTTTATTCTTAATGAAGACATTAGAAATACTTTGAAGAGTGAAGCAGTGTCTACACAATTAGAGGCTCATCCGTGATTAATTGCGTGTTTGAGATCAACCTACTATTCGGGTAAAGTTGAGAGTTTTTTAAAATCACACCAAGTTGGATACGGTTTTTTTTGATGGCTCCATATGGTCATCAGTAATGTAGATAGGGTATAGGCGCATGGTCAGGCAATTGAATAAAATTTAATGCTCCATGAAAGATAAGTGTTTTGTAATATCTCTTTTTGTATACGGTTTGCTGTCAAACATATGCACGATAAGTAGTTGCATTGCGAGGCGCTGATGGGATATCTTGGAATGTAGAACCAGTGGTGCAGACGCGATGAATTTGGTGCTCGCCTGTATTATAACAACCTCGCCCCTGGAGCTAAAGAGCCCGCATTAAGTGACAGCACATATTTACCACCTGGTAACGCGCAGGAGAAACACTGTCCCAAACCACACTGCCAAACCAGAGATGACATACATTCAAGAATAGGCTTTGACAGATCAGTTGTTTGTGACATTTTAGAATTTGAAGCTCTCAATAGACTACGTATGGGACGCTGTAAACAAGAAAAACATAACCAGAATCACAAAGAAAACAAATAAGAGCTAAATTTTGGAACACAGTTGGTACATGAGCAACAAACAACACACACACGGGGCGACTTACGAAGGAGTTCAGTGTCGCGTTTGTGAAATGGAGTTCAATTAAGAATCTGATGAAACAACCACATTTGAAAAACTCTGTAGGCAACTTACCTTCCTACATAGGACGTCGAAATAAAATTTGCGATAAAAGTAGTTATTTCTGGATGGGTACTCTATCCTGGTTGCGGTCTCATCTGATCTCAAGAAGGAAAGCCAGTGATGAGGCGTTGGTTGACATCGAGCTGAGCTCAAAGCAGAGCAAACTGGCACAGCCTCGCCCCCTTGCATCTGGCCCCCCATCGTACCAGTCAAGGGGATTGCCAGGGAGAGCCACCAATCACAGATCGTAGTGGGTATAACTCCCGGCAGTCTGTGCATGAAGTCCTGCACAACCCAGAGGTCGGGTCACGTGAAATACTACATATTCTCGTTGGTTACCACACAGTTACTATATTGCGACAATGCAACGACCTGCACAAGCATTTAACGTGATCTTGTGTATATATTTCTGCCCGAGGGTCCGCTACGGGCAAAAACACGGACAGAGAGAGCATCTAGTACTACTGTCAAAATATCCAGAAAGACCATCATGGAGCAACAACCAATATAATGTACTAGAATCAATGGTAACACTTCATAATAAAGAGTTAGTAAATACTTAATGTAGGAGGTAAAAAAGCCCGAATTTGTTCATTATGAATTACGGTAAGTAATTGTTCATGCTATATTGAGATGTAGTGCTACAGAATTAGCATTATCATCCATCAAAAATGTCAGCGAAATGTAGGATGTTACGTAAAGTATTTTTAAGGACCCATTGAAAAAGTGATGATTAAATGAGGCAGTCCAAAATAAATTAAAGAAAGAGCTGAAATAGAATTGAAAAATGATGTTTTACCATAAAAATTGCTAATTTTGTTAACAACAAATAGTGTAACATATTATTCGAGCCATTGCAATCAAAAATGTAATTGGGCTTGTGATATAGCTTAAATCATAAACAATATTACAGCATTCCCAAATGAATATCTTAACATACTCACAAGTTTTTTCTTAACCTCCATGCTTTCATTCAACTTCAAGTTTGCTGAAACCTGCAAAAAATGGAAAATCATGATTAGAAATGGGTAATGCAGAAGGTATTTGAGCTTTCTAAATGCACTTTCGGTGTGTTTGTCTCACCATCATGGCCTCTTGCGTGGTGAGATGTGGCAGCAGTTTGTCCTCCTGCATTATGTAACAGGACATTTTTCTGAACGTCTTCAGGTCTCGTGGTTTTCCCATTCACCAAGATTTGACCGTTCATCCCAGTTTCTCTGCACAATATTGAGGGATTAAATAAACATTCACTTTCTAACTATATTTTAAGGTACTTTTACCTGTATCCAGCCAGTATGTTCATTAATGTGGACTTGCCGGAGCCTGAGGGCCCATAATTCCAATGAGCTCCCCGCTGCAGAATTCCCCTGACAGACACGTGAGCAAGGCTTTAAAACCTGAAACAGAAAAACACATTCATCCATCCATCCAGTGTCAAATAAAGTTACAGTGATTCCCTTGGTCGACTATATCGAGCGTTTCATACTTTCACACGGCTTCGCTGCTTCACGGATTTTTTTTACAGTGCGGATATTTTTACAGTGCATTGTGCTCTGAATCCTGATTGGCTCAGGGGCTTTACTGTTGTCTAGAAATACAATATTGACGCTGGACTGTATTGGTTTTTCACTTGTCAACAGTTTTCGTTTCTACACATTCTGTCAATTTTACGTTTGCATTTTTTCTCTGTAACAAAACCCACAATGTCATCGCACGGCACAAGAATGGGACCCTTTGGGACCCTTTGATGAGTCGTCCATTGCAGTTCTCAAATATAATCGAAGGTGGCATATCCGTTTATCAAAATCTTCTTGCTCAGAAAAAGAAAGAGCGCCCACAACGACCCATAACAATGTTCTTCTCTCGGAGAAAGACCCCTGCGCCTTCAGTAGAAACAGACGCTACAGCGGGGCGGAGTCAGGACAAAGAGGCGGAGTCAGGACGAAGAGGCGCAGCTGGGACTGTGACACACGCGAGGGACAATGTCTCCAACCTTGTATTACTATATTCAAATACATTTTGGGCTTTAAAACAGGTTTTGATTTTTGGTTTCATTCTATAGTATTGCATCGTAAAATAATAAAAAAAAATAAAGCTGACTACTTCACGGATTTAACTTTTCGCGTGTTATTTTTGGAACGCAACCCCCGCGATAAACGAGGGATCACTCTTAATAGTAAGCCTATTTTTATTTTATATTATAGTCATTTTAAAATGTTTCTTAATGCATGCCCCTTTGATTTCATATATGGTGTTTTTATTATTGATCAGTTGCACCTTAATGCCAAAACAAGTTCCTATGTTTGTGAATTTTGTTCATTGACAATGGCAATAAACCTTTTCTGATTCTGATTCTAGTTAAAAAGAGCTTCAAGTGAGGTGATTATAAGATCAACGTTCTAATATTTACCATCCCTTTATAAGATTCTGGGGAGAGCACTGCCCTCCATCACCCTGTAGTTTTAATGCTAATTATCGCCTCTGTCTCAGAATTATTCTAAAGAAGCTTTTACAACAGCGATAAACACGTCAGGCATTACACAGGTAAGGTGCATTAAGTGTATTTGCAAACGACACAACGCACTGATCCAAGGAGTTTGAATTTTTAATCTAACCATGAGCCATTGCTGCTGACTGTTAAAATGTGTAAACTATTGTCTCACAATCTTACTAACTATTGTCTTGTCTCTTGTCTTATTTGTCTTACCTTCTTTCCGCCAGAATGGCCCCTCCTGGATGATGTATGAGAGGTCATTAAACTCCAGGTTGACGGCGGAGCGTTTGGGCAGGTGGCTGAAGCGCAGTGTCTCAGTGATCTGGTCATTAGCGTGGTTCATCATGGTGCTGTCCTGCGGCTGGATCTGTCCATTACCATTACAGATGACCGGCTCATCTATGGGCACGCTCACCGAGTCCAACTCCAGGCCTTTATTGTCCAGGGCGGGCATCTGTGTGAAATAAGTAGTAGTAGTGAACTTCCAGTTTGACATAGTATCCACATTCACAAAAAACAACTATTAAAGTACTTACATTTTCTGTTGTGTGTCCGTCTGACCGTGATTTCTTCACTTTCTGGGTTGAAGTAAGATTGCAGTCAGTCTAATCCTGGATACGGACTTCATTTAAAGGAATAAAAGAGGGAGGGGCCAGAGGACACACGCACAGAGAGAGTGACGGTCACGTGCTCAAGTAGCAGAAGAAGTAGTTATTTTTTGCACACGTTTTTGGTTGAGTTTGGATTATTCTCACTTTACGAAAATATATAACCTGTAGATCAGGGGTCACCAACCTTTTTGAGGCTGAGGGCTACTTCATGGGCCCCGACAAGTACTACTACACAAACTTCCTAAATAACAA
Organism: Chaenogobius annularis; assembly: GCA_015082035.1. NCBI lineage: Eukaryota > Metazoa > Chordata > Actinopteri > Gobiiformes > Gobiidae > Chaenogobius > Chaenogobius annularis. The sequence goes on from BJKM01000728.1 coordinate 252,537, forward strand.
AACTGCATGTATAACTAACGTTATAATAATGATATTTAAATAGTAGTAGTTATTAAAACACTGTGAAATGACTGCTCACATATCAATAATAATTATCCATTAATCACATTACAGTAATTTACACAGCAATAATAATCAGAAAAACATGTTTAAACATGAAATCTTGTTTATGTTTATTTGCTCAAACATTTGAAAGTCAAGGGAAACACCTGCTGTTTTTTGTAATGCAAATCATCACTTCTAACATTTTTAAGTCAAGGAAACAAACTTTTTTACCTAAACAAGTTAATAAATGCTTTCTGATACCTTTTTATATATATGTATATGTTGAAATATGAGTAGTGCTATTTTTGGTGGCACGCCTCGCGGGCGCCATCAAGGGTTGCTCAGGGCGCATGTGCGCCCGCGGGGGCACAGCGTTGGTGACCCCTGCTGTAGATGTTAGTAAAAGTAAAGAATAGATAGTAAAAAACATGCGCACACAAAAACAAACACGAACACACAGACACAGGTTTGGCAAAAAGATTATCTCTGTCCATGGTCCTGACTATCTTACATGTCTTTACATTAGGGGTGAGAAGCATCGTCAATTCTAATCAAAGCAATTCTGAATAGAAAATGTAGGACAAGGGACAGGAAAGGGCTGTGCGGGATGACCAAAAGTGGTTAGAATGTAATTTAGATAAGACTGCACTTTTTGCAAAACATTCCGAACAAGAACAGATAAGAAACAAAAACATTTGTGAACAGACCCTCCAGCTCAGCGCTACAGTGTTTCTGTTGTAAAGGGACAGACATCCTTTTGGGAACAACACTCATGATGTCATCCAATTCAGGATTTAAGAAAGATTTATTCAAAAACATTTTAAAATAACTCAAGCTTTCATTTAATCTTGCTGACCAGAGTAAATATATATATATATATATATATATATATATATATATATATATATATATATTCAGAACCTTTTCAGAAATAATGCATATGTTTTTTAGTTTTTCTTTTTTTGTATGTATCCTGGAATTAAGGATTACACCGGGTTTGTTTTCGTATGTTTACTGTTGTTTATTGTACATATATGACTTTAAATTCACAATCCAGGAGGATCCTAACTTTGTGTTCCTAAATACTATACTGTTTTATGATTAAAGTTAATGCCTAGGCAATCTGTCTGTCACACATACAGACGCAAACAGGGCTGAAACTGAATTATCCATTAATATAATTTAATATCAACCAAATTATCAACTAGTAAAAATAATGATCAGCTGCAGCTAGGATTGTGCATTTAATCTTGATCGAGGTTCTGTCATTTCTAATTGTCAATGACCAGCTTCGGCATTTTAATTGAAAGGTCTACAACAGGGGTCTCCAATTATATTTTCCAGGGGGCCAGATTTTTCGAAAGGCTAAGGTCCGGGGGCCAAACTAAAAAAAACCACCACAATTTTATGTTTTATCTCTAAAATCCACAAACAACTCACAGTGGCACAATTCAACAACAGACATCAACACAGGACTTTACATTCAGAGAAGTAAAAACATCATAACAATATTACATGACTAAAAACAGGACAAAAGCACTAAAACCCAGAGTTTACCAGAAACCTGACTCGAAAAGTGCAAAGCAGACTTGGGACAAGACCATGTTTTAAACCAAGACTAAACAAATCATATCTACCATAAAAACATGGATAAACTATAAAACGGGACTAAAGATGGACTAAAGATGGACTAAAGCAGGACTAAAGCAGCTCTAAAGCAGGCCTCAAAAAGGACTAGAACAGGACTAAAACAGGTCCAAAGCAGGTCTAAAGCAGGACTAAAGCAGATCTAAAGCAGGACTAAAGCAGGACTAAAGCAGGACTAAAGCAGGTCTAAAGCAGGACTAAAGCGGTCTAAAGCAGGTCTAAAGCAGGTCTAAAGCAGGACTAAAGCAGGACTAAAGCAGGTCTAAAGCAGGACTAAAATAGGACTAAAGCAGGACTCAAACAGGTCCAAAGCAGGACTGAGGTGGATCTAAAGCAGGCCTCAAACAGGACTAGAACAGGACTAGAACAGGACTAAAACAGGTCCAAAGCAGGTCTAAAGCACGACTAAAGCAGGACTAAAGCCAGACTAAAGCAGCTCTAAAACAGGAATAAAACAGGTCCAAAGCAGGTATAAAGCACGACTAAAACGGGACTAAAGAAGGACTAAAGATGGACTAAAGCAGATCTAAAGCGGGCCTCAAACAGGGCTAGAACAGGACTAGAACAGGACTAAAACAGGTCCAAAGCAGGTCTAAAGCAGGACTAAAGCAGCACTAAAGCAGCTCTAAAACAAGACTAAAGCAGGTCTAAAGCAGGACTAAAGCACGACTAAAACAGGTCTAAAGCAGGACTAAAGCAGGTCTAAAGCAGGTCTAAAGGAAGTCTAAAGCAGGACTAAAGCAGGACTAAAGCAGGTCTAAAGCAGGACTAAAATAGGACTAAAGCAGGACTCAAACAGGTCCAAAGCAGGACTGAAGCAGGACTAAAACGGGACTAAAGCAGGACAAAAGCAGATCTAAAGCAGGACTCAAACAGGACTAGAACAGGACTAGAACAGGACTAAAACAGGTCCAAAGCAGGTATAAAGCAGGAAATATAAGGACTAAAACAGGTCTAAAGCAGGACTAAAGCAGGACTAAGTAAAGCAGCTCTAAACAAGGCTAAAGCAGGCTAAAGCAGGACTAAAGCAGCTCTAAAACAGGACTAAAGGTCAAAGCAGGTCTAAAGCAGGTCTAAGAGGTCTAAAGCAGGACTAAAGCAGGACTAAAGCAGGTCTAAAGCAGGACTAAAATAGGACTAAAGCAGGACTCAAACAGGTCCAAAGCAGGACTGAGGCAGATCTAAAGCAGCCTCAAACAGGACTAGAACAGGACTAGAACAGGACTAAAAACAGGTCCAAAGCAGGTCTAAAGCACGACTAAAGCAGGACTAAAGCCAGACTAAAGCAGCTCTAAAACAGGAATAAAACAGGTCCAAAGCAGGTCTAAAGCACGACTAAAACGGGACTAAAGAAGGACTAAAGATGGACTAAAGCAGATCTAAAGCGGGCCTCAAACAGGACTAGAACAGGACTAGAACAGGACTAAAACAGGTCCAAAGCAGGTCTAAAGCAGGACTAAAGCAGGTCTTAAGCAGGACTAAAGCAGCAGCACTAAAGCAGGACTAAAGCACGACTAAAACAGGTCTAAAGCAGGACTAAAGCAGGTCTAAAGCGGGTCTAAAGGAAGTCTAAAGCAGGACTAAAGCAGGACTAAAGCAGGTCTAAAGCAGGACTAAAGTAGGACTAAAGCAGGACTCAAACAGGTCAAAGCAGGACTGAAGCAGGACTAAAACGGGACTAAAGCAGGACAAAAGCAGATCTAAAGCAGGCCTCAAACAGGACTAGAACAGGACTAGAACAGGACTAAAACAAGTCCAAAGCAGGTATAAAGCAGGAAATATAAGGACTAAAACAGGTCTAAAGCAGGACTAAAGCAAGACTAAAGCAGCTCTAAAACAGGACTAAAACAGGTCCAAAGCAGGTCTAAAGCACGACTAAAGCAGGACTAAAGCAGGACTAAAGCAGGACAAGCAGTCAAAAGGCTCAAGAACAGGACTAGAACAGGACTAAAAACAGGTCTAAAAGGTCTAAAGCAGGACTAAAGCAGGACAAAGCAGGACTAAAGCAGCTCTGAAACAGGACTAGGTC
>BJKM01000729.1:0-255886 GCA_015082035.1 Chaenogobius annularis
GCATTCAGATTCACCCCTCGTGAAATTAGAACAATATTTGTCTAGTTACAGCCACTGCAGCTCCCAGAGGTCTTTTAGTGTAGAGCGTGGATTGTGGATTAGGCTACACGAGAAACCACATTCATGAGACGGAGTTTGTCTGTACCGCAGATGTGATTATGTAGAAAAAACAACAACAAAACTGTGTGACACATTTAATGAAACAATTAGAAGAGGTGGGCAATATAATACATTTAGATAATATTGTGAATGTTGTTTTAAAGATATACAAAATGTAAATATTGAGTATATTGATTAGAGTAAAAAATGCAACAAAAAATGGCAGATTGAAAATGAAAAAAGTTTTGTTGTAAATATTCAAATAAGGGTATAAGGTGATTACTTTTGAGTCATTTCAAAATGTTTTTGTCAATATTACTCATTTAATGCTTAGTAGTAAAAAGCAATTGTCACTATCTACAGCTATTATCACTTTGACAGAAAACATTCTTGTAATCAATCATTAATTTGAGTCAAACCACTGCAAAGGTTTTGCAGAAACTGAAAACATTAAAAGTGAAATTAGTGCTGTATCGAAGGAACATATTCATTCATTTAAAAGTAGTGCGAGTTTTTTAAAGTATCTTCATAAAAAAAAAAAAAAAAAAAAAAAATCAGAAAAAAAAAAAAAAAAAAAAAAAAAAAAAAAAAAATCAGAGAAGCATTGAACAGAGCAAAAATGAGCAGGTCCAGGCAAGATCTGACATGGAAGATAGTTAGGTTAGAGACAGATCCATGAATGATGGAAGTGTCAAATGAATGTCTTCTGAGGCGACTAACAAATAGACTAAAGAGCACACATTTCTGATCTTCCCCTTGATTATATGTTTCTACACATGAGGTCAAGGGTGACATGCCTGCGTGCATCTCTAAGTCTTGGTTTGTTTTCCTGAGGGCATGTAGTTGAGAAAAAGATGATCAGCTTTCCCCCCAGAAGGAGAGAGAGAGAGAGAGAGAAAAAAGAAACTGAATATAGAGCATGGTAAAATTCTTCCTCTAAGACTGACCAGTAGTGTCACACCGAACAAACTCAGGCAACTTTAGTCAGTAAAATTCAGTACGATACACTTATAATCATGTGGTCTTACCTCTATCCATCTCTGCGCCTCCACGTAGGCTTCATCGTAGCTGACCGTGGACTGCTCACGCCACTCCATCACAAAAACTTTTTGTCCACAGCGGGGGTCCGGTCAGTGGCATAAATGGACCCCGTTCATAAAAGCACCACACAAAGGACGCACAGATAACTGATTAAGTCAACAAAACTGTAGGTGAATAAGAATCAACAGCCGGGCACCGACTTTTTAAGAAATGCTAGTGACTAAACGTCCAGCAGACCTAATGTTTCCCTTGCATCACCTTGCGCGCTGCTGCCTTTATTCTACCTGTTCTCCGCCGACACGCCTGTTATTACTGCCGCTTTGTAGCTTAATCACGGCTGGGTCTCCACCTAGTCTGCGATCAGTCACAGTCACGAAACACTGCTCACCTTAGCGCTTAGAGGAAGGCGGCAGGACAGACGGGATTGTCCTTTCATAAAGTGTGCGGCTTTGGCGGGGGCAGTGGAAAGGGTGGGGGGGTTCACAGGAGGGTCCAGAAACACATACCGCTCCTCTGTGCGGCTTCCAGGTGAAGAACCCCTTCCTTATTACAGGTGGACATATTCAACTTGTATTTTACAGGTGAAACCGTCTGTTGGGAATGCATATGGGGGGAATGCAGTTGTCGTTTGTTTATTGTCTGGTACGAAAACGCAGACCAAAATCTTGAATCTTCAGGCAATAAGTGACAACACGTTTCACTTTCATACAGCACCCCCTAGTGATTACTCTGCAGTAGTGCAGCATTATCTCAGGCTATACTTGCAGAGCTCATAAGAAAACAAGAATAAAACAAAACAATAAAGCCTAAACTATGAACCAAGTGACAAATAATCCATCCTTAGCCTTAATGTGTTCAATAATAATTGCACATTTGGCTTTAGATTTCCCAGGCTTTGCCCTGTATTGCACTAATTTAAATTTATTATCTGATTCTACACACAAAAAAACATGCACTTTATCATGTGTATAACACTATGTAAAAAAGGGTCATTAGAAGAAATCTGGTTTATTTGACAGAATTACAAAATGTAGGCACATCCCTGAAGAATGGTCACATGAACCATTTGTCATGTTGACTCCTTCAAGAGACAAGATAATCTTCTTGTTATAATACTGTCACCACAGACAAGTGCATTTGTTTTTTTTAGCTTTAAAAACTATTATTGAAGATCAAACAAAATACCACATTTCCCATGAAGCAAAACAAGTTAGTGCAGTAGTGAATTGGAATACATTACTTTGTGTACAGCAACCCTCAAATTAGCTCCCCCCTTGATGATCGATATTTTTTATTTCTTTAAAAAGTAATCATAGGAACTTTAACTTAAATTACACTTAAAAGTGTGTTGTTGCATTGCTCTTAACCCTTTTACTAATCAGTTTTTGAAGAGAGGTAAGAGCTGATGTAGTGAGCACTTTGAATGTTTGGCAGTTTCCTTTTTTGACGTGTAAAAAAAAAAAAAGTCAACACTTTAATCTTTGCTTAGGGCGATAATGGTGAAGCAAACCTCATCTGGGTCTCGAGCCATGAAGGATTTACAAACATTTACTGCATCCTTTAAAACAACCAAAATATATCAGAGTATTATTGAAAATACATTTCTAGAGTTTATAATATACCGGTGCTTTACCTCAAGGAGAGTTTCCTCTGAAGTGTTTCCATGTGGAATAGGAAAAGGCTTACGGCCATCTATGACATATGAGCATGTAGTTTGATAAGGAAAATATTGACATCAAATCAATAACTGTAAAGCTGAAGCAAATTACCCAGTTCATAGAGCTTTCCTCCCACATTAACAAAGGCTATGAAATGTAAATTGACTCGTTCGTCAGCACTTGGTGCCTGGCACATGGTAAATGAATGTATTGTTATACAATATACGTTTAGAAAGACAAAACGTATTTTTAAAACGAATACAAACCTCAGTCTGTCCTTCTTGAGCACTTGATTCATGCGTAACACGTATACTCTGCAAAGGACAAAATTAAGACATGACCAAACTCAAATTTATAATAGAAAATATTGAAGAGACATACAGTATATTAAAGGCTATTGTTACTATCAAAACATACGGTATATGGAATACCTCATCCTTCTCAAGGAATACAGCCCTTTCCTCTGGGTTCATTTGAGAAGTTTTCTCAAGAAATTTCTTGAGAGGAGAATCAGGCTCTTGAATAAAAACACATACTTATTCAAGATATCTACTTAAAAAATAACCTATTCCTGAATGAATAGCAGCCAGTTAGTTGCAGTGTTGATACATCTACAAAAATGATACTTCTGTTTTGCATAACATTTTCCTCAACAAAAATAATGTCCAAATTATTTGCTTATAATATACATTTACAGCAGCAACTGAAGGTTTCATTTCCCATGCATGAGATTTTCATTGCGTTGTGCTTCTGTAGACACATAGCGTACATAAATGGTTTGGTTCATATTGGATTGCTAAAGGGTTTATGAAGCTGCTTGCTGAGGCCCATTAAGCTGCTGGTAACTCCTAAGGTACAGGTGGACACATATGTACAATATACAGCTGCAGCGCAACTACAACAAACAAATAATGTATGTTTACCAAACTCCAGATGTTTCAAGTTGTTTGCCACAGCATGAATGATTCCTATTGTTCCACAGGCATTTCCAATGGTTTGTTTCATAAAGTAGACATCAGGGGAGACATCTTGTTTCTTCACATTTGCTTCCTCTTCCTGCTTGAATGCCTCATACTGCACAAAAATAAAAGTACAGTGGGACATCAATTCCAATATGATAAATAAATATAAAGTTTTACAGGATTTGGACATACCTTGTCTGTTATTGGGAAGAGGAGGAGCACCGCACACACTGGTCTTGGTACCATACTAAGAAGCTCTGGATCCAAACCATAAACATCTCCAAACTGCCAAGTTGGTTTCATCCCCAAGCGGTTCAGAAACTGTATTTGGGAATAAGAGTTGTAGGCGATGCTCAAACTCCCATGATACATGTTAAACACTCTCCACTAATGATTAGGAACTTGCAGCATGCCTAATGACTTCATTTCATTTCATTAACGAAATCTATGGGTTTCAGAAGCCCCAGTCACAAATAAGGTAGTCTCCAGTAAATTGCCATGTGCAGATTGCCACATTCAGCTCTGACCCCCAGTCATACACGCTTCAGTCCCTGAACATTGCAGGGTTTGCTCTGTTCACACTTAAGCTGGCTTTTGTCTCTCTGTGTTCTATCAGAATCAGAAAAGGGTTTATTGCCATTGTCAATGAACAAAATTCTCCAACATAGGAACTTGTCTCGGCCTTAAGGTGCAACATAAAACACTGAGCAATAATAAAATAACATCTATTCAATCAAAAAGGGCATGCATTAAGAAACAATTAAAATTATTTCTATGTACACAATTGCTATTGCAACGTGCTGGATCATTTAAATTAAACCAAGCTCGTAACCAAAGAAACGAGCAGTAATATTGCAGATTTTCTGGCTTTATTCACACATAACCGTTCCCTACATTAGTCCTGGAAATTTACCAGGAAAATGATCAGATAAATAATTCAGGGGAATCGCTTCTGGCTTCATTAACATATGTAACTGCTCGGGAAAATGCCAGGTAAATTTCCAGGTAAGGATGGATGTGTGAATGGGGCTAGAATGAGACAAAGTTAGGACCGTTGCCATAGCAATTCATTGTTGTGTTATGTTTTACAAAATATAATAAATCGAAAAAATCTTCAAAATATTGCATTTACTAAAGAAATAAAACCCCTACATTTTCGTTAAATGTGTGTCCTATTTAATCTATATATTTTTTAAAAAATCAATAAACTTACCGTCGTCATGACCTGAAATGAGGAAAAACAAAATGTCATTAATCACTTTTAATAGTCACATAACGTTAAGCTTTAGCTTTTGTTCCCAGTTAGCCCTAAGTATGTCAGTTAGCTAAGCTACCTGTTAGCTCTCTGCTGTTGAATGAATCAGTGATCAAGATTTGAAGAAAGGAAAGGTACTTACTTCTGGATTTGATTCTAGCGGCAACCAACGTGGAGAGTCCATTGCGGTACTGTGGAGCAGAGAATTACTTATGTGGACAAATGTGAGCTAAAAGTGATTTTCACAAGTCTATTTGACAGCTGCAAACCGCTTCCGCGTTGGAACAGTGCATTGTGTGCGCAGGGGGAAACACTTTAAATTAACCCAAACAAGACACTTTACCACAGCATATGTAAATAGAATAATACATAGCTGTCGATTAAAAAATATTTTAAACATGCAGTCGTAATAGAATTTTGGTAATTATTTGGTGCATTATAATAAACCCACGCAAATCACTCGTTACACCCACGTGGCATTGTGGGACAGTGGTCTGTCCCAGGGCGTGATCTGCCTGCAACATGTTTGTGCGCAGGACAGACTAAGAAATTCTGGAAACTACATTCACAAGTAATCTCAGGTCAAAATAGGAAGGAACCCAGAGGAAGGGTATATCTCATGATATGATAATTTAGGGGGGTCTGCAACACCACCACAGGAGGGCTCTGTGCTCTCGTCTGCAGAAGTGAAGATGCCAGCAGCTGAGTTGACGTATGGTAGGCTACTTGGTTGGCTATGGATACATTTACACAAAGCTGCGTTCTCATTATTTACACCTGTTAAAGCGAGACATCAATTTCTCATTTCTGAACAACTCATTCATCAGCATCGCAACTCCAGCTAACGGTGCACTGTTGACAGGCTGTGGAGGAGGGCAATATGTGTTGAGTTTATGTTTCATGTGTTTCAGTTTCGAATAAGGTCGTGGACATCATTAATAGATTACCACCTGATGCATTTTCTGATACAGTGAGAATTTGTTTTGTCTTGCAAATATTTGCAGAAACTAAATGAGGATCTACACTTCTTGACTTGACTATATGCATTTTTTTTGTTGTTGTCGTTATTCAGTGTTTGCACATTCTGAACTATCTTTGTGGACAGTCTACGGGAGTTGATTCAGCTGTTCTGTCTAATGTGAGTTAATAGGTCTTAAACCTATTTCTTAAATGGTTCTACGGTAATCTTATTTTGTTTTTGTTCTTAAAAAAAAAAAAAAGGAACTCTCAAATGCTGGTGTCACACTTGACCACGATGATCTACAGACTATTTCAAGATTTGTTTTATTAACATTCAGGTATACAACACACACACACACACACACACACACCACACACAACACACACACAACACACACACACACACACACACACACACACACACACACACACACACTCTCCCCTGGAACTTCTACACATTTTTTCATGTCTCGACCACAAACTTAGATAAATTGTATTGTATTTTTAGTGAAAGAGCAACACAATGTGGCACACAATTGTGAAGTAGTGAAAGGAAACATATTTTTAAAATAAACTGAAAAGTGCAGCATTCAAAAGTATTCAAGCCCCCTGTGTCAATACTTTGCGGAACCTTTGCTGCAATTACAGCTGAACGTCTCTTGGGTATATCTCTACCAGCTTTGCACACCAACAGAGTGACATTTTTGCCCTTTCTTCTTGGCAAAACAGCTCAAACTCGGGTCAGATTTGATGGAAAGTGTTGGATTTATGGTGCATTCCAGTCATCCTCGGAGCTTGGATTTTTCACGTTCCGACTTATAAATTGCCACTTGAACAACCTTCCAACTCGAAATTCTTACTCGGAAACTCTGAGAAAATTTCAAAACCTGCATTAGCAAATCAAACATGGCTGCACCCTGCGTTTGTGAAAAATGAAGACCCGACAGATTTATTTAATGGCTCTCCCTCTACTGTCGACCCGCTGTCTGTGGGCAGACCTGCTCCTGTGGGCAGACCTGCTCCTGTGCTGCCTCCCAATGTCTGAAGTTATAAATGCATACAAATTATACAAATGTTGCTAACGTGTGCACAGAGCATTAGGTCTGGACTTTGATTGGGTCATTCGAACACATGTTTTGTTAAATCATTCATATGGTTTTCTTCCAAGATTGTCCTGTATTTGGCTCCATCCATTTTCCCATCAACTCCCATCAGCTGTCCCCGCTGAAGAAAAGCAGCACCACAACATGATGATGCCACCACCACCACCAAGTTTGACAGTGGGAATTGTGTGTTCAGAGTCATGTGCTATGTTATGTTTTCTCCTCAAATAGCGCTTTGCTTTTAGGCCAAAAAGTGACATTTTCGCCTCATCTGACCAGAGAAACTTCCTCCACATTTCTGCTGGGTTTCCCACATGGCTTCTGGCAAACTGCAAATTGGACATCTGAGCTGTGGATCTCTGCATCCTCCAGAGTTACCATGAGTTACCATAAAGTTACCATACTTAGCATCATCTCTGATCAGTGCTCTCCTTGTTCGGCCTGCAAGTTTTGGTAGACGGCCATGTCTTGGTAGGTTTGTAGCTGTGCCATACTTTCTGGATGATGGATTGAACAGTGCTTTGTGAGATGTTCAAAGCTTGGGAAATCTTTTTACAACCAAACCCAGCTTTAAACTTCTCCACAACTGTATCCCTGACCTGCCTGGTGTGTTCCTCGGACTTCACGGTGCTGTCTGCGCCTCAACATTCACTTGGCTAACTTCCGTGGCCTTCACAGAACAGCTGCATTTATACTGAGATTAGATTACACACAGTTGGACTCTTTTTTTTGGTATTCATTAGGTCGACATTCAATCTTTCTGCAATCATCAGGCAACTTCTGACGGCGATTGGACTCAAGGAAAAGGGCCCCAACATATTTTTTCCCCCCAGTTTTTTCTGTCTGTGGATTGTGACAGGACAAAATGTGGAAAAGTTCCTGTGGTATGAATACTTTCTCAAGCCACTGTATTACATAATTAAACACAACATATTTGTCTTATATTCATGAAATATGGCCTAGGTCAGACTCATTACTATTGCATGCAAAGTACTTTTGTTAAGTTTAAAATAAATTAACATATTTGCAGATATGCTGGCAAACACAGCCTCTCTGCTGATGGTTTAGTATCAAAGTTGGAAGAAGATAGCAGCAGGTGGGGCAAACCCTGTCTCCAAGTGATACACAAGTTATGGAGTGAACATAGTGCTGAGGTCCAGTTACAACAAGAAGCCAAAGGGATCCTCAGCATTGGCCAGGTACTCATCATACTCCTTAAATGTTTATCTTATTTTTTTTGCCGTATTTATGTGATGTCTTATGTTTGCAGTTAGTTGACATGCAGTGGAAGCTCGGTATGGCAGTGAGCTCGGACACATGTAGGTCATTGAACTCTCCATATTTGATGGTAATGCTGAAGGTGGCTGATCCTTCTGGTCAGATCCATCAGAAGTCTTTTGAAGTGACCATTCAACAATTCCAGGTTTGTATCAATTGTAATTTGAATGCACAATATTTTGCTCATATAAACCCTAACTTTTCTGGTTTGGTTGTTTTGATGCTTATTTCAGAACCTGCACAGTCATTTTAAGGATATTGCAGCGGTTATGGAAACTGTGTGATTCAATCTAGTTAATCTTGTTCAAATGTTTCCGTGTGTATACAAATGTTATTTTGTTATTTTATGATGGCTCACAAATTTGAAACCTTTCAATTGAAATGTTTTTAGTTTTGTTTGTGGAACACATTGCTACTGAATATTAAATATGATTGACTATTGAATTGTACCACGTTTCTACTGTGATATAAAGAAGTAAGAGTAATACAGAGCTTGATTTTAGCATTTAACTCATATTCACATTATTATGGGATATAATAAATAATAATAATCCTTATTTAATGAATGACCGCAAAGTCTATAATTCCAGTGCTTGTGACACAATCCTTCATAAGAGTTAAATATTTTTTCTTGAATATTTTGAATTCAAACATCTAGAAATGTGGAAGTAGTAAATACAATCCTTCAAGGTTATTTTATTTTAGTCATTAACATCCTGTCCTGCACAAAACCAAAACTTGTGGAACAACCTTGGTAATGGAGGCAGTACTTTCCATAATAACACCGCTTTAGTTTGGGTGACAGTGAATGGGGTGGGGCCTCTGTCACGTTTCACTCGCTTCTGTTCAGCCCTCCATGGTTCAGCCCTCCATGGTTCAGCCCCAGCCCGCTCCGGCGCATGGGGCAGCAGCGCGGGGCGGGACGTCGACGCGCTCTCTTCGCTGCTCCGCCTTTACCAAGGCGCTAGTGGGAGAAAGGTTTCTTGTCGTGGTACAGCGTGCGAAGGGACATACCACCTCCACTCTGTATGTTATTTTTTAATAGAAAGGTGAGAGACGCCAAAGCGAAGGAAAGTTCTGCATGGGTGTGTTTTCAAAGCTGCAGATGAGTGTCGTAATGAGCCGCCCAAGAGCGCACCAGGAGCAACACAAAGCGCGTCAAAGAAGTCTGCTTTCACTCAGACTTTTGTTTACACAGAAAGGAACCAAAGCCACGTTTTACTTAGCACGGGTAGCTAAAGCAGTGCTGTGTACTGTTATTTAGCTCACTGCACAGCCCATTGGACAGGGTGCCACACGCGCATGTTTGGCCTGCCACATTGAGTTTTTTAATTTAAGATTTGTTTCGTGATTTGGAAGAGAAACGGCACATGTTTGACTCCTGCATTTTGACAAAGTCACCATAGTTGGTGTATTTAGAAATGGAATGTTAGATTTTTTTGTTACTGGAACGAGTTCCTGCTAAAAAGGTTTCCTTAAGTCAACATGGGGAGCAGCGCGGACGAGAAGGAGAGCAGCCCCACGAGCTCTGACAGCGACAGGCGCGTCGCCTTAAGTTACATCGGCTGGACTGCGCTGGACAGGCGCACAACACTGCCCATGTTGCCCTGGCTCGTGGCTGATATTCGCAGGAAAAGCGAGAGGGGCGATTACTGCGGCCCTCAGGTTCAGCCTCGGGATGTCCAGCTGGTCCTCAACCCTCCTTTACTACGTTGTGTCCCCTCCAACAACAACAACTCTTCAGTGTTTATCTTTGAGCACAAGGCGCAGCTCATCTCTCGTTTCATACACAACAGCAATGACCTCTCTTATTTTGCCTATCTTTTGCGAGGACAACCTGACAACCCCGAGTCAGAGATGTCTTGTCACGTCTTCAAGGCCTGCGACCCCAACCAGGTGAGATTTGTCAAAATGACTGCAGGAGCAGGAGTTTTCAGTTGCTGCATACATCCCATCCACTTGTTTGGGCCAATAATTGACGTTACACATTACTATACAATTGAAATAAGTAAAAATGTGACAATAATAAGTGGTTGCACTTGATTTCACGATAGAAAAGCTTCATGAATAGAAGCCTATAATAACAATACAATCATTTTCAAATACACTTGGGCCGTACAATAGACAATAGACAAGGACATAAAAACATGTTTTCCTTGGAATTAAGTATTTAGGCCAGTGCCCTGAAAGGAAGACGAATTGAGCACACAGGGTTTTTGACATAATTAATCCTCTCCTTGTTCTGCTGCCATGGGATCAGTGTGACAGAGGTGGAGGTACTGGCACTATTTTGAAGCGCACATGCATGTCAAAACTAGGTAAATATAAACAAGTTAAGTGCATACATTTGGGTACAAACTTGGGAGGAGTCATGTTTTCCTTTGGAATATCCAATCATACTCATAGTATTGGCATTGATTGTGTCTCATGTTTCCTGAGGTATGTGAGTGGCACAAGCTGGCCAGGCTCTTTGTCTGCTAAGAACAGGAGAGGCAACCAGCACGTTTGAGGTGTCAGGCTACGCTCTGATTGAAAACTGGCTGTAGACATCGTGACCATATGTAGATCTTATTGGCCTCATTATGCACTAAGCAAACCGGTTTATCTGGCAGAAGTAGCATTATTATTATTCCTGTTAACCTTGTGATGAGCTGGCCTTTGTCCAGAGTGTACCCCGCCTCAGGCCCAAAGTCACTGGGATAGGCTCCAGTCACCCGTAGTAGAAAATGAGTGAATGAGTATTATTATTCCCTTTTTTCGATTAGATTTTCAGATTATCTATTTGAAAAAAGGATTACTACTTGACAGATGCCGACACCTAGAAAGACCAACATTCTTTGGGTGCGGATTACTCTGTAAAATATATAGTTGAAGAGTTAAATGAAGGTTGACTTAAGAAGAAAGACATACATTTGCAATGTGCTTTATTGCCATACATTGCATTGTCAATCTACTTTAATCTTTACCTTGCGTGCTATTTTTTCATCCCTCTATGCATACCAAAGAAAAACAAAGAGCATTGAGATTAGGTGCGCTCAAGGACAATTTAGGCATAGAGTAATGACAATGGCCTAAAATTATAGATAAACATCTGTCTAATGTGCAATTGTTTTTCATACACAAGAACGACAAGTACCGTCTTGTACTTGTACTTATATAGTTTTTTAACATAAAATAGTTAGTTCAGCTTGGTGTGTTCAATAAATATGTAGACAAATCTCTTTAGATTATCAACCACTTAAAGTTAAACAAACACTTTCACTACAAGTTAAAATGTAACCTTTTACCTAGACTAGACTGTTATGTTCTCCCAGACACAGGCCAACACAAATAGAACTCTGAGGTAACGCCTTATGCCACTGATGGGCACCTTGAGCCAGCACAATATATGCCCCCAGTGTTTTCACCTCTGCTCTCTATATTAAAACTAACATTTGTGGGATGTCACTCGGCGAGTTGTGGCCTTGTGGAGCGCAATTGATAAAGGTCACAGTCTAAATACAGTTAAACACTAACAAAACCCAAACACAAATCATGTGTGGTGACTATTATTCACACATTACATCAACAAAATGCTTCTCTGTACTTACTTTCGACTATTCAAAAAAATTTGGACTCGGGGTAAACTGCATAATATCAAATCAAATTCACAATGTATGTTGCCGCAATTACAAATTCACAAAGACTGCAATTATTTAGATAATACTGTACATTATAATAGAATGTCCTCTGCAAAGACAAACAAAACAAAATATCCCATCTATTTATCTTGTAGTTTAGACCTCTACAAACATGTCGTCTCTCACACGTTAACGGTCGCAATTGTAATGAGGTCAGAGGTCAGATGTTTAGGGTTCAGAAATGTTATGCAGCCATTTTTCTCCAATAAGACAATAAATTAAAATCATGGGACTTAACAACTGTGCAGAGAGTCAGTGAACATGTTCCTATTGTTAAACTGTTTTAGGTCAAGTGTAAAAAGTCTTCTTTAAATGTTGGATGAAGAACAAAGACTGGTGTGAGAAAGTTTGTGTGGAAATTTGGTGTATGTGGTATAGTAGATCATAGCTAATAACTAATAGCTAATATTATGAATTATAGAGTTACATTTTAAGTGATTGTTGTGTATATAAAACAATTTAGCGTACGGGTAGAGCGTGCAAGTTTTAGCTCATCCAGTCCAGCCAGAAACATGTGGTAAACTTCTAATGAGTGTCAGTTTGGTTTTAGTTTAGGAACATGAACTTATTAACAGTTCATCAGTGATGCTGTTGTAGTGGTGAACATTACCCAAACACGTGATATTCTTGCACTTTTACACAGTTTAATCCTCAACCATGACATTTACAGGCGCGTTTGAACACATTTCTGAAGGATTGCTGTGATATCATTTGAATATCATCATTGAGATAATAAAGACTAGATATATGATTTTTTTGTCAATATCGCCCACCTCCTTTTCTGTATCAGTAATCCATCATCTTTTGATTAGATTTTTATTGAATTTCATGGACTATGGATGAGATCAACAGAACCTCAGTGCAGTGGCTACTATTTAATCTGTTTTCCCAGCATAGTTTTAGGGTTTGAGTCGCTGATGTACTGATAGTATTGCTTAGAGCTACAGGGGCTCAGAGAGGACAATCCCTGTGCTTGTTTTGCCTTAAGCCCTTGACGCTGGCCTCATTTATTGGCGTTTGTGCTATGTAGACAGGATTTGGACAGCCACCAATGTCACGTATTGTCATAGATACAGTTATCAGAGTAATGTTAGGTGAAGGACAGTTGCTATCAAATGATACAAGCTCTGAAATGGTTTGAATAGAGACAGTCTGCCTCATGCATAATTTGTCCTTTCATGCTTTTCTTGGTCACACTATTTGTTACATAATGCTTCTCTCTAAATGTATTTACCCAATAGTCTTAGTCTACAGTCAGATGCAAGAGGAGGGGAGTGAAACCACTGTTACTTCTAGAGCATGTCCGAGGACTAACTTTGCCTTGGCTGCTGCCTTTGTTTTCTAGTTTCTTTTACAGTATTTCCCCTTTTATGCTAGCTCGTTGCACATTCCAAAACATTGCGAAAGAGTTTCCTCCATGCACCTAAGGAACTAAACTTTCCAAAGATTTGTTGCTCAAGTGGCTACTGCAGATATTTTAGTTGCCGTTTTTTTGTCCTTTGTTTTGTCTGGAGAGTATTTCCAGGCATGAGCTATTGTTATTCTTTGCCTTTGTTACCTTTGGTCAGATTTCCTAAACCTGAATAATTCACATAAGCTTACTGTACACTTTACACCCTGACCATTCAAATGCTTATAGTTTGCTGTTCTCTAATGTTTTTGTGTGTTATTTTGTATCATTTCCTTTATTTCAGGTTCCTGAGATCATCAGCAGGATTCGACAAGCATCCAAGTCTGTCCTTAAGGAAGAAACAAATCCAAAACAGGAAGCCGAAGAAGCCTTCTATAACTCCCAAAAGTTTGAAGTGCTTTATTGTGGCAAGGTATAAAAAACATCACGCACACAAAAGCTGACATGTCACTGAGCTCATAATGGGTAGTAAGTAAAACATGGTATGTTTTTCCAAGGTGACAGTTGGCCATAAAAAGGCTTCGTCCACCCTTATTGATGAGTGCATTGATAAGTTTCGCCAGCACGAGGTTGAACGTAAACGACTCCGCCTACTTAATGGTCAGCGGGGGTCAACAGAAAACACATCAGTGGAGTTTTTCATGGGTGCAGAGTCAGACCCACTGTCAGCCGTTTTAAATACCAACACAGAAGACCCCAAAGTGCCTGGAGCGGATGACATACCATTAGGAGGAACAGGTTTGGAAGAAGCAGTTTATCTCTTTATACTAATGACAGAATACAATATTTAGTATTAAAAAAATATGAGTTGTTTGTTGGGTAAAATTACCAAAATGTATACAAAAATAATAGAGCAAAAAAAATGGCAGGTTTGCATGTTTCTCCCTGTGTGTGTATGTGTGAGTGGGTTTCCTCCGGCACTCCAGTTTCCTCCACCAAAACATGCACAGAAGGGAAAAAATCCTCCAGCGAAGGTTGTCCTGAAAAAAACAAGCTCAAGATCTGGAAACGTGTCCCCAACCGCTGTGCGGCAGCAGCTCTCTGCTCCTGACAGGTGGCCCCAGTGCACTGGTTTAAGAATGGGTCAAATGCAGAGAATGAATTTCCCCATGAGGGTTTAATAAATTCTACCTTACCTTATGTAGATACAACCCCAAATCAACAATTTTGGCCTTTGTGCACAACTAACTGAAATGATCAGGGTAAAAAACAATTAGTATTTTCCACACTCTCAGTTAACAACAGTCTCAGTTCTATTGGCCTGAGTGTCTGGGAGAACATAATGGAGCCTAGTCTAGGTAAAAGGTGTATTGTTGTCACTTATAAAAATGTATTTGATCATTTTGTGCATAGGTAAAGTGATATCTACCGCCAGTCAAAGCAGTCTGCGCGGTACATTCCCGGAGTGTATCCTGGAGGACTCTGGGTTCGTGGAGCCTCAGGAGTTCCGTACTCGGTGCAGCAGCCTCGCAGGGAACCTTCAGAAAAAACCTGGAGAAAATGTCATCATTGCACCCACACGACGCCGCCACTCTAGTGCTCCAAATCACGTTCAGCCTTCTGACGCTGACAAAAACCGCACAATGCTTTTCCAGGTAAAGCGGGCTTTTTCTACGGAAAGTAATAACACACAGTTTCCTGATAAAAACAGCTGCTCACTGGTCAGTTATCTGTGTCTCCAGCTCACCACAGCAGGGTGTGAATTTCATTATCTTTAAGAAAAATGCTCTTTCAAAAAACTGTCCTGTGTTGTTTATGGTTGAAATAGAGTACTAACACAAATTTGCAGCAATAATTCTATGCATCTGTCAAAGCTCATGAGCTCTAGTTTAAAGGTAATTCTATGATTGATATTCTCCCTTTCACAACCTAATCCTTAGAAGAACTTGGCAGCCCTGGTGTGATTGCCTCAGACTGTTTCACACTGTAACTCTTCCCCAGAGTCCTCCGCACTTCTCTGGTACTACAAATCATTTTTATGTGTGAGCTTCTGGTTGTTCCAACATGGCCACCAACCTAACTTATGTTACTGCTCCCAGTTAAACAGGTTGTAACTTCTGAGCTGTATTTTGTAATTTATTTGAATATGAAAATGAAAGGGTCCTTGAAAAGCTTCAGTGTTGACCAGCTGCGGTTCGAAGCTATATTTAACAACTAGAGCACAACGCTCAATATGATACTCCACATAGAAGTCAATTATGTGAAAAATCATTTGCTCAGTCGTGTTGACCTTGATTCGAAATGTGTTTATGTCTCATTCACTGTGTCTCCAAAATGCTCCAGGCAGTGCTGGTCACAAGATATTGGTCAGATGTTTTTGCTATGTTGTTAGTGAGTGTCTTACCATTTTTCTTTGTGTTTCACAGGTTGGACGGTTTGAAATAAACCTTATAAGTCCAGACAGTAAGACAGTGGTGCTGGAGAAGAACTTCAAAGATATCTCATCATGCTGTCAGGTTTGTTTATTCACGCTTGTAGCATTTTTGTGAAAAGGTCATCTTATCTACCTGACTGAGTTAAAACTATATTTTGCAATCTAAAGCAAGGATTCTATTTACTTGAAAACATATTTGGCTGAGCACTACGTAAAAGAGGTTATTTGGGGATTTAAACGTGAAAAAGACTTTCAGAATTCAAAGTAAACAAGTATAGAATAAAATATGAAATGATTATGGACCAAATTCCCAGAACTAAACCCCAGCCTTTACAATGACTAAATAACAATTTGGATCTGAATTAATCATGGACTTAACCAGGCTGTAAAACTATACTGGAATCGCTTCTTTAAAAATGCAGACACTGCTGAGTGCAAAGAAAGACTGTGCACCACCAGTGATAGACGGGCCTTCAACGATCGTTAAAATGTTTTGTGTTAATTAGGGTTGTTTCCTGAAAAGTTTCCGGAATATTACCAAAGGAATTTCAGCTCTGATACTTTGGGAATTATCCAAAAAATCAAGATCAAAAAGCTTTATTACACATGTTGTTATGGGAAATACACAATTAATGCAGTAAGTGCCCTCTTCCACCAATGAGGTCCCATTTAACTGTATGAAACTGTATAAAAAGTTATTCTGAAGCGTTTTTCAGTCCTAACCATCCTACTCTTTGTAAATGTTACCTTTTGGTTCTATGAATGTTTCTATTATGTTTAACAAGTCACCAAACTGTCATTTGTTTTGAGAATCTGGTTTGTCATTCCAAAGAAAGGACCATGTGTGTTCAGATATGACTAAACTTCATCAGTTTGAGAATGTTTGAAGCCGCAGCACCTGGGACCTCAGTGGAAAACATGTATTTATAGCTTAAATGCTCAGTTTTTTTATACAGTCTTAAATTAAATTAAATCTGGATGCTAGATAATTGTAACATATTAATATTTATTGCAGTTTCTTTTGGAAAATTTCCCTCAAGATATTGTATATCATGTTGAAATTATCTAACTGTGTAATGTTCTGCGTGATTATAAAATGTTGTGTCATGCATCTAAAGTGGCACTGTTGCCCAAGACAAATTTCCTCTTGCGGACAATAAAGTGTACTTCACCTTACTGGAACTCTGTCTCCATAAATGCCATATTAGTTGCCCCGGATATCTAAAACATCTTCCCCATCAAGCCCTAGTGGTGCTGAAGACGTATTTTTTTATACTCTTTCTGCTGGGGTTGTGAAAGCACAAATATTTCCATAAATTAAGGTTGTTATGCAATTGTATATCGTGTATTGTCATATATTTTCAGACAACCTTCAGAAGTGTTAATTCCAATTTCCCCCCCATTAATTGTCATAGTTTTCCATTAATGCCCATCATTTTGCAACCCTAATGCTAATTTTGTTTGCTTGTTTATTTATTACAGGGTATAAAACAAAATGACCATTTTGGATTTATTTGCCGGGACAATTGTGAAGGCGGTCCTAGTCAGTATGTCTGTTACGTTTTCCAGTGTGCCAGTGAGTCTTTGGTGAGTGTTATACACTAGACAAGAGTATCACTAGTGTTCGCTCAATAACATCTCTATTTCCTCACTCCTCTTTGTATTTTAGGTGGATGAGGTGATGATGACACTGAAGCAGGCTTTTAGTACAGCTGCTGCCTTACAAAGCAATAAGACCCCGATCCAGCTGTGTGAAGCGTGCCCCATGCATGACCTGCACAAGCTCTGTGAGAGGATCGAAGGTACCATGTGAACTCACATTTGAGGCTTTCCTCTGACTCATGAATATATTGATGCATGGTCTGCTCTACGTTTTACACGCAGATAAAACTGCGATCTTGTGTCCTCAGGTCTCTACCCACCTAGAGCAAAGCTAGCGATCCAAAAATATCTCTCCCAACTCAACGACAATGAGCAAGCTGAGATTTTTGAGCGAGTCCAGGTACAACATGTGTGGATGATACAGGAGATGACAGTGTATTGTGTAATTACAGTTTAAAGAGCTTTTACAACAACATATACGTGTTTGTGTCAACAGAGGCAGAAGCCATGTTCAGACCAAGAGGAAAATGAGCTGGTAATTATCCAGCTAAGACAACTGTGTGAATCAAAACAAAAAACCCACTCACACCTTGGAGATGTTCCTCAGGTAATTTTAGGAATGCGTAATGATAGACAATGTTAGCGTAAAGTTATGCTTGTTATTTTAACTGTATTGTATTGAACAGAATGCAGCCAATAGCTCAACAGCTGGAGATGGTGCAACCAGCGGCAGTCGTTTCAAACTTGATGTTCTCAAGAATAAGGCTCGCTCTTCCCTTACCAGTTCTTTGGAGAACATTTTTGCACGGGTACAGACTCACTGGAAAATATAAATAATGTTTAATATAAGTTTTATTATAACACTGAAATCCCTAAGCCCATACATCATTTTATCCAGGGATTTGGATTGACCTATATTTCTCACAATGACACTGCACATCAATAGATTAATTATCATGCCATCTGTTTTGGTCAACAAACATGGCAACAAGCCTCGTTTTGAGCATTTTTTCTATTTAATTGTGAACCGGCCACCCTTATAACTGTTTTTATGAATGACACTGTATATTGTCTGATTTTCACCAGGGGGCCAGTCGGATGAGGGATCGGTTGGGAAGTATAGGAAGCATTGGAAGCTTTGACAGGGTGAGTGAAAAAAAGAAAAGAAAAGAACTTGCATGTTGGGATTTGCTCAGATCATGTGTTCTGTAAATGCTAAATGTTTATTACACACATTGAAAATCTGTAGTATGTTTGTAACAGAAGCATAACATTATTGTATAAAAGCCAAACTTGTACAAGTCTACAATGTTTTTACAAAAATGTTACTGTTGTGCAATTTGCGTAATGTAAGTGTGTCATAAAGTTTCTTTGGCCAAGCATCAATCATAAACAGCACAGTGTAAGTTAAGTACACATACACTCTATAAGGCTTGCCATATTCCAGTTGGCTTGTAACTGTTCAAAAAGAAAGCTCAATAGTAATATTTTAAAGTAAATGTTTATTAGTTTAGTAAGTATAATGTCAGCTGCGTTTTGGGCCAATGAGCAGGAAATCCAAGTCAGGATTTCCACTTGTGATTGCTGAGTTGTGCCTTTATGCACTTCCTTTTTGTCACCATATGAAAGTACAAACTTTGTTCTAATTTGTACAAATAAATAAGGCACTAAACTTTGTAAACAGTATTTTAAGAAACCAGTAACATGTTTTCTACTTCAACTGTGTTTTACGTAAGATCCAGCAGGTATTTTCCTTGCTATACCAGTTTTAAAGAGGCAGGTTACAGAAGTTGGGGAAAGGAGTTTGGAGGGTTTACTTGTTCTGAAGTCCTTCCCTCCAGTGTGTGTCAATGCCATGAGTCACAGGACTGAATTAGAATACAATAGGTGTGGGAGTTGTACTGCATGAGGGGAGACATGAGGCAGCAGTGGGGCTGAATAGAAAGAAGAGCCTGGAGTAGGTCCTGCTGTGGCTTACGTTGTGAGTGAGGTGAGTGCGTTTCTGAAACACGAGCTGCTGTTTTATTTGGCTTTGGGCTTGGCAGGGCCTTCAGGTTTGAATTACTGTCTATTTCTGGTTTAACAGTGGTAGCACTTTAGCACTTTTCAGTCAGATAATAAACCAAACTATTTAAAAGCAGAACACAACAGTAGCCAAGTTAATAGTAAATTAATATAAAATAATATCTGCAAATATTGTGTCATCAGCAGGATGAGGAGTCTCCAGACCACTCTCCTCCTGGTTCCCCTCCACACTTTTCGGATGACGACCCAGAAGCCGGCATCCAGTTTCGGCGGCGTGCTCACACCTTCAGCCATCCACCTGTGAAGAAGCGCATTTCCTTTGAAAGCCACCCAACCACTCAGAGTAAACACCCTCCTCTGCGCAGACAACAGTCTGTCAACCCAGAGCTGCTCCAGAGCAGGTACTCTATCAGTCTGTTTCATAGCGGATGTTTTGCAAGCGCAACTTTTGTGTTTAGTATGAACACATGGCTAAAGCTAACATGGCTTTAAAATCTTGGAATGTAAAAGTTCAATTACTTGTGATGTGCAAAGCATTTAAACAGCACTCCATAGCTTTTCAACCTACCCAACTATCTCAACAATACAGTGGCATCACATATTTCCTGCTTGTGTTTTAATTTCCCCCCATAGATTTCTGTTCCTGTTTGTTCCTAGTTTCTTCTTTGTATAATGTTTGTTTTTATTGTGGGCATTTCATGTTTGGCTCACTACAGTCCGGTGGCCGTCTCAAGAACACGCAGTGTTTCGGAGAGTGACTCTACGTTCAGCCTCCCCTCCTCATTCTCCGCCCCCACTTTCCTGAAAAGCATTTACCAGGGCTCCCTGGGTTCCCTCAGCTCCCTGGCAGACAGTGGGAGCAACAAGAGGTGAGAGGGGGTCCTCATAACCCCCTGTGCCCCAAAACCGCCAGCAAACCGGTCACTGGGATGACATGGCTGGGATGGTGTAATATTTCTATGCTGGGAAAGCGGAAGTCCCATATATATTGGCTGTCCCAAACTTAAAGAGGGGGTATTCCACTTCTATTAGGCATTCATTTTTAACACATACAATGTATAGATCACCATATTATGTTTTGATGGTTGTCTATTTGTCTATTTGCCGAAAACAACATATTCAAATGTTTGGTTCCGGTTTAGATGCTCAGATTCTCTACCCCTCCCTCCTGCTCCTGTGCTATGTCACCCCCCGTCTCAGCGTCAGCACAACACAATCAAGTTTATCACAACTGGTGATAGGAATCACTGCCTTATGTGTTATCCAAAACAAAGCTGCAGACTTACTCACCGGACTTCCCTTTATTATTAGGAGGGAATCCTTCCGGGGGTCTGTGTTTTAGTTTGTCCATGCAACAAACTTTTGTTACAGAAGTTATAGTCCTCGGTAAAATGGTGTAAACAAAGCATACTTTCACAGATGGTAGCCTGTAACTGAAAGAACTCTAGCCACCTTTCCCCAAGTTGCCATACAAAAGAAGCATGTCTTCTGGCCATACAAATGCACTTTCTGTCAGGTCACATTTTCAGTAAAAAGCCGAAAAGAAAGGTAGTGTAAATAACTGTTGTAGCTGTACTGCTCCTGTTATCAGCTGCTCTGTTCTGTGAGGGGAGGGGCGGAGCACCGGAGTCACCTGTACAAAAGCCGCGCTCTGTTCGTAAGGGGGATTTGAATAGCTTTTGAATAGTGTCCAAAAGAGATCCAAGATTACTCAAACATCCATAAATAATATTTAAAGCCACTTCGAACTTGTTCTTTATGAGGTAATAACATTATAACATTATAGAAAGCGCCAAAAAGTAGATTTTCCATAATGCCCCCTCTTTAACGTAACATGCAGCTCTATAAACCACATTCACCCCTTCTCATGGCAGTGAAAAACTTTTTCACATTAATGCTGCTGGACCCGTTGTAGTGTGGATAAGAAGAAAAGGCTGATTTTCCATTTCTTTTGTGTAACAACAGCATGTTATATGCATGAATAACTAACAGCGCACACATCCTTTGTGGGTTTTCTGCCACTTAATTAATGAGTCTATTTACTTAATTGTAGTAGTTTTTTTGTAATTTCTTTTTCATCCAAGACAAGATGCTGTGCCTGAGTGGGAGAAAGTAAAGGTTAATATTTCCATTATGAATGAGCTTCAGCTGTGCAGACCACTGTAAAATGTCACTTCCACAGGATGTTTTCCTCTGACCGAAATCCAATCCCATTTAGCGCTTGATAGTGCGCCAACAAGAGGAGTAAAAACACTGTAAACGCTTTAGTGTTTTGGAGATTTTCCATTCATCCTATTCAAAATACAATGTTTGTGTTATACACGCCTCACTGTCATTTTCTGATTAGGGCACTTTGTTCTGTTACTTTCTGATGTACTTTCCAATTTATGCTACATAATGAGAGAAACAACCCTTGGTCTCTTTCCCTCTTTAACATTTGTCCTCTAAGTTAATGTAACTTCTATGACGACAATGGTTTTAACTACTGTCTACTGTGTTAATAATGCTGTTAGGACAAATAAAGTTGTTATAATATACCAAGTTGTTATTGTCAATATTAGACACTGACCAGGACATTTTCTGTCAGTACCAAAAAGCATGTTACTCATCTTGTTTCTGGCTTCTAACAGAAAATGCACGAGAGCTTTTTGCCTGAATGCCTGCTTTGTGGCGGATATTTTAGAAGCTAACAGTGAAACATATATTGAACTTTGCTTAACAAAGAATGTATATTTTAACAATCTGGTTCGTTTATAGTTTCAAACAGTATTGGGTGTATGTGAAAGGGCTTGAATGGTGCCGTAAATTGACACCTTGAGTATCAGTGACACGGCTCTCTTGTCTCACAGCAATGGCGAAAGCAGGAAGAGGACATTGTCAGGCTGCAGCACGGACTCCCTGAGCGCTCTTCCTCTGACCCCACGCCGCGTCTCCTGGAGGCAGAAGATCTTCCTGAGAGTTGCGTCTCCCATGAACAAGCCAGCAGTGTCTATGGAGCACCCAGGTTCGGTGACACAACTGCAAAATCTGTCATACCTGTCAAACTGCATCACTGAGAAGACTCTATAAGTTCTTCATATATAACCAGGCATGTTTTGTAAATTGACTGCTATTATGTGAAAATACCGACTTGATAAGCCCCGCCTTTTCATAGTTTCATTTTACTGTAGCAAGCTGTGAATTTTCATTTATTGTTCAAAAATGGCTACACAACATTCCCGAACCTTATGTGTCTGACCCAGAGTCAGATTAAAAAAATAAAGTGAAGTGAATATATGGAAGTGGGCACGTATAGGGAGTAGGTAAAAACAGCAATTTTTGGACATTCAAGCCCCAGTTGCAGGGCAATACAGGATTACTCAGACATGCATGAATCAATCTGTATATACAACTCTGAGTACACAAATGATAAGAGAACACCATTATAACATGGCTAAAAGCTCATTATGGTGGATTTAGCATATTATGTCCCCTTTTTTAAAATCTGAGTTTGTGTGGACTCCGCAGCAGGACGTGTGTAAAACCAAAAATATATTAGAGTAGCATTGCTTTTTTGTCTGATTTGATCTCCTTTTTTTATATGTTTTTTCTCAGACCACTCTGACACTTCGGAGCTGCTGCCTCTATCTCCATGTGCTCTGGTCTCTGGTCTGGATCCATTGGGTCGACTGGAGCCCTTAAGGGGTGATCACGCACATGGGGAGAGACCTAAGAGGACCGGGGCAGACTACAGGATGCTCTGGAAGACTGCCATTCACCAACAGATCCTACTGCTGCGTATGGAGAAGGAGAACCAGCGGCTCGAGGGTGCGTTTGAGTAATGATAAACTGGAACATTAGAGTCACATGGGCAGATGTCTCCTGCGGTCTGTGTTATTATGTGTGCTTGATGCTGGAGTACAGTTGTTTATCTGTACACACAAGTGCCATTCATATATCGTCACGTTGTTCCACATAAAACACAAAGTCTCATTGTTATAGATAGATGGATGGATAGATATTGACACAAATCATTTTATTATGCTCCTTTTATGGAACTTTATTTGTCTGTTCCAAGATTAAACAGAAATGTCCCTTCAACATGGCTTATTGGCACAAGCATCATCAACAAACCCTCAGACAACACATACAATATAACAATATACAACAATAGTTTTGATTGCACTACCTAAATGTCTCGAAAACTAAAGAACTGATTATAGACTTTAGGCAAACACGTGAGCTCAGGCTGAGCATCATTCATGGTGAGGTACAAATGGTTGAGCAATATAAATATCTGGTTCCATGTTTGATGCTAAACTCAGGTTTGATGTTACAAAAAAAGCACAGCAGAGGATTTATCTGCAGTCTTTTATTCGTCTTGTATCTACCCTGAATGTGAACTGTCGTTGCATATACTTGTGTAGCCTTTTTGTTATGTGTTTTGGGACTAAACTGGGATTAAACCCGTAACCTGGACGAGACTAAACTTGAACTAGAACAGTACCAAACCAACTAAGGACTAAACTGTGGCTCATATCTGGACGAGACCAGGTCGCGTTTGAATGCAGCTTTAGTATCCGCATTCTCAGTCAGCTTTAGTTGTTGCTTTTTATTGAAGTCGCCATTGTTGTACAACCTTCCTCAAAAACAGGAAGTTTGAACAAAAGGAGCAGTGGAGAAGTACAAATCCATGTGTAAATCATGTACTTGACATCAGTTTAAATCATGTAATTTTGGACACAGCAAATTTCCACAAGAATCTGCTAATAGTATTGTTTGGTTTGCCCCCCCCCTTTTTTATATACTTGCTGAGATAATTTTTTGCTCAGGTGATAATTCATCTTTATAATTAATTTTATTATTCATCACATGAGTATATGTTTAACAAAGAATCTGTTTTCTTTTTTGCAACTCTGACACCACTGCTGGTCTTTTTCAATAGATGGTAAGCAATATCAGTGCATGCTTTGGGTTCAAGGCTAATATTTTGCATGAATCACACTTTTGGGTTTTATATAGTAAACTCGATCACACATTGTACTGGTGGTCTTCTCGTTTATTCTTTCAACCGTTTAATTTTTCCTGCTGTTCATGTGTTCCCTGGTGTTAATGTTAGTGTTGTCCGATTACACTTCTGCACATCTACCACTTAACAGAAAATACAAGCAAGAGTATGAACATGTGTAAAGCTTTTTTGGTGTTGCAGCGAGCCGTGATGAGTTACACATCCGTAAAATGAAACTCAACTATGAAGAGGTGGGTCAGTCCTCCAAAGATGCTCAGGTCTTGTGGGAGAAGAAACTGTGCGCCCCAGGCAGGACCACAGTCCCACAAGATAAAGAGGAGATGTACCGCACTCTCTGCCAAGGTGTGTACAGTCAGCCATTTTTGTGTGCCTCAAACCAGACACTAGATAATCTTTGTATGTTTTCCATTTGCTGATGGGTAATTTTACATGTCTTTAATACTTTGAGATTAGGTGTTCCAAAGAGCCGGCGTGGAGAGGTGTGGCTCTTGCTCTCCCATCAGCACCGGCTGCGACATAGACTTCCCCAACGTCAACAAGCCCCTGACACACTGTACCGAGATCTACTGAAGCAGCTCACAGCACAGCAGCATGCCATCCTGGTGGATCTTGGTTAGCTCAGCTTTTTGTAATATACACTTTGTAAACACCTTATAACAGGGCTATTCAACTTAAGGCCCAGGGGCCAGATCAGGCCCACCAAACGATTTGATCCGGCCCGCGACCCATCTTCCGAATTTAGATTTTTTTTCTTCTTGTTTTCTGGTTTAACTCTGGGTTCGCACAAGTATAAAACTGGTTTGCTGGCTAGTCCTTATTTAATTCTGCTTTAGACCTGGTTTGCACCTGGTTTAGACCTGGTTTGATTCTGTGTTAGTCTTGGTTCTGACCTGATTAGTAGCCTATCCGGCCCAGAGGCCAGAGCCCCCTGAGAAATCTGGCCCTCAGGAAAATTAAGTTGACTAGCCCTGCCTTTATAAGTGCAAGTTTTGTTTTATTTGTGCATAAGTAAACCTGGTCAAACAGGTCAAACTCAAATATCTTTAAATTCAGTGCTAATTTTTTTTCTATCATATTAACTCTTAAACTTGTAAAAAAAAAACTATAGACTATAAAATATAAGGGATCAGGGTTGACACCAAAAATGACAGCGCCAACTGTTCAATATTGCCTTCATGTTCTCGCTCAATAAAAATAAATTCAGAATTATAAATGAATAGATAAACTGAAAAAGGACACTATTTCAGTTCCTACTTTATTCCTCTTCAGGTCGCACTTTTCCCACTCACCAGTATTTCTCAGCTCAACTTGGGGCTGGACAACTCTCACTCTACAACATTTTGAAGGCCTACTCTTTGCTGGACACAGAGGTAGGCGCTTCAAACCATAACAACACATTGCAAAGACGCCTGGTGGTAAATCTTTGTGTGTTTATCTCTGCAGGTCGGTTATTGCCAGGGTATCAGTTTTGTGGCTGGAGTGCTACTGTTGCACATGAGTGAGGAACAGGCCTTCGACATGCTCAAGTTCCTCATGTACGACCTGGGCATCAGGCGCCAGTACAGACCTGACATGATCTCTCTGCAGGTGAAACAACATGTTTCTTTCAGACCCAAGTACAATTTGGATTAGAAATTAAAATACTATACCACAGAGAACGATTTCAGTAAAAAAATATACTGACATAAAGGTACTTACTTACTTTACTTCATTAGAGGTGTTTTTATTGTACTTAAAAACTTTTGCTCTGAGGGGGCTTGTTTCTCCACAGACATGACTTGTCACGGTCCTGGAGGAGAACATGCCACATGCTTGTCTAAATGAGATGTTCTTTCTGTGCCGCAAACATTTCACAGCATGGCATATAAATGATGTATCTCCAAATGTTCCGAAGTTTTGTTTGAACTTTCTACCTCCATGGAGACATGCAGGCTGTGACCACTGAGTTATAATATAGGCTAGAGAGAACATGAGTTCTGTTACCATCACCATCGCGCCGGCCATCTTGCGAGTGGAGAAAGGGCAAAATTGTAATGTAAGAACAAGGTGATGAAATTCATAGATTAAACCTACCTGTGTCTGGAAATTTTTTATCTGAATTATGAAAATCAATATTCACAGTAAAACACGGGTCTATATTTTATGCAGACTTAAACTACGTTTGTATGTCCCAACAAAGACAAAAAAAAGTCAAATTATTAAAGTATTTATTACTAAATTATGTCCAGTTCCCTATTAGCTTGTGTGAGTTCTTTAGTATAATCTTCCACCACAACATGAGCTGGAAATGGACGTTTGCTGCCATTGGTTACCATGGCGACGTTTCTCTTGCCTTTTATTGTAACTGAATGGGCGTGCCTGCCACCAGGACTCTTACACGGTGCTGCTTTAAACTTATTAAACTTTTGAGACAGATGCAGATGAAACAAAGCTACAAATGCAATGGAAAATGTATAGCTAATGTTTTAGTTATTTTTGTTAACTTTGACTGGCATATCTTACCCATTTTTTTGTAAATATATCTTTATAGTAATACACAATACAAAATTCAAAATAATTACGAGATTTAAATGGTACATAAAGCCACTAAATCCTGTAGTATCACACAACAACACGCAACAGTCCTGTGCTCCCACCTCACATTATTGCCACACCTGTTGCATGCTCTGTTAACTCCGGTTCAAGTAAAATGACCTCAGATAGTGTTTATACGCTCGCAGGTGTGGTAATGTTTAATCTGTTGAGGTAGTCTAGAAGGACAACACTTCCCTTTTACTGAAAACGGCAGCAGTGGCCACACAGAGAGGTTTGCTACCGTTGCTTTCACTCAACTCTGACACAACTATAACAGTATACAACGAGCTTTTGTTGATGTTAACCTTTGCCTTTTTTTACTATAGAAATATTTTACCATTGCTCAAACTTTTAGTCGGATTATGTGTTTCAGTAACCTTCTTAGTTGTTCTATTCGAGACACGGTTTTTTTTCCTATCTAGTATTGCCTAATGTAGAGGGTAAAAGTGTCCTTAACTTGTGAAAACTGGATAGGCCGGAATGGCAAGACCCACTTGTTGCGGCTTGTGTCTTATGTTATTTTTGTATGCCACGTGTTTGCATGCTGTTGCAGATTCAGATGTACCAGCTCTCCAGACTGCTACACGACTATCACCGCGGCCTGTACAATCACTTTGAGGAACATGAGATCTGCCCCAGTCTCTACGCTGCTCCGTGGTTTCTGACACTGTTTGCCTCTCAGTTTCCTCTTGGCTTTGTTTCTCGCCTCTTTGGTATGTCTTCTGCAAACATCTCAAATAATGCTGCATTTGCATTCTAACACTAATGGTATGTGTATTTTCCAGATTTTGTGTTTGCCAAAGGGACTGAGGTGATATTTAAAGTGGCCCTGTGTCTTTTAAGTAGCCACGAGAGCGAGATAATAAAGTGTGACAACTTTGAGAGCATAGTGGACTATCTGAAAACTACACTTTCTTCACTCAATCAGACACAGATGGAGCAGACCATAGCAAAGGTACAGTATTTATACAAGTCAACATTGCATATTATACAAAATAATTGATCATCATTGGATATCATTTGTTTTATAATTTGCTGTAGGTGATGGACATGGATATCTCTAAGCAGCTGCATGCGTACGAAGTGGAATACCATGTTCTGCAGGATGAGATGTTAGAAACTGGGCCACTTCCTGATGACTCTGAACGCCTTGACAAACTAGAGAAGACCAACACACAGCTGAAGAAGCAAAACATGGATTTACTAGAGAAATTACAGGTGAGAATAAAATTTTATAATGCGCTGCTGTCAATTCTTGTCTGGATTTGTTAGTATTACCCCAGCTCACCAATAGATGGCAACACATTACAACAGTAAGAAAACCGCACAAGGCTACCAACCACTTCCTGTGGTGTTGCACTGTTTCCAATTAGTACACAAATGTACCTTTTCAACAGTAATTGTCCTTCATTAAAAGCACTTTCTTAAACATAATTTATTATTCAAAGTCAAGACAAACTCTACTGTTGAATCAACAGCTCAGCATCAACAACTCGTATTCCCTTAACACCTAAATGCACATATACAAGAGTTGTACTTTAATTGGTTAGTATTTATTCTTAAATCTAATTATGACAATTTCAATTATCTATTTTAATAGATGCATTTTTTTGCAGATGGACTATAATTCTCAAGAAAGTTATATAATGTAGAAAACAAAATATTGTATTGCCAAGACTATAATATTATAATAAATTAAAGCTATACATGAAAACATGACTTGTTTTCATGTATAGCTTGTTGTCCCTGAGCTGACTGTAGATGTTCTGTCCAGGCGGCTCGTCAGAAGATCCAGTCCCTGGAGACCAGCGTGGATAACTTCCTTTCTCGGGAGAGCAAAATGAAGCATATGATCCGCTCTCTGGAGCAGGAGAGGGCAGCCTACCAGAAGACCATTGAACGCATGCGCTCGTGCCTTCCCCCTGACGCCCTGACAGATGTTGAGATGACCCAGATCAAAACAGGACCAAATGGGAAAGCCAAAACAGCAGCCAAGAAGCCATGATGACAACCACGGGGCAGATGCACTCAAAGAAGTGAACAAATAGACATTGTGTTTCAAAAGACTGCTGGGATTTTTTTTTTTTTAATATACAGCTGTTAAATGCAGTACATGCTTTCACATGATGCCTGATGTGGAGGCATCCAGACTGTATGCTTTCAATGTGTTTGTCAAAAGGAACGGAAGAAATGGAAGATGTTTTCAGTTACTTTCGCCACATCAAATAAACTTTTTGCAGAGAGAACCAGGGAATTTCAAGCCACTAGGGAGGGATCCATCTTGAAAAAAACACTGCCTTGATAACTTTTAGTAGCACTACAACAGCAATGAACAGAAGCAATTAGGGTCAATCTCCAGCCATTACCTATGTATGTTTTTGTGACTTTGAATGTGACTGCTTGGATTAATGAATTAGCATTATTTCACTTGAAATATTTCTAACTGCTTATTTGATTATGTTTATTGAAGCGTTATACATCTGTCCGTTTCAGCCCACATATTGCTATTTTGCGGCTCATCTTTAGCGCTCTCACTGCCTTGTGCACTGTACATGTGATTGTACGTGGTGCTTAAAAAGGAGGAAGTGTTTCTTCCAGAGCTGGGGCAGGATGTGAGATTGTCTGCAGTCTCAGTTTCCTGTGTGACTGACCGCCGTGTCGCCCCGTTATAGCTTCTTGTTCAGACACTGAGTAGTTCACACTACCCAGGAAGCTCCGTTACACAGAGCATACTGTTTGAAGGTGACTGTAATAGAGTACTGTAAAAGCATAGATCATTTTTTGATCTGTGGTTAACATGAAAAATGAATTGAATAAGTTTGTTTGTTATACAATCACTGGGTTTTTTATCACTCAACGTTTCAATCTAATGCATATCTACATCTCACCCCTGATGTAAACTTTTTTTTTTTACAGTGGCTATATTTACAAATTGCATGCAAACAGTTACATCTGATTTGAGTAATCTGATTTCTTTCCATTTACAACTGTGCAGGTTTCTACAAGAAAAATATGCAAACTTTGTTGATTAAAAAGTTAAAGATTTAAAGAGTCATTTTAAAATTCATTGTACCTTGTCTTCTAAATACAACTGTTACTCTAAAACTCAACAAATTAACTGCTGTGTTATTACATTTTGTTTATGCGTGTAAACACACCAAAAATCCAACCTAATTTTTGGGTTATGTGATTTTGCTGGCCATGTAAATGTACTCACTGATGGATCCTGTACTTTTGTAAAGGCAGACAGGTTGAGTAAGTTCAAAGCTTCTCTGGTTGAATTTCATGTTCTGGTTCTGTCTGTCTTGACTACTGTCAGAAAGTAAAACAGTCCATGGTTAGACTGCTATTAGAAGCTAAATGATAACTGTCATAGAAAAGCACTCAGTGTCTGTCAGTCTTCCTGTCCTTGACAACTGTTTGCACTGGAGTTATTTGTCATGGCTGCAGACTTGGACGGAGACTTTGCTTTAGTAAAATGGGCTAGTCTGAGCATTCACACAGTGCACTCGCCTCATTTGACTACAGCTAATTGAAGTGGATACTGCCTGACGTTTGCTGTCAAAGTGATGTGTTCTTCTGGTAATTGAGGTGACATGGCAAACCTTTGCACCAAACTTCTCATTAATAATATAGAGAAAGTGTTTCCTCTGAACAGCAGGAATCTCCTCTGTAGATTTGTCTCTTTCTTAGCACTAGTTGTCAATGTGTAAAAGGACTGGCTGACATGCACATTTTTCAATATTTCATAACCAAAGAAGTATTCAACAATAATTCAATAGTGTCTTGGTTACCACAGTTCAATTGTGTAATAGATGAAATACGTTCTAATGTCTTTTTCTACTGGCTCTAAAGTTTAAAAGTTTCTTTTCACTTAATGTTTTAAATCAAACAAGCAACTTTATTTTCAGTGATGGTTTTAAATTTTTCGATTTGATTGAGATATGCAATTGACAATGAAGCTGTCTTGACTTGAATCAATAAACCTCACCTTGTTCTGTTGTCTTATCTGTCTCTGGCTTTCCTTTCTGCTGTGAGCTCTCATAAAGAAATCATGTTCAGTTTCTGCTGTAAAAGGTAGAGCCCTGTAAGTGTGGGATGTAGCCTCCAGCTGGAGCACTTGTTTGTTTACACAGTGTTGTATGTAAGGGCTAGGCTCGGGTTTGGTGACTTTGGACTTTGGAATCTTTTACCAAAGCAGTTGTGAATGAGGCTTAACAACCACTCCATGTTCTAATTGCTAATATATTAGAGGCTGCTGTAATTAATGTTAATGAAGAAGTAAGGTTGGGTTGGCTTGTACTGATAGTAGTGTTGTATTTTTCGAGAAATAATACTTATTAATCATTATCTAAACATTATTTTTAACAAAAGTATTAATATGTGGAATATTACTATATGTCCAATTCAAGAACTTTAGATATAAGTAGTATGATATTGAAAAGGATCAAAGTTAGCAAGTAGAGAAGCACATTTAGGGTGCATTACATGTGTAGTTATTTGGTCCTAAATTATGCAAATTTATTCCTGATTATGGACTTGTTTTGGTTCTGTTCTAGTCCTTGTTTAGTCCTTATCTAGTCCAGGTTTAGTTTAGTGCTCCCCAGTTTACCCGTGGAACCCCCACAAGTGATGGTCAGAGCCAGAGCCCCATCGCTCTAAACAAAAGGAGTCACATTCCGGGCGTATTCCCACAGTATTCCCACACGAAGAAACATCCTGCAGCAGAGGCAAGAGCGGGATACTGGGAATTCCACTGGGACCAGAGTTGGGAACGACATTTCCTCTGCCCTGGAGTCTTATCAGCGCTGCTTGTGCTTTCTCTCATCACTCTCATCCTATCTTCATCCTTTAACCCTCCTCGGTGTTCCTCTGGGTCTCCTCCTCGTCTCTTTGGAATCACAAGGATCTATTGTTTTCAATACGTATGCGCCTCACCCTTGCTGCAGCAGTAATGAAGGCCTACATTGTTTTGTTGACATTACATACTTTTTAGTTGATCAAATTGAAATAATTATGGGAATAGGTGGGACAGCCTTATTCCATTGTTGTTGCAGACCAAAGCAGCGGCTTGAGTTTCTTTCCAATTGCTCTATAGTGTACATTAGTTTTGACAGTTTATTTTATTGTGGGTGGAAATCTTTTAGCCCAGTGAATGATAGTTGGCCAAAAAGTATAAAATCTCAATTAGAAATATCTTGATGTTTCTTTAAATGATTGGGTTTTTTAGATGGCTATACTCGCAAAATTGATATGTCATCCAAGGGTTTCAGAGTGACCGTTGCCATAGTAATTAACAATTTAAAACATAATATTATATCTTTTGAGTGAGTAAAAGTCCTCTGTTTCAATTAACAAGAAGCTGAAACTTATGTATACTATAATATAATCTACCCAAAAAAATTATCCCCTCTGGCCTTCAGTCCCATCTTTACAAACTACTTACTTAGTAATAGTAATTATGGTAATTATTGTAAAACAGAGTTAAATATTAGCCCCTCCAACTAAAATGGTGACATAAAATTTTACAAAGTGAACAAAACCTATAGCCTGCAGTATGTGCAGTTGTGTGATACATGAATGTGAATAAGGCAACTCATAGCCAATTATGAGTCTTCAGTCAAGGCAGTAAAGTTGTAGCTGTTTTGTAGAGGCAACTGGCTGCAACAGGAGAAGTGAGGGGCAGAGGAGCACTGAAGTGAAGGAGGAGGTTAGACAGTCCCCCGCCTTATATGGAATTTCATACTGCTCTGCTTGTGGCAGAGTCTGTGCTGTTTCTGTAGAAGCACTCTAAAATAATCTCCTGGACATAGCTGTATGTTTCTACTCCAGTAAAGTAGCCATCAGCTTTTACTGTATGATGTTGGAGGGACAGACAAAGCGCAAAAGCTTATTGGGGAAATATTATGCAAAATCAACTTTAAGCTTTGAACTGTGTTACAAACGATATTTTCTCATTATTATTCAAAGTTATATTTTGATGTTAAAGTAATCCTGTATTCTCTTGCAACTAAGGCCCGAGTGGTCAGAAAATTCCTGTTTTCACCCATCTGCCCAGCATGGCAGCATGGTGGCATAAGACAAATTTCCCTATGGGGCCAATAAATTGTCCCTAAACCTTAATCCTGACAACATTTAACACACAGCTATTTAGCAAACTATACAGTGCACTCAATCACAAAGCAATTCAGACACACAGCAAACGTTCTCCTCACAGTGGGTCATGGGACTTTGGCGTTTGGGTGGGGAAAAAAGTCCTCAAAACTCGAATAAAAATGGATTTCTGTAATAAATATAAGTCACATCTGTTTGACACGCACATATTGGGACTAATAATCATCATACAAGTTTTATTTAACGTGGTTGTGACTGGGTTTATTCTACTTTTTGCCTGTGATGGAGATCTTTTTACAGCTCGGGCTAAGGTAAAGGGCTGATGTTTGTAACTGTCTCCTTTAAAGCATGAAACTTGTCCAGACAGTAATTGTGATAAAAAAGGAAGAGGAGGGTGTGTATGTATCTGGGTGGCGAGTGGAACAGCTGGGGAGACTCAGGTGTGCTCTGTCTGGTCCAGAGAGAATAGGCTGCTCCCCTGAGGTCTTTACCAACACATACACACACCTCGCCCTGTCTTAGAGTTTAGCCATAGTCTTAATTCTCCTCCCTTTTCCCCCTTAGACTCACATTAGCTTTTGACTTTCTCCTCCGACGCTTTAAAACAAACTCTTGGCCATGACATCTTTGGATTCAAATGGGTTCTGCACACGCCTGCACTCGACACACGGCCTTACCTACCACTGACATGTTTTAGTTAGCACACTGACAGATTTGCTTCCTACGGAGAGCTTTTCTATCTCTGTACCTGTCACGGAGAAATCTGCCAGAGGGCCCGGTGCTATTCAGCAAGAGCCAGGGCGACAGAAGGAGCAGGACAATAATGAAGAGGCAGACCCGGTGTCGAATTAAACACACAGACGCACATACATAGACACGCTACAATATGCGCGTTCCCACGACTATTCTGCAGTGATCTGTGCCTTTGGTTTCGGTGTTTCGGTGAGAGTCGTAGATCCACCAGCAGTGCCTAGAGATTCTTGTGATTAATGGCGTGTCTGTCATGTCTAAACTCTCTTCATCTGGTTGCTTGACAAGAGCCACTCCATTGCAGTTGCCATCTCTCCCCCTGCCTCCACAACTCCTGCCCCGAGCTGTAGAGACATAGCCCACAATCCCCTCGGGCGCCAACAAGCTGCTGCTGAGTATCACCCGACTTACCTGAGCCAGTGCACCTTCATTGATGAGTGCACCCTCAGGAGGCCAGCACACACACTAAGATGACAAATTTATTTCAGTGCTCTTTCAACCTCCAATCAAACACTGTCAAACCTTAGCATTTCTTTTGTTTTAGAAGTGCCACATAGGCTCAACCACCGTAAGTAACAAGTCTGAAGAGTCACCCTCCATTCTTAGTCAGACAGTTGTGTCCTGAGTCCCAGGTGGCGGTAGTGATCACAGTACAGATGTCTGCTCAAGTACATATTCTAATCAAATGATCCAGCTCCAATTATCGAGGGAATGATGAGACAAACGCTCATAGAGAGACACCGGGAGGAGGACTGGCAGGCCTAAGGAGGGGGTGGTCAGACAGACAGTGAGTCAGATAGCCACCTACAAAAGGATTATCAAATATAAGTGCAAATAAAGATCAAGTTTGTTAACATTGACCTCATTTTTCATTTTCAAACTTTTGGTGATAGCAGCTATATAAATAATGCTTGCTGTACCCTGTAGTGATTACTGGGGTCCATTCCTAATATCAAAGTTGGGACTAAACAGTAAACCAAACACTGAACCTAGACTAGATCAGGACAAAACAAAGACTAGAACAGGACCAAACCAAGTCCACATCAGGACTAACACGGGCTCAGTTTAGAACCAAATAAAGTGTGAACGCACCCCAAATGTAATGTAATCTAACTGAATAGTCCATAATGTCAGTGAGAATACAGTGTTAATGATGTTATTTCAAATTAGATATTTAAGTAATGTTTTGCATTTTATTAATTCACAGCCAACATATTTTCTTTCCTCTCAAATCTACACAG
Source organism: Chaenogobius annularis (assembly GCA_015082035.1). Taxonomy (NCBI): domain Eukaryota; kingdom Metazoa; phylum Chordata; class Actinopteri; order Gobiiformes; family Gobiidae; genus Chaenogobius; species Chaenogobius annularis. The sequence goes on from BJKM01000729.1 coordinate 35,136, forward strand.
TAAAACCTTGTTATTCTTGATTGTAAATGCTGAAATGGTGAAGGGGTTGCATGGACATAAAATTGCCTTATAGCAAAAGAATCTGAATGAATGATTTAGGGCTGTAGTCGACCAAACAACTTCTTGGTCGACTAATGACATAAATCAACTATAAGTGGGTGGGGCGTGGCACTGCAAACACTCAAAAAAGGATCTTGCACAAAACAATTATGTATACAAAGAAGTGCTAATAAACAGCATCTTCAGTTGTAGTTACTCGACTAAGACGCCAATTAATCTACTAAATGACTAAAGGACTACAGCATGGTTGTGTCTCAGTTTTTGTGATTTATTGACGATTGTTAAATTGATTTATTGATTAAGTGTATGACAAGTGTATGAATAAATAAAGTTATAGGTGCATTTATGGACCTATGTTACCATGTGACGGATAAACAGATAAATACGAATAAATAATAATAAACCTCTACAATTTATTATCATTATTTTATATTTTTTTCTGTCCCAAAGTCTTTATTTGACAGGACAGTTATACCCGGCATTGGGGAGAGAGAGGGGAGAGACATTTGGGCAAATGGTTGAGGCCAGGGCATCCAGGGCAGCCCACACAGTGCAATGCATTTAACCACTGCACCACTAGCGAAGCATGATAAACCTATACAATTTAAAATACTTAATTCCTCAATGTTTTGCCCTTTTATAGATAATCTGGTGCTCATCTTGCTTTATTCACCTGTCTCACCTGCTCCACCCCTCCACCCCTCCACATCTCCACATCCTGTCACCAAGGTAACAAAAGAAACAACAGTGTTGGGCAGAGGCTGAGTGCTGTATTCTTGCCACTCAAGATAATGTTGAATAGATAATTTCAAACTGATTCAGGCTGCGCTCATGTCTAATGGCCTGTGTGGGTTTCTATTGTGAGTGCCTGCCTTCAGAGCTCTGTGTACCAGTCATTTTACCCATACCTTTTCATTATCATATGCTCCCATTCCTTGCTATCTTTTCCCCTTTTAATACGATCTGTTATACTTGGAGGCTCCCACTGTGCATCATTAACCTTTTCTTTCTACTCTTGCTTAAACCCGGAGAGTACATTCTGCTGTTCCAGACTGTGAGGACAAGCAGAAACTTGGCTTGCTGCATAGCTCATCGGAGAATGGAGTTTCACCTGCGATCATAACCACATCCTTATTAGCCCCTGAACAGATTTTGCAAGAGCTCTTCCCCAATCTCGTCATACACCATCTGACATTGTCTCTTACCTTGCTGTATCTTACATAATATCTGTCAAACCTTACCACTGTGAGAAGGTGTCAAATTGAATCCTGAAAACTGATTCATGTGATTTAACACTATGGACAAGAATGTGCTTGCCATTTTCTCACATACGGTAGGTAGCCACTGCAATACAATTTGATTTAGATAAAGACACGGAAGCATATGTCGACGTTAGCCCACTGTATAGCTAAAAACAATGAATGTAAGGTGTAATTACTGTTCCGCTTGTGGAGCCAAGGGCCGTGGGTGAGGATGTAGTGTGCGGTCTCTCTAACAAGCTCCCACTCACCCCAGCGGAGGGAGGCAGCAGGCAGGGCTGGAGTGACTGCGAGGCTGTTAGAGCCAGTGGGTTGCATTGGCCGTGTCCCTGTGTGTGTGTGTGTAGAATTGTCACTGTGTGTCCGTTTGTGTGTGTGTGTGTGTCATTTTGTGTGTGCTGTACTGGGATGTGGAAATTGAATGGAGCCTTTCAGTTCTGCTGCTCGTCTCCCCGGGGGTGAGAGACTGGTTGCCATGGTTATCTTGGAATCCTGCTGCTAATGGGTGGGAGTTTGTGTAGCTCTGGCAACCCGGTCCGTCTGGGGTGGAATACGTGTGCATTTGGTGACTGTGTGTGTACATTGGGCTGTGTGCACGGAGGGGGTGTGGCCAGGGCGGAGGCTAGGACAGAGGAGGTCATACTGTATGTGGGAAAATAAGGGGCTTACAAAGGACTAGACAATTGGATACTGGGACCAATCATCCATAGACTTTAAAAGATGAAAAATACAACCCCCCCATTATTAATTAATAGAGGACGGAGGTTAATGAGGCACTGTGAGTATTCAATACCACCATTCTGTTTTACTATAAAATAATGTATATCGGATGTTGAACCTGAATAGTGCGTGCGGCTGGGTAAGAATGTCTCAGACACTCGGACACATCAGCACAGGATCTCCACAGGGCTGTGTACTTTCTCCTCTGCTCTTCACCCTGTACACAAACTGCTGCACCTCCAGCCACGACTCCATAAAACTGATCAAGTTTGCACATAGACTATTTGAGCCACTCCCCTCAGGCAGGAGGCTACGGTCCATCCGGACCAGAATCTCCCGCCACAAGAACAGTTTCTTTCCCTCTGCCGTTGGACTCATGAACACTTCTAAACACCTGCCACTTTAATTGCAATCCAATCAATCACTCACTGCACTGTCACTTTCTGCACTACAACTGTAAATTCTTGGGTACATAATAAGCCTATTTATATTTTTATACTATAGTAATTTTAAATCTAGCCCTTTTGATTTCATATATGTTGTTTTTATTATTGCTCTTTGTTTTATGTTGCACCTTAATGCCAAAACATGGTCCTATATTTGCCATTGTTAATTGTTCATTGACAATGGCAATAAACCTTTTTCTGATTCTGATTCTGATTCTGAACAATGGAAAAGATAGATGAATACCTGTGGAATGTAATTTTGGTCGCAGCAAAAGAGAAAGAAAAAAAATGCAATAATAAGGAGGACAGGGATGGTGCCGGCAGTTAAGGACTGGACTGAAATAACATCGGACATTTATGAAATGGAAAACTTTACGTTTGCCGAACATTGGGACAAATGGGACAGGTACAAAAAGGGACATATACCAGACTGACTTTCTATATTACTTGTTTTCTTTCTGCCTTTTTGCTCTTGGTGTCTTGTTCTGTTTATTTTTTATTTTGTTTTGTATTATGTAAAATAAATAAAATCGATGTAAACTAGCAAATGTAAAATAGCCTGATCTGATCATTATCTGATTATTGAAATGTCATCAGATGTGCGTAATCGGATATCCCAGGCTTTGACAAGGAAAATTTTGCAAAAAAGGGCAAATTAATGTGGCAAAATCAAAAACAAAAATGTTGATGTTATTTTAAATTTCATATTTTGTCTTCCAAATACAACATTTACACAGTATTAAATGACACATGTCACCAGATGTTTTTGATGATCAGATTTCTCTTGTTCATAAACACACACCAAAAATCAGATCTAATGATACATTGAACATTGGACACTCAAGGACACTAATTATTGTAGTTATCTGAGGTTTACTGGCCTTGAAAATATACCCACCAATTGTCACTAGATATAATATTCGGTGTCAGATTAATAATGAATTACAGTTTTAGTAGTGCTTCAATGCCACACTCCTAAAATACTTGACCAAGGCTATATTAGGGTTATCTCTCTTGTCAAGGCCCAAAATGAAAAAATAGGCTACAACTTTATATATATGTAAAAAAAAAAGAATGAAGTAATACCCTAATAATTAATTCCCATGCCACAACCTATTCTACTTGAACTCTATATGAGAAATGTACATTACAATAAACAAGTATCTTCTGCTCTGATTAGGCGAAACCCTAAGCTTTGGGTCTTGTAGTATTGAAATAGCTCTTTTTGTAAGTCTGAATGTATTTTAGAACATTTACAGAAAAAAACATATCAGCCCATGATTCGTGCTGCTTTGTCACTAACATTTTATTCTTCTCCTTTTGCAAAAATATTTAATTCATCCGCCCGTACAATGTGAAATTACAAGCATGCTGGTTATAATAATCTAGTCCTGATGAAATGTTCCTCTGGTTTTACTGCATTATTGCAGGAGTGTTAAGATAATACAGTGAAATGTTTGAGCCATGCCATCCCTTTACCCTCAGGCGAGTCACACTCCTAACTGGCACATACTAGACCCAACAAAACACAGGACACACACAGCACAAATTGCACAGGGAAAAAAAACACACAAAAAAACATGCCTTCTCTGCTCTAAAACTGTTGCTGCACAGTAAATATTCAACCAAATTGAATATACAATGTATGCATACTGATTATGGTGCTTTATTGTCAATAGTATTGTATCCCTGTGATATGCAATGGGACCAGTTAATCCCAGGTTTCCCTATTCCCAGTGTTGTTGTAGAAGGGATCAGTCTCACAGATGTCTTGGCTCCTGTTCGCCTTGGAAGACTCATCCATATGCTGCATGAACCCCTGTGGATTTAAAAGAACTTGGCGCGGGAATTTACTCTCTACCCCCTTTCCAGTCATTATGTATGGCCAATTCATTGTAGTCTGGAAACATTAGGGACATGGCTCTCTTATGGAGCGTAAAAATTAAAATTAAATGTGAAAAAAGGTGTTTGCATTGATTAGATTCTTCTTTCTGGGTGTATTGCCATTAAAATTTTGTCTATAAAAGACCTCCACCCTCATTTAACAGAAGTGCAGCGAAACAAGCTGGCTATAGGGTGTATGTTCCATCCTTTTCCCCTTCTATAACTGAAAGTTAGCACACACAACACTAAAGTCAAAGTAACTATAAACTCGTTGTTTTTTCATGGAAGACATTAGTGGGAGATTATATTTGCTAAAACTAGTCATTATTACCCCAAACACATAATGATGAGTGAGCGCCTAAGATTATGTAATGCATTCCTTCACACTGCATGAGTCAAGGAACTCATGGTCAACTTAGTGGATAAATTACTATAAAAATACACCACAGAGATCAGAAATTCATATCTGATGCTATAAATATCTTTGTCTAGATCACTGAGACACTTCATTTTCAGAAATCTGGTTTGCATTGAGCCCCCACCCCAATTCTTCTTCTTATTTCTGAGATTTCCACTCTGAGCCCAGACAGCCATAGCCTTGACTTGGGGCCACCCCATGCTCTCACTGTCCAACTATTTAACAAACCGCAGTGAAACAGCTTTAATTCCTTCTTACTGCAGCCTGACTGAGTTCAGCATTGCTTGGGGTCTTCTTGGAAGGCTGCTGTTTGAGGCCCAACAGGCCAGGCAGGCAGACAGGGGGAAACAGCAGCCCAGTGGATATGGGCTCGCAGACCCACAGGACATATAAGTATGTCAGTCAGAGAGGGTCCCTCCGGAGCTGTTCACTTAGTTATGGCATATTTAAATGTTTCTTTTATCATCTACCATGGGCATATTATACTTTGAGATGTTTTTGCAGGGACAATAGCTGCCAGCTGGGCTTAGATGTTCACTTAAAATCCAGTTTAGAAAAACTATTTGTAGAGATTTCTTATATTTTGAAAAGGACTTAGACAAGTGATATAGGCCCTGCTGCTGGGTGTAAACACAGAGCCCTCTGCCCACAATATGGGGAAAGACCTTTGTAAGCCACTTAAAAAATAGCTTTTCAGAATATGGTTTGTCAGATCAGTGAATATTTTAGCTGTAGAATGTATTAACTTGAGTGGAATAAGGTTCTCCACAAATTTAGGAGATATAAAAGATAATTCCCCTAAAACGTCAGGCTCAGTGGCTAGTGGACAATATTTGTCCTGAATCTATGTTGTAGCTCTGTCTTATGTGACATGCTATTCAACGAACTTGGGCTCTCAAGAGAAACTTGAAGTAGAGCCACTGCTCCCCCTCATTGATGATAACCAATGAGCCTATTCCAGAGTGCTATAGGCTCGGGTATTCAGATACCTCCTTCTGCTGTCATGTCTATTTCCTGGAACAATTGCACTGTATGTCTCCGTAATGATCACCTTTCTGACATGACTGGGGAGAGTCCTGTGTCTCCAGATGCCTCTGTATTATTTATAAACATGTTTGTACCAACATCTTTGAATAAAGAGTTTAGGGTTCTGTGACAATATACTTCAGAATGTACACTACAGTACATGACTAAAGAAGATACAGTTCAAACAAGTTTTGCTTTCAGAAAACTAACACCTCTTACTCATTTCCAATTGTTTGAAATATTTTTACCCAAAAGTTTCAAGAGTCCAAACTGTGAACCAACTCAAATAGAGCATGAAAAATCATGGCTCTGTGTCCACGAAACACGGACCTGGCTGTTTTTGCTGACACAGTAGAGTGCGGATTTGTCTAGATGAAGGGGAATACATTTATGGTTTTTGAGGGGTGAGGGCCCACACCAGCCACCCTAGGGTCTTGTTATCCTCTCCTATGCCTGTGCTCTTGGGGCGACTTTAATGAATACTACTGTTGCAGTCCTCCTCTGGCTCCAGTCAGGCTATCTGCAGGGCTGCCCCCCACCCCGCCTCTGTCCTCCCCACTGGTGTCTGCCTCTATACACCAGCTCAGGTCATTCTTCAGCAAGTCGAGGGCTAAGACGGAGAAAGCAAGAGAGATAGGTGATCGAACTGAATAATTGATAAGTGGAGTTCACCTCAAGAGTTTCTCTGAAAGCACAATGACCAGTATGTGCCATACACATTTGAAGTAATATGGAGTGTGGGTTGCATCTTTTTTTACACATATTGTATTTTCTGTTTTGCTTTATAGCTGATAAATGTAACACCAAGTCTAGCACCATGCCAATTTTAGCCATAATGTTTGTGCTTAGCAGGGAAGACAATTTAAAAGTGTTATTGTAAAAAAGAAAAAAATGTACAATACAGAAAATATAGTTTGGTTAGAAGTGAAACTATCCTGGGCAGTAAATCATGATGTCATGATACATTTCATTGTGTTTCGTCATTTTAACTTTTTAAGTTGTTAGCAAATAACTTCAGAACTTCTTCGGCCTGACAGATGCACAAGAGGCTGGTTGTTGCTTTACTGGTCCACAACATCAGTTGCAGTTTGTGGCTGAAAGGGGATAAAATGAATATGAAAGCACACATTTATATTTTTGATAATCTTTTTGGAGCAAGTCGTACCTCTTGTGTTCAAAGGGGCATTTTCCCTGCTTCGGTTAAGAGCAACTGGAAGTTTATACAAAACGTTCAAGACATTTTAGAATCATGTAATCAGAGGTCTCAAAATGCTAAACAGACGTAAGCATAAAGGTATTGTGAAGGCAGATCTAAACTAACTGTACTTATGAACACTTGTGGGAGAATGCCCCCTGCAGAGCCAGAACTCCAGCACTGGATGTGTTTATGGGAGTGTTTTGGCAGGAAGAGGTAGAACCCGGTCCAGAATAATGAAATGATGCAGGAATGTGGTACAGTGGGAATATCCTGAGTCAACCGCAAGGAAAGCGTTTGGTCGGGGGAGGGTTTTATGGAAACCTTTATGTAAGATAATACAAATGACACGGTGGCGCTTGTTTAACATACAACTATTCCACTCAATTCATACCACATCCCAAGGAATATCTTTCAAAACTGTGAGTCATTGACTGAATTTCTCCATGTGAAATGTGTGAGCCTCAACTGTGGCGCTGTTGAAGTCACAGTGAATCTGAAGTGCTAGTGTTTCTCTGCAGGCTGTGCATTAGGCCAGATGCCACGCACTTTCGCCCACATGCCTCCCACAAGCCGGCACCCGTATATAGAGGGCAGAATCTGAGCCCAAGCTGCAAGCAGGCAGATAAAGACAATCTCATTGATGTAGGAGCAGCTCACTGGTGGAAAAGAGACATCTCTGACACAACCCTGCCTTCCTCACCAATGCATAAGAATCAGATTAACTACCGCAAAAATATTGTGCTCAGGCTCCAAGGCAAAGTAGGCAGCCCTTACATAGATATAAACCATGAGTGTGTGTCTCTGTATATGCGTGCACGGCCATAAACCTGCTGCTGCTAATGAAATACCTTTAAGTGAAACATTGACAACCGGCTCAAGATATCAGTCCCTTTAGAATCCATGCTTTTGATATAAATATATACAGTGCTAAGCCAGGGGGATGATCCACCCACCATACACAACAACACAGGAACAATTTTCTTTCTTAATTGAGGTTATACATTGAGTGTTGTATATTGTCCTCTCAGTTGATAAGAACAGTGCCATGTGAGGAGTCTATGCAAATTTGGGAAACTATTTTAGGTTGATGTGATTGTGACAGCTCCACATTCTCATCATTGTATTAAAAAGATGAAACTTTCATAGAGGCCTATGATTAGCATGATTAAAGCTGCAAAACAAATCTAGCAGGTTAGAATTCAAATGCATATACGCAAATTAAAGGTACACTCTGTACATTTTCTGGTGGATGTTTTCCTGAATGTTCCAAGATATGGCCGTAAACAGAATTATCTTGTATTTACATATGGGTGTTTTATTACTCAATTATACCTTGAAAAACATGCATTCTTTCTGTGGGGTCCTCTGTCCACAGATATGACCTGTAACTTGGTCTGGTAGGGTCAACTGCTATTATTCATGGAGATATATAAGTTTAATGCCATACTGTGGAACACTTCAGGCAAAGTAATAACATCTCAATGGAGACAAACCAGAGACCTGTAACCTTTTTTTTTTTATATCTATTTTTTTAATCACACCAACAGAACCTGCTGCTTTCCGTTAAATACAACCCGTGCAATTCCCCTGCACCACTTCTCCACAAACTATAAATGTACTAAAAAATGTCTCTCAACATTTTTTCAGGTTTCAATCAGGCTGATGATAAAAAATCTTGAGCTATATCCAACACTGGAAATGATAGATGTGTAATGTACTTTTGGCTGCAGCAAAAAAGGAAGGTTTGGTGACAAGGAAGGAAATTGATGAGAGGGACGCAGCCAACTGTCAGGGACTGGACTGAAATAATGTTAGACATTTATAAAATGTAAAGACTAACTTTTGCAAGGAATTTCAAAATGAACAAATTTGCCAGACACTGGGACATATACATGCCAAACTGACTTTCTGTGGATTATTCAGGATACAGATTTTGCTCTTTGTATCTTGTAAATTGTTTTTGTTTCGTATTATATATTAACAAAATAAAATAAGAACCTTAAACTAATTTATAGTTGAAAATCACATGCACTCTCTACTTTTTACACCAAGCTACATTTAGACATGCTCTGCTGGTTGTCTTTTGTACTATATTTCTTCACTCTTGTCGTCTCTCTAACCCCAGTTGTTGAATGTTTTTTTGTTCACTCTGCTCTTCTGCCAGGCCTCTACTTTACACGACCTCACCTCTCTCGCCTCCTCCCTGAAATCCACTCCTTGGCAACCAGTCGCTGCGTCTCTCACAAAGGTAGACAGCCTCTCAGTGGTGCCACAGCAACCCACTGCAACATCAGACAGTGAAGCATGCTACATTATTAAGCAGAACGAGCCGAGAGGGGCTGTTGAGGACAGACCGTGGTCATGAGGGAGTGGGAGGAGAGCAGACATAAAAAATGGTGGCACTTATTGCAAACTGCTAGAACTAATATCATACTTTCACATTTGTCTGTGTAAGTATATCTCAATTAGGGCATGTATATACATCGAATCCAACATATTTCATTTACAACAGAATCAACATCTCAGAAAGTTTGGAGAAGGGCAATAAAAGGCTGGGAAATAAAAGTTTTCAGTTACAGTATAAATTCGTAACACTATAAATACAGAATATATAAAATAGTAAAAGGATGCTCAGTCTGTTTTCAAAATCTAACTTTTCCAAATTTTCAAGCCTCATCTTTGCTTTTTATTATTTATTTATTTTAGTTCATAGCATTACACACATAATGGACAGAACAAGACCAGAGAGCAAAATTAGGAATAATAAAAATTCATCTACCAACAAAAGAAACACAATCATGAAAAAGATTAAGTAAAATAGAAGTACCAGTTGGTCCACAATCAGTCAAATTTGTCCATTTCCAAATTAAGTCCAAAAGTCAGTTTTCCATTCGTCTAATGTTTGTTAAAATGTCAGTTCAGTCCTTGATTGTTGGTGATGTTTGTGTCAGCTATCTAGTGATGGCCTTTTTTCCTGCTGCCAAAAGTATATTCCAAAGGTTAATGGGGTTTTGAGGCCCAAGTACATAGTTCTAAAGTTCAGAGGGAGGGCAATGTCAAAAACAGTCTGCTGTGTATTGTGAACTTTGAGCAACTGGACAGTTCCAAAACACCTGATAGTGATTTGTCTCATGGCTGCCACAGTTTCCTCAACAGATAGCATTTGCTTGTGAATACTGAGCACTTTGACATGGTGTTATGAAAAATCATGACTCATTTTTCAAACACAAAAATCCCCCCAGACATGTGATTTCGAGGTCCTCCACTGGGATAAATACACACTTTCCCACTCTTCGTCCGTCAAAACAAAATTACCTTCTCTTTCCCATTGTTTTTAATATATTTAGTAGAGTAGTTTTCCAGATTAGAAATACACTGATATAATTTAGGTGTTATTCCTCATGAAAGGTCTGCTTTATAGGCCTTGATAACAATTTCAATCAGAGGGTTATAATGGTAATTACTCTTTTTTTTTGTAATTACTCTTGATTATAATAACTCCTTATTTGTAAATAGCTATAATAGTGCTGTTTCTCCAAGCCGTTTCAAAGCTTTTCATGTGATTATCTTTTACAATCTGGTCAATATATAGTATACCTTTTGTTATCCAGAACTTGAATCTCAGGTCAGTTCAATTTGGTACAAAACCTTGGTCATAAGCCAAACAATTTAAGATTTTAACATCTATGTTTAGTTTATATGTTTTGCTTAGCTCTTTCATGTTGTAAGCACAGATTTTACCCAGAGATTCTCAACTTCCTCCAAATGGCTCAACCGTCTGTCACCTGTACAAGAAAAACATATATGTTACTATTTGTCCATTGTGTTTCATACTCTGGATCACACCAGTAGAGCAACGCTCTGATTTGTGCTAAAATAAAGTCATTTTTCGTAATTGTAGGGTTTGAATTTGATTTGACATTTCTTGCCTTGGGATCTTTTTTTAATGGAGAAAAGAGGAGTATAGTTTTTCTTTAATATAGTTCTCCAAAAGTATTTAAGAGATTCCATTTGCCATTTAAACGGGTAGGTCTTTCTAAAGGACAGAAGGGGTTACCAGGAAGAGAGAATTTCAGTTTTCCAATATCATGGAGGAAATGCATGACAATAGGTATGGAAATGTCTGTTTTGGTTAAACATAATAAGACATCATCTGCATTGCAGGCAATTTCATGCTCTGTCCCCAATTGAGACACCATGAATTATTTTTGATTTTAGATTATATTGGACCAATAGTTCCAAGTACAAAGTGAACAACAGGGTGGACAAATCACAACCCTGCCTCACCCTTCTTTCCAAAGCCAGTGAAGCTGTCAAGTGACCGTTAGTCTTGATTCTTGATGTTGGGCCGGCGTAAAGAGCCTCAATATTTTTTATTATTTAATAATTAATTTTAACATAGTACATTGAATAAATTAGGCCAGCTAAAAATACCAAAAGCTCTTTCAGCATCCAGACTTATTATTACAGACTTATTATTATACTTATTGTATATGGTTCATTATGTGTAAGGATCGTCTTATGCTATCTTGTGTTTGTCGCTTGCAAATAAATCCTGTTTGATCATTGTGAATTAAATTTGGGAGTATTTGCTCTATTCTTTGGACATAATTGATGTGTGGAGTCACACATTTAGAATTGAGATTGGTCTATATGAGGTGCAGTCAAGACAGTCTTTTTCCTCTTTAGGTATTACGAATATGATAAAACAAGCAGATAAGTGTGTCTTTTAGAGCTTTATACTACTCTGAGGAGAATCCCCTGAGATTTACTGTTTTTTATTCTTTAGATTGCACTTTGAATTTCAGTAGTTGTTATTTGATTACCTAATTTTTAGTTTTGCACTTCAGTCGAGAGTCGAAACATATCGTTTTTCTAAAACAGAGTCCAGATGACTACAACTGAATCTTTTTCTACTTCAGTCATGGTAAGTAAATTGAGAGTGTCCAAAAAATATTGTGTTTCTTCTTTTATGTTTCCTGATATTTTGCTGAAAAGTTTTTTGTAGAAGGATTCAAACGTTGATTGTATTTGGTCGCTTTCATTTCCTGTAGCATTTGAGGATCCTTGTTTTTGGCATGTTTAGCTTCCAGCAGCTTTATTTTTTTCTGCAAATTGTAATTTTTTTCTGCCTTTGTTTCTTTTTGGCGACAGCAGTTACCCTGCCCCTCATAACTGCCTTTGCTGCATCCCAGAGGACACTGTCTTTTGTAATAATTTTTTACAAATTGTGGGCCATTGAATAAACTAGCATTGCATTTCCAAAGTGTGTTTTTTTGTTCCAGAGCTAGTGATGTAAATAGGAGCATGATCACTTAGATCTATTGTACATATGTCTGCCTCTATAATTTTTAACCTAACTTTGTTGAAAATAGTCCATTTTATTATAGATCTTATGTGGGTTGGAAAAAAAATTATATTGGCAGACATTAGGATTCATCTCACTCCAGATATCGATCAACCCTTCATTATGTATTCATTTACAAAATGTATCATTTATAGATTTACCAGTACTTTGTGAGCTTGAGACATCCAATGTCGGCTGAACATACAAGTTCCAGTTGCTGAGACAGACAAGAGTTCTCTCAGAGTGATTTACACTTATCAAAGTTAACAAACTATAATCAATATTTCCTTTGACCAGTACAAATTTGCCATCTTTATCTTTGTGTTCAAAACTCTGTTCAAATGCTATTCTGCTTGAAATCAATATGGCCACACCCCTCTTATGTTTGAACCTGTATGAGGAATAGTAAAGTCTGTTATAACCAAATTTTGTAAATTTTTGATGTTCTAAGTCGACCGCTTAATTGGATCCAATATGCCATTGACATTAAAATATGCTATTCCTAACTTTTCAGATGCCGTTGTATTAACCATGTTGAAATAATCCTTGTAAATCTGCTTTTGTTACACAGCTCTCTGGTCGAAAACAACACACAAACATAGGAACTACAACAACCGTACATAATAGAACAAACGAAATAGACAAAAAAAAGAGCTTATGCCAAAAAAATGCAAGATTACTGGAAGCCACCATGGACGCTGGTTCAGAGCCGGTTTTGGAGACGACAATCTGCATATTACATCTGTGCTCTCGGTTCGCCATGTCGTCCAGTTTGTCTGTCAAACACGCACCTGGTTTGTCAATTCAGCCACCTTAGTTTGCGAAGCGGAGACGTTGTCCTTCAGGGCAGAGACATCCTCCTCGGCCGCTGTGGCTCAGGTGTCCAGCTCGTCATTCTTGGATTTCAAATCACGCATTTCCGCCAGGGCCGCATCTATCTTTGCATCCATTGTCTTTGTGATCTTGTCAGTAATCTCCCGTAAAGCCGTCATAATCACCAGGTCCATCCCGCTCGGCATCTTCTCCACCGATGAATCTGATCTTGTGCTGGTGCTGAAGCGATCACATGGTATAGCCGGAACAGCAGCGGAGCTAGAGCCGGGGCATAGGCGCGCAGGGGCTCGCGCCGGCGGGGAGATGACTTGCTTGGATATAGCATTGCTAGTCTGTTTCTCTGCATCATTTTTCTTCTTAGACATGTACCCGAAATAAGTGTTCAGTTTCTTCATATGTCTGCTCCCATGTTAAAATATTGGGTCTCCCCAGGTGAACTCACAATAAAGACGAATTATTTCCACGGGTACGACCGGAGCCAGGCAGACTGCTTTTTCAAATGCTTTTCAATTTCAACAGATATGTTTTTGTCTTTTATTTACCTACAATTGATGCAGTTATTTTTTCAGACAAACGGTGCTCATCTGCTTTCAAAATCTATCTTTTTCCATCACTTACCTAACTGTTACAACTATGTTTTTACCTACATTTACTGCTGTGTCATTTTTCCAGACAGCAACACAATAACATTTACTGACAGCATGTGTATATATGTGTGTGTGTGTGTGTGTGTGTGTGTGCTTGCTAGCGTTGTGTGTGGTGTGTGTGTGTGTGTGTGTGTGATATAAACAGGAGTAAGATGGAGTGCTTTGGAGCGGTTACATTCAGCCAAATCCACAGGGGGATCAATCAGGAACATCTGGGTCTGGGGTGGACAGGGCTGCTTTTGTTTGGGAGTACACTGCCCTGACACCTCACCCAGATTCTCAGTGAGGAGAGAGAGAGACAGAGAAAGAGAGAAGGAAAGAGAAGGAGAGAGGAAAGAGAGTGAGAGAGAGCAGAGGGAAAGAAAGTACTGCAGGGGGGCTGTCTTAAAAGTCAAAGGTGTTTGTCTTACTGGAAGCTCTCTGAGTCAACGCTAACATTACTAGAATTTATGATGCTTGCAAAATAATTATAAAATAGAATTCTACAGATATGATTCTCTTTGGATTGGAGGAACCAGTTGCAATCCTTTTATTTTTGGTGTAATCAGAATCATTTTATGATCTGTGAGTTCACCAAATTAGTCAGACGAGTTTCTGTGCCAATGTTGGACGGAGTTGGAGGGTCTTAGATCTGCAAACAGCAACAAGACAATGCAACAAGTTCTGTGAACACATTTAATACATTCTTTAATGAATTATACTTTTTGATAAAATATTTAAACTGCTCTGACATTTCTTAACCGAGGATCGTTTCATTGTTTGATTGGCTTCTGCTCAAACACTTTAAGCACTGCAATGCTGATACAGTTATGTTGGGCAATACTATACTATAATAAGTAAATTGAATTGAAATGTATAGAAGATTAATAATAAGATATGGCAGTAAAACATTATATGTTGAAGAAAAAAAGTTTGTGAGGCCTCTACACAAACAATTACCACTAGGCACCTAATGTAAAGTTTACTGTTGAAGCTTTTCAAGAATCAAGGTCAGATTCTGATTAAAGGGAATGATGAAGAAAGAGTTGTCTTGCAGAAAGGAGAGCGTAATAAACTATGGTGCTATCCACTCTAGGCAACACAGAAAAAAACACCATCTATTCTTTTCCACTAGCCGAGTCTTTGGCAACCTACCTCTCTTCAAGTTCCTGGAGACTCCCTTTTCTGTCTTTTTTAATGTTGAAATGTGGAAACAGACACAGAAAGAATAAACAAGAGACTCCAGAAAAAAGTACAACAAAAGTGGAGGAGATGGGAGCAGTTTGAGAGGAGAGAGACAGGGGAGTTGGAGTTTGGAGGGTGGTTTGCTCTGAGGAGAGCGAGCAGAGGTAATGAGGCCAGTGACTGGTTCTACACCTTGTCTCTGTGGAAACTAATTGGGAGAGAGCTGCAGGGCACTAATTTGAGCACTCTGCTGGGTAAATGTAGTGCAGCCAACTATGAAGGGTAAATCAATGTAGTACCTCTCCCAACACCTCACCCTTTCTTCTCTTTTACTTTTCCCCCATTATTGTTTTCCAATAAGAATTTCATTGGCTTCATCCATGCTAGCGGGCAACGTTATTGACCTTATTATACCAAGAGCACTGGTGGAGCAGAGAGATAAGTTTGGCAAGTTAACAAAAGGAAAAGAATTTCAAGAATTGAAAAAAGAACATTTGTTACGGGGATTAATATTGTCAAAAGTTTTGTGAACTTGTTTGCATCAGCAGCTCTTAACATTGAGGTGCTGAACTTTTCTAAAAATCAATTTTGTGTTAGCCTTAAGACTATAAAAATGGGAGAAACTTGTCAAATGTACTTGTTATTAAACTATAAATGGATCTACATCGCAATTCATTTATTATACCTTTCCCACGAGGGGTCACTTTCAGATGGATCCTGAATTGAGGCCTGTAACTTGGATGGTGTAACGTGCAACATGTGTGTGTCCTCTCCCTGGGCGGTACACTGTCTAACAGGAGAAAAGAAAAACACAATGTATGGTGAACCCCTGTAGTGCGCCCAGGGCTGGCAGAGTAAGGAAGCTGAATTTGGTGGGTCTTAGGGAGAATTATCCTCACCCTCAGGCCTGGGATATAGAGAGCTTTTTCGCCTCACATAACAGAGGCCTCACTCATTGGCATTCATAAAAGAGACGGAACAATTCTGGAAAAAACAAAGCATGAATGAAGCAAGGAATTGGCATTTGATCATTGATAAAATCCTCTTTGGTTTGGAGAAATAAAAGTGAAAAGGTAAACTAAGTTGTCTTTGTTTGTCGACTCACAAGACCAGATCTTCTCTCTGCGCCATCTGCCCCCTTCTCTGAGTGACTGTGCCTTGGAGCTTGGCCCCCTGGGAAATTGCTGTGGATAAGTTATTCAATTAGAGGAGCATTATTGGCCCGCTCCCTCAGAGGACAGAACTGATGATGCTGTGATTACACTGCTCTGCATTCCTTTATGGCTCGACGCCCTCTGCCTGTATGTGCGCACATCTGGCTGTATCAAACCATATGAGTTTTTGTGTGACTGCCGCAAATCAACGTAATGTCTGCGAGGCAAATGGATGAAAGGAGGAGATGGGGTTATAAATAGGGGTCTGTCAGGGATGCTTGGGTGATTTCAAATGAGCCCATTTAAGTTTGAGGACACACAGATTGGGCTGACCACATATTGTCCTAGTGAGGTTATAGAGCCTTGCCCTTTAGAGTGACAATCAACACTGGTCTCCTATTATCATAGCGTAGAAAGGTTACAAAAAAGAAGTGTTTTATGGGTGATAAAATACAGCATGAACTACAAAATGTTTTGGAATTGAGTCTTGATATGGCCAGAAGAAAAAAGGGTTAGGATTACAGTTAACACTTTTTCATGTTTTACTATTTTTACAGTGTCTTTTTAGTACATGTACTTTGTCCAAAATTGGATAAAGAAATGGCAGCGTGGTTATCTCACACAGAGAGGCCCTCACGCCCAAATCCAAACACCCTCTCTATGGACCAGAGGTGCTCTTTAAACTATTGCCACGATGGGTCTGTCCTATCTGCCCAGTGCAGAGCCACAGATGCCCTCCCAAGGGTGCACGCTTGAGGGTAGCAGGGCAGCGGGCCTGGAGCCTCATCTGCTCTGCCCAGAAAACAAATAGGTCACTGTGTGGTGAGAGAGAGAGAGAGAGAGAGAGAGAGAGAGAGAGAGAGAGTGTGAGAGAGAGAGAAGAGAGAGAAGAGAGAGAGAGAGAGAGAAGAGGAGTGAGAGAAGAGAGAAGAGGAGAGGGAGGGAACATACACTGACCATGAACAAGAAGAGGTCCTGCCAGCTGAATTCCTCCATTGGCCGTGATGTGAAGGGCCATCTGGTATCAATGTGGGGAAGTCAAGCAAGCTTACAACTGTGTGCATGCATTCACACACCCACATACTCTGTCAGCAGCAAGGCAGACATGGCTTCCATTATCTCTCTTAGATTAGGGCCATCACCTCACCATCAGGTCAGTGGCTCCCATTCAGAGTATTCAATGCCGTTTACACCTGCTTTTACACACACATACACACTTGCACACATTTTGTTTTTTTTAATGAAAAATTAGATGGCGGGCGTGGAAAGCTTTGGAAGAGTGAAAAGTGTGTGTTCTTTGTGATTAGCTGTAGTGCGATTTTAATTGATATAATGGAAGGAATACACCATTAGATTCGTACCTTTTCCATGTACTTGGACTGGCAAGAGATATTTTGATACTACTCATTTTGTTTTGTTTTTTGAGTCTGACCACTGCAGACTGGAAACACCCAAAAAGAAGAGTTTTGAAGATGACTTAATCCTCATTGTATTGTCAAAATCATTGATACATACTGCTGTCTAATAAGATACCAGGTGCTAATATACTCAATTGACTGTTGTACCTTAAGTATCAAATTAGCTTTGTTGTCATGTACACTGTTAAAAATTAAAGTAAGTAACCAAACTAAGCGCCAGCTCAGTCTATAAAAGTCCAACAACAACATTAATGTGGTTTCTAATCCCTGTGTTGACCCAGCTTTATTACACCAGTTTTCCTCATTATCTACCGTGCTGTCCTCAATCTTTCACGTTTTTCCTGTTTTGGAAATTCCTGAAAGAGAGAAAAACTATCAGTGGGTTAAAAATAGACATTGTTTGACTGTGATGTAATCCCAAGACTGTATCCTAAAGTTTTCTTTGTGCTGCTGGTGCAAATTCAACTTATCAGCGAAAAGGGAAACTGATTTACTTTGGCTTAATATCAAACCCCCGGCCTGATGAGGGAAGGCTTGCACAGAGTAAATCAAGTAGAAAATAAGTAGGGTTGAATTATTTTCAAAAGCCAGAGTGCCATTACATTGTGTGCTGGGCCTGTGGCGGGGGCTCATGAAAAGAAAAACATTTCAGGGTTTTCCATCATGCCTTCTCTAGTTCACTATCAGCACCTCTTTACACTTACATTTATAAACTGGTAAAAGGACAGCGAGTGTTCTGCATCAGTTTACTGCAGCAGAGCACAAGAGAAAAGAAATTGCCTCTGAAGTGATAACCAGGGAAAGAAACAGTGGAAAGCAGAAAGTGTGTGGCTTTTGGAATACAATTTGTGGTAAAAAAATAAAATAATTAAAATTTATACAGACAACAGTTTTGTTTTTTTTGCTTTGACAAGTTATGCAAATTTACTTCGCTGTCCAGCAAAACACATGTTTTTACAGTACTTTACAAAGACCTGAGATCTGGAATTGGTATCCTGTCTCTCCTATTTCAGATGGAAAAGCGGATAAAAACAAAAACAAAAATTGCGTCTTACTGGTAAAAAAGAGGAAAAAAAAAACAGAGCATGTTTTTCTGCAGAATCAACAAGTGACGCTTTAAACTCAGTACATCTGATGTAAAAAAGAAGTTATAGATTTAGTTTTGAATGCTACAAGGAGATTTGAGAGGAGATTTGAGAAACACAAACGAGTGACTATGAGAGGACGGTCCCAAAATTGAACGGTTTTCTGATACGCTCTATGCTCTATTTTCAGAAAGTGTCAGGGACTGGCTCACCAAAAACTGAACTTCCAGCCACATTATCCACACTTGGACATTCAAATCCACAAACTAATATTCAACAACTGATTTAATGACAACTTCAGCCCACCTTGTGCTCTTGCATTAGTGAGATAAGGTCTCCACAGCGGCTCGCAGACATCTCGAGCATCCTTGTCTCCACCTACCCGCATGTTAATTCTAGAAAAAAATCATTTGTTGTGCAGCAATCTGTGTCTTTCTGATTATCACCCTGCATTCACTTCCTGGATGTGCCCCCGCCTCACCTCTCTTTCATCCTCCCTCTCTCTGCGACACACATCTATCTCTATGATTATTTAAACGGGTGCCAGAGAAATACTGTGACCCGTCTAATTTGGGTTGTGTGTGCAAGCGAGGCGAGGCATCGAGGGGGCCCTGCAATTCTCCACACTCTCTTTAAGCAAGCTGGAAGTGGCGGGCGAGAGAGAAGCTGTTGCCATGGCTACCTGCTGGCAGCTTCTGTCCTTGTGTTTGGAGAGCACTAGCTGTTCCCTCTCCATCCAACGCCTGGGTAGGAATATAGGACCGGAGGAGGTGAGAGAGGGAGGGAAGGAAGGATGGGGAGGAAAAGAAGGGGGCGACTAAGGGAGGGGTCGGGCTGCCAAGGGTAACAACGCAAGTTCTCCCCGGCCACAACAGAAAAGGGCCACAGGCTGGGAAAAGAGCAATAAAAGAGCTGGAGAGGGGGCCGTAGTGGCTGATCAGCCTCTGCTCGCACACACCAGTGTCGATGACAGGCCTGACAGCTGTGGGGGGATGTGGAGGAGTGGCAACGGATAATTGCTTTAGCACTGGCGTACAATTCAGGTGGCTCCATCTCAGTGCAAGGAGGCTAATCTCTACCCAAGTCACCAACCAGTCCTTTTTCAACAAAAAGAAGCCGCTAAAGCTGGTATTGCCATCATCTGTCTATTTATAGTTTCTTTAGCTTTTCTATTTACCTCACAGTAGACTATGGTCACAGGGAACACACATGGACAACCATTGACATATTATCCACGAAGAGAAATCCTGAAAAAGAGAAGAACTGCAGTCACCACCCAAATATCAAACTCAAGACTTAGTGACCTGGTAGACGAGTACACAAGATGTAATACTATTGGTTTACTCTATTATGTACACGACAAGGCATTTAATAAAGTCTTGGGATGGGAAAGTATCATTAAATCCCCTGTAACTCTACCTGCCTGAAAGGGAACACAACAGACCCAACCATCTGTTGCAGCAGCAGTACTCCAGATTACACTGTTTATTTGCAAACTAACCTTTTCATCTCACAAAATACAAATACATAAATTAATGTAATTAACAAAAATATCCCTTTTGTATTATGTACTTCCGTTCTATCACAGTCTTAAAACACATTTGTACAGAGAAGATAGTAACGGTGTCACTATTCTAAGCCATGTTTATATCCAGTTACAAACACATGGAAATACATTTGTTATTTCCTCATTTTCTCTGTGCCGTATAACATATTGATGTTATAGTGAAATCTGGAGAGCCCCTGTGATTTTTTGCGTGGGGCCCCATGAGACTCAACTATTGCTATTACTCCAAAGCTTTTCAGTAGAACAATTGTCCTCACAGTGCAGCGCTTGCATAAGAGAATCAAGTATATCAGGATGACTACAGTGTTGCAGGCTCCACACTGCGTCTCGCCAACTAGTAAGACGATCTTTGTAACCGATAGCTATGGAATGGACATAATACGGAGCCAGCACTTTTGGGACACACACTCTTCTTGTTACTTTCTCGGCTAGCCTTTCATTCTTCTAAGCCCTACGCCCATATTACTCTGTTAGCAAAACCAAGCTATCACTATGACTATGTCTTAGTTTGTTTGTGGAGTTACATTAAAGTTGCTTGGAGCGTTTTTCCGAATGTCAGTTTGTGGTAAGTATTGAAGTGAAAGTTCACGCGCGCACACTGCAGAGACAGAAAGCTTATGCAGTCACTATTAGCCACAGTGCGCTGAGGCCCTGATGGTCACACTGAAACCTCCCCCCTCCCTTCCCCTGGCAGGAGGCTGACCTTGGCCAGGCCTGACAGAGAAGTGGCCTGGAGGGGGATAGCCCACTGAGCCAGCCCACTCATGTGCAGGTGTAGCACCGCCTGGACAAACACACATGAACACTCACGCAGATACAGAGCGCCACTAGACCAGAGGAGGCCCCTGAGCGAGCAGATGTTACAGCCAGTTCACTTTTAGCATTAGCATTTTACTTGACTTGATTTAAATGTAATTTGCTCACCTTCACTTTTAACAGTACAATTATGAAGTACTTCAATATTGTTAAAGTTCACTTCTAGGAATGTCCAAATATATATATTTTTTAACAAGCATTGAAAGAAATTACTTTCGCAAAGTATAAGGAGTATGACCTTTGGCTTAATAAACTGTGGTTTGTTGTTAATAGTAGTAATTATTCAAATATAAGTATATTTATTCTTTTTTTTCTCACTCAAATTATTCAATATTAGTATTCGCACCTGTTGAATAGTACATTTTACTTACTGCATGCATAACATGAAATTATGAGAAGTTTTCAGCGTATGAGACAAATGCACACAGCATGAATCAATAATTTACATAGCATGTCTCTCAGTGAGTGCTCCTTATTATTATATCCATACAGCACAGTGTACAACAGAGCAGGACAATGCATTTGGGAGCTGTGAGTCGGGCAACATTTCATCTCTGTGTCTCCTTTTGAAGATGTAGCTCTGAGAACAGCCATATACAGAGGAAGCAAACCGCATCAAGCAATTATGCATCTTAAATGTATGCATTTCACAAATGCAAAAGACCATGAAAAAGATCTAAATATTTTTCTTGTCTTTAAAGCCGCCCCAACATTGCATCATGTATAACATACCTCTGAAATCAACAAGAAAGCCTAATTCAACATGTGTATGTAGGTGTAATACGCTATGTAATATGAGCTTCACCATTAAACTGTGGTAAACAAAGACACTGCCTGTGGGGCCTCTCTCAGCACCTTCACCTTATACACCCTGGGCAGAGGTTAGGCAGTTGTTTGATAGACACAGATATTACAAAGACAAGTCTCTTGCCAAATTATTTAAAACATGCATGTTGCATATTTTTGTTACATATTGTTGGCTGGATTGATGGCAGTCAGAGGAAAACCATATGGCAGAACACATGAAGATTTCACAGAGATTAAACTTCAAGATCCTGTCACTCTCATTGCCAAGTACTTTTTTCAGGATCAAAGTGAGATTTTTTAATTTGAAAACATAAAATAACTGCTAAGTTTGCCGTTGACCTAAGACTCTTTAAAGTACATCACATTAAGTTAGAAAAGTATAATAAAGGAAACTAATATGGGCTGAAATCATTTTTGTCCACTATAGCCCTGTCTAAAGGGAAAGTAGCGTGTTGTCAAGCTTTGTTCTCTGCCTGCTTCAATTTAAAGCGACATATCAAGTTGAGAGCTAGACTTTCTCTTGTGTAATGCATGTGGCCTTATCGTGCCAGAGAATTCACAGTGCAAATACAATGGGACTGCGGGGGCATATGGAGACACTCCAGAGGTGAGCACTTTATTGCCTAGAAACCAAGCCTGTCTGCGAGTATGAATATTTATTTTTGTCCTTTCAACTTTCAGAAGTTCAAGTTAAGTCTTTCACTTTCCTGTCAGCCACTTCATTCCACATTCATTCATTCGCATTCATTATTCAAATAATGTTTCTATATCATCTCTTCCTATACCTGTCTTTTTACAAGTTGTCTACACTCTAAATGAAGATTTTGTTATTGCATTTTTGCCCACGGAAATACAGCTTCCTTTGCGTGGTACAGCTCCTCGCCCACTCAGTGCAGACATTTGTGCTGTGTGACTAAATGATGAATGGTGTTACAATAATTTGATGAGATTGGGTGAGATGATGCAAGAAAGAAGTGTGTAATGATGATGCTCATCATGATGTCTTGAAGCTTATAATGGTTTCCAACAAACCTTCCCAGTAGGAAGACATCCACTTTGAACTCAAACCCCTGTGCGGATGGTTTAGGCAGCTCCTTTGGGTGCAAGGTGTGGGGCGTGGGGACAATGGGGCTACAAACAGATGACTCCCTTCTTACAAACCTTGGCTGCACAAAAAAAAAAAATATATATATATATATATATATATATATATACACGCTATAACTGCAAAAAAAAAAAAAATATATATATATATATATATATATATATATATATATATATATATACACTGCTATTATCTGGCTTTATGTGGTGAAAACTATGACCACATCAAACAGATTTATAGTAGGAACCTTATTAAAATATTTTTTCCTTCATGAAACACTTGAGTAGTTTGTTCCCCCCCACAGCAGCTTGTAAAAGCAGCACTGCTGTGCGCTGTCTGCAATAAAGTATTTTATTTTCGCCAACCTGGAAGAGCTGTATGAAGCACTCTGATTAACAAAGCTTTGGCAGTCTGCTCCAGCTTCACTTTGCCATCTGAAAGTACTGTTCTAAAGCTGTGCTCTCGCCCAAAAAAATCATGCATATGAATATTAACAATGTGCCACAGAGTTTGTGTGAGCTAGGAACTAGTTAGATACAACTACACATTTTCTCCTTCAGGTACCTCAGCTTTAAGTGGCGAAAGTATATTTATGCAGCAATAGGTTGAATCATACAACAGAGGTGATGGCATGGCCTCTTGTATGCAGAGACTGAATTAAAGCAGGTGAAGTGTCTTGCCCAGGGAACCAATTTCCAATTTTCCTTTTGTTTTTTTAAATGTTTTTCTTTTTGGCCTGTAGGCTTTTATTAGACAGGACAGCTGAGTGCGAAATGGGGATGAGAGAGATGGGAGGACATGCAGTAAATTGCCGGAGCCAAAATTCAGACTCACGACACTGCGGCCGGCTGCACGTGGAGCCTGGCATGTGTGCTGCTGTCTTAACAACTCAACCAGCACTGGACCAAATGCATTTCCATTAAACTTCCTGGTTTATGACAAATGTCTACTTTTTGAAGTGTAGGATGTTATAGTTTTATCCTAATTTTTATGTATAAATCCCTAGGTTGGAAACCATTAACAATACAAGCTTTGACATGGGCATTCAATTTACTGATAAAAAAAAAAATTCAGCCAAAAACAGCCTATCAAAAAAGTCCTCTCTGTCTTTTCTTCCACCCTCGTTCACCGATCCGCCTTCACCACCACCACCACCTCATCATCATCGTGCCTGTTTGTGTGCCTGTCTCCTTCAGCACATGCCAGGACTCCCGGGGTACCAGTTACACAGTGAAGATTTCATCTCAAAGAGCTCCTCAGGATGTCATTATAAGGATCAGCAGCAGGCCTCATGGCTGATATTACATTAGTGTTCCATCACACACCCAGAGCCATTCAAAGCACCTATTAGCTAGTCTGTACCTCTTAACACACAAATCACATGTTCCATGGCAAATGTACTGCTCGATCATTAATAGGCTATTACATGTGTCAATATGAGTCTTAATGTAAATGTGACTATGCAAGATACTGCGATGACTGTTCAGTCCAGCACCTATGGGCCTTTGATGTGATAAACCTTAAACAATGGCTGTAGGTTACAAAGGTTTTCATGTCATGTTTGTTTTGTATAACTTATAAGGGGCACTTTTTTAAATACTAATTATTCTTGTTCAATTTGATTTAAAGTTTACATGTCGGTGTAATCCCTCATTCATCCAGGAGTGTTCCATTGTAGAAAAAGATTCAGTTGTAGTCATCTGGACTCTGTTTTAGAAAAAACAGAGTTTTTAAAGCTTACATGTTGCAATATTCTTTAGAAACACTTAACCTTAAGTGCTTCATTCAACTAGCCTTATTTACCCTAGGTTGTTCTTCTTATGTTTTAACCAACAAATTATTTCATTTTAATTATGCAACAGAAAATTCAAGACAATAAATCCCAATGAAACCCAAATACTTAGCAAATAAAGTTTAAAAAAAGGGGGAAAAAGTAATAATTCAATTATTATTGATTTTGTAAGTTCACTTGTCAGCTCTTACTTCGTCCTCTCCTCCCCCCCCTCACATCTCGCCTGACGGACCAGTGTGTGCGGAAATGCCTCAAGTGTTTCGACTACGACGCTTAATTAGGCCCTAATTGAAATTCCCGGATGAGGTGAATAATTTATCTCAACATTTACGAAGTTGCGCAATGACAGGTAAGTTAAATGCAGCTCTCAATTTTATTTGAGTAGGCGTTTTCTTTTGGGGTTCTGTCATTCGTTTTGTGTATCGGTACAATCGTTTAGGTCCATATCTAAGCTATTTTGTTTTATTTGGCAGTGTTGCTGCTGTGACGCACAAACGGGCTTTTGCATAAAAAAACCACACAAAAAAACCAAAACACAATAACACAGTAACAACACGTTTTCAGTCAGGCTAACGTGGGTGCATTTGTTAACGTCCCCTGTTTACCTCAAGGGTCGTCCCTTTAAACGGGGAGGTGTCCGTGCGCCCGGTGCTCAGCCGTGCTGCGCTCCGCTGTGCAGAGCGGCTCCAGTGCGCTCTAACTGGAGCTCAAAGTGCGGACTCGTCGGAAACCTCCCCGGTGGGGCCCCGTGTAATTCGATGCATGCTGTTAAAGCTTAGAGTATATTGTCCTCCCGTTGCTTATGAAGCCTCCACCCACCGGCCCACCCTACATTTGGCGGATCATGTGACTCGGGGTAAGTCATTTGCAAGTACAACAGTTCTCTGTGCGCTCCCCATTCATTTCCTGAGAACTGCCTGAGCCGAGCAGCTGAGAGGCAGAAGGGGAGGGAGCAGCTCTCACACACTCTCTCTCTCACAAATACACAGAGCCGCCGCGAGGAGAGGCAGAGGAGGAGAGGAGACAGAGAGGGCTGTAGGAAGGAAAACAGTCTCCACGGCTCTGCAGCTTCTGACAAGGTCTGTGCATTTCTTTGCTCCTGCTCCTCTCTCGTCCCATTCCTGCGCACGCTGCCTGCCTTGTGCTTCATTTGTCACGTTGCTGGGCTTTGTGCTTGTGTTCACTCGTCCTCGTTCAGCTGTCATTGCTGTGTCAAAGCAGATGACAACTCAGATCACCTTTGCCATTGTGTTTGTTGTGAAGGGGCAAACTTGAAACACTACTGACTATTCGCCTTTCACAAAGTTCACGAGCTGTCATGTCCAAAAAGTGATTAGACACTGAAGGATCTGTTAGTATTTGTGTCATCCTCAACTTACTCATTTAAAAATTTGCCCACTCAGCCCTTGTTCTACAAACTTTAACATACAGTTTCAGTAATTGTATGGATGTCGTCAGGGAGAAGTAAGAGCATCGCGCCAAAGTCTCTCTCAGCACTTCTCACAGGAAAAAAACTTTTCTGCTTGACAAGAGTTTTTTGCCTTTCTGGAGTCATTGTGGTGGTGTATGTGTCAGACTTGTCTGTGACTATAGGTGTGAACTGTAAACAGCAGAGAGTATATGACAGACATGATATACCGATCAATATTTCAAATTGTCAAACTCATCTTCCATTGCTGGATTGATATAGTGCAATAAGATCGTTTGGCTTTTTCTATAATTGAACCTAAAGCGCATGGTTTATTGTCAAGAATGCCTTCAGGATGTCTTGCTTTTTGGGAAAGCGTTGTTGTTGTTGTATAGGCTACTGTTAATAAATTGATGAATGCATTAAAAACGGTTAAGTGAAATGATGATACAGTATCATTTGATGAATGCAGCTTTTTTGACTTTGCAGGAGTCAAAATAGATCAATTATGTGCTAACTTATACGGTACATGTTTTTACTGTCTTTCTTTCAGAATCTGTTTATCAAAAACAAGAAAACACAGGCTGTTAGCAACGGGTTAAACATTAGAAGCTCGGGTAGCGGAGGAAGGACACTGGGGGGGAGGTGTGAGTGGGAGTGTTGCAGGGGTGGTGTCTTGGATGTCATCGGCAGCGCTCTCACTTCCAGGGTAATAGTCATTGGTATTGATGGCTGGCTGTCAGGGAGGCAGAGAGCCACCAGGCCGGTGCAGAGTGGCCGGGGGCTGGCCCTTGGCTGTTATTTTCAATTACAGGGGACCAGGGCAGAGCTGACAGCAAAGGCATTTGTACAGCCAGAGAAAGGGGAAGGGAGGAGGGGTGCCGGGTGCCGGGGTGTGTGCGGTGGGGGGGATGAGACTCTGGCCTCTGCTCTTCAGTTTGATGTGGAAACTGAGCACTGACCTGGGTGACTTTAGCTCTGTGTTATGGAGAGGCCCTGTCTTGCTCTTAGCTGTGACAGCCATGGGGAGTATACATGTGTGTGGATTTAAGGAGGGGCTCCCATCAGGGAAAAAGTTAAAAAATAGTCAAGGAGGAGGGCTGTGAGAGCAGATGAGACCCCCGCGCAGATCTGGGAAGTTTAGGCAGTGAGATTAGAGTTCATTTCAAGTCTTACTTAAAGCTTTTAACAGAAGAGCCAGATCTTACCGCACATGTCCAGGTTGTTAAGTTGGAAGCTACAAATATTCCACCATTGGTATTTCACTTTACTCGACATCATGTTAGCATTAACCATACCACATGACTTATTATGATGATCATTTTCCAAGTAAACATTCTAGAAGTTGGTGATTTAGACAAAAAAGAATCTTTCAATAAAGTTTCACCTTATGCCCTTATTTGAAAGTTTAGAACAGAACTTTTTTCATTTTAATTTTTAATCAGCTCTTTTGGTTGCATTCTTTTACTATAAACAATACACTCTGTTGTTGCATACCTTCTAAACAGTATTCACCATATTATCTAAATTACGATATTACTAACACCTCTACTAACACTGTATCGAATGTAATCACAATCATTTAGTAAACAGCATGACTGACTGACTGTTTCTGTTATTCTTCCCTCATGCTTCTCCCCGAATTCTTCCAAGCATTCACCCCGCACCCCTGACACAGTCCAAGGACTTGTTATGATAGTGATCAGTGCAGGTGGGGGACTCAATTAAAAAGCCAATCACCAGCAGACAGACCCTATCCGTCCATCAACACCACACTGCACCAGAGCACTATTAATTGCCACTCAGGATCCCCCGTCTAAAGGCATCATCTGCCCGCTACACATCACATGAACAAATTGGGCCTGCGTTGACAGAGGGAATCTTTCAGGAGGAAGTGCTACTCTTTACTATGTACAGGCTAACAACATGTGGGCTCACTGTCTTTATCAGCGATGTGAAATTCCCAGTATTTGGCTCTAATCAGAGGGTTAACCGCTAGCATATTGACGGAGCACTGTATCATTGATCCGGGTGGTTGTTATGCAGTGTATGGTCATTGATAGCATATAGGCTATAGTGCTCTAAGAAGGATACATCCAGATCCCCAAGTGTTAGCCGCAGTCAAAGGGCCGATGTAAATTAAAGAGGTGGGACAATGTGTGTTGTGGGATTTTAATGCCAGGCTCATTAGTGGTTTTAGTTGGTGTCCGGTGAATACGTCAAGGCTACGGTTTGAGCTCCGTACACATGGTCGGTCTTTATGAATGAGAATACAAACAGTTGGAATACACATTTCATTTTAAACATCTAAACTTTTGATGATGTGCAGGAAGATCCCAAAATGTTCACTCCCCTTGTGATTTTAGCTATAGATTCAACCTTCGACCCCAGTGTCCAATCCATGTTTGTTTGGCATATTTGAGTAAAGTGTGGACATGCAGTGCTGGCGTGTGTGTGTTTTGTGACTGAGGAGGAGAGAGGGGGAGAGGGACAGAGTGGAAGAGAATATGGAAAATATTGTGCAATCACCAGTGGATAGTGAAAATACTGAGCAGAATTCTCCTTTAAAGTTTTATTGTGGTCAAGCTGCAGTTGATCTAAAGCCTTTTCATGTGTGTCTCGTTGAAAGTTGTTGAAACAGATTTGAAAAAGGAAGGACAAAAACAAAAACGTGTGAGTGAGAAGTTGTTTGCTGTTGACACTATCTCTAAAGTTTACATTCAGTGCTGCTTACTGGAATTGACTCTTTCCTGAGGATTGGACCCAGACTCTGAGGTTCCAAGTTTATATAATACTTTATGCAAGTTTACTTCACATGCAGTTGCATTTGGTTTGCGTTTGAGGAGGAAATCAGCTAATATATTACTGTGATATGATAATAGTTCAATATTTAGGTTACACTTTCTTTGTTGTGTACGTTATATGGGTGTTGGAAGGGGAAAGTAATCAAAATATCGAAAGATCGAGATTGTTTAATCGTCAGTGTTTTTTAATTGAGAAGTCCACAGTCAATGTCAGTAAAAACATCTGGTTTACAAAAGAGGCCAGACATTGGAGGAAGAATAGTAATAATACAAATAAAGTTTTTCATTAAATGGCACAAAAACAAAGTTTGAATAGTTAATGTTACTTAAATCATTACTAAAACTTTATTATTCTTTTGTTGAATTGAAAAAAAGATCATTCAATATGTTGACAGAAACATCGTTGACCAACTAAATGCTGCATACAACATTCACTACCTTTGTCATACTCGCAACATTTTACGTTTAAACATTCACTGTTGAAACCCTAAACTTACTATTGAGCGAGTCAATTATCCAAACAACATGTGGCATTAATTTGGGAGCCTGTGGCCCTTTTCCGTTCCTTGGCTTGCACACAATCAGTTGGTGCATCATGCTATGGGCCATAAATGCTCCCCTAATAGCTGGCTACAGTAGATATCAGCATGGCACAACATGTAACAGAGCCAGGAAGAAAACTAATCAAAGAGAGGGCAGGGGTAGATGGAGGTAAACACAGCTGCTGGCTTTTATTAAGTGTCAATGGGTTACTGCCTGGAATGGGTCAAACCAAAGGAAGAAATCCATCTGAAAATAACCATGCGAGCATTTAGTATCGTCACTGTGCTGGAATGTGTTCGCTGGACCTTAATATATTTTTCTATATGCACTTGGATTTAGTCGTGTCAGCATACAGTGAGGTCATATAGAGTAGAACGCTCACTGCATCAATAACGTCACAAGGAAATGGACATGCGCCTGGTAAAATGCCAGTTTGTATGTCTTTGTATGAAGTGTAAATGAAAGTGAGAAAACGGAGTTGGTGTTATGCTTAGGCATAATGCCCGCTCTTTACAGTAGACATGAAGATGAGTCAGTGATGCTGCTGGTGCCTCTACATGTCTGCATTGTGGAGCATCTAGGTCGGGTTTGAGTGTGTGCATGTGCCCTGATGCATGCTGGAGACAAGCTTTTGTAAATAGCTTGGACAAAGTGCATATGTTAGGGGGAAGGGGGATGGATCGTACACTCACACGCATATTGAGACAGTTGTGTTTGAAAACCAGCACACATATAGACACATCTAGGAGCCCAGGGGGGGAGAAAAAGCAGTAGTCTCCTCAAAGAATCCCCATTAGGCCGGGGAAGTATTGTGGAGCCCAGAGGGAGGCGGAGAGATTGAGAGGAGGTGGGTGCTGGTAGACTGTAGAGGAAGTATGCAGGTTAGTGTGTATTATCCCTCTGTTAAGGCAAACAATGAGAGCAGTGTGTTTCTAAATATGCACCAGTTGAAATCACCCAAGACTATTTTAACCCCATACACATTTATTTTTAAAATCTCTTTTAAACTTGTTATTGTAGAATTATGGATAGGTCAAGATGATAAAGCACTCAAAGAACATGATTTTAATTCTGATACATAATAAAATATAACGAAATGTTGAAATAACCTATGTGCTCACCGTGCACACACCCAAGATAATACAATATTTCTTTACTGTTAAATTTTAACCACATTCTTTATAATGCTGTGCCAGTATCTCCACATGGTTATCCTAGTTTTGTGTGCCTGGCCCCACCCCCATCTCTTGGTACAAGCAAGGTTTTTGTGTCAGAGGCTATTTTAGATGCACAGCCACTGACCCCACTGCATTTACTCAAGTGCGCGTGTGTTTCCAAAGCGTGTCCATTAAGTCACGTGATGGTGGTGAATTAAGATCAACAATGCCGATATTTCACTTAAGAATAAAACACATAGCTCTTTAATACAGACACGCGCAAGGAAATATTTTTTTTTTTAGTTTGAAGATATCACTAAAATGATACTTCCTATCCAACTTGTTATGATCATGCGGGTCATGAGGGTCACAAGCCACTGTTTTTGTTAGGCCAGTGCCCAGCCTTGATAAATTTGTCAGGAAGGGAAAACAAATCATAACAGAGAAATGTCATAAGAGGCAAATAAAATCAAAGCTTGAAATATAAAATACCAAATCTTGGTTACATGTACTTTTTGAATGATGCAATAATGTCGTTTCACAATTATTGACATTTTCCATGCTTATTTGACACAAAAATTAAGTAAATGGTCCTTATCACCAGCAACACCAACAATAACCATACGATTATCTACTATATTTAATTCCTCAAAATTTCCTCAAATTAGTCTGGAATTGAAAAGTCGGTGTCTAGATCAGCGTGGCAAATTGCCTTGACTCTTCGGTGGAAGCTGAGTTGAGTAATGCCACCTCACTTTGGAGCTGTCACAGTCACAGCCTGTTTAGCTGTTTCACTGCTGCATTTGAGGCTCATGATGCAAGAGGATGTCAGACTCCTGTGTTTACCTCTCCCTGGTGCATTGTGGAGGAGGCGGCTAGTGCTGTTGTGCGCACATACTATAGTTGTGTATATGTGTGGTTATGAAATCTACAGACTACCGAGATGTGAAATCAGGACATAGGCTTGTACGTGTGATAAATATGGTTAATCGTGGGCGCAGGTAGAGGTCAGAAGGATTTCATGTGCGTGCAAGGTTCACAGGCAGCTTGCAAAACAGAGCAGGAAGTTTGCTTATAAAAAAGTGACACTCAGACAGAGATGCAGACAAACCAGACAACCACCAACTCCCCTTTTCACTTTGAGTGTTTCCTCTTATAATAAATAACTACTTCATTTCCCACAGGGCTGTCAGTTACAGTGACAAAGAAAGTAAACAAAAGCTACCAGTTAGAATGACAAACAAAACATTTTTATATATTAGGAACAATATACCCAATATCCAGATTTTACATATTTTCAAAACAACAACAAAAACTAAAATAATGCTTGTGAACAATATGTCATGCCCACATTGTTAACCTTTACTATGATGAACCAATAAGAACAAAACCGTCATAAATTGTGGAATGGAAGCAAAAGTGAAGTGGAGTATAATCATTTCAATTTCATGCTGACTCTATAGGATTGGAATATCACAATCAAGTGATCAAAATCAAGGTGGTTTTGGCAAATGAAAAACACATTTTACATTATTTGTATATTTACTATGCGATTATGACATTAAGCATTTTTGATGAAGGAAAATTACAGATGTTTAGGTTTTACTGGGCAAATACTTTGTTGTAATTTCTGTAACACAATAGTTTTTCACTTTATCTATGATATATTACATATTTTACCACAAATTACACTTTTTTTTAAGCGCAAATAAAATTTTGAGCCTAGACAAAATATATTTTTTTCAACCCTTGGCAATAGAAGAGCAAACTGACAGTTCTACCAAGGAACTTCAAAGGTGTTTTGTTGTTGTAAAGACTTAAAGCAATCAGCATTTAAATTTGATGTCCGTCAATCAACAAAAAATATATTATTGTCTGCTTCGTTTTGCCTCCAGTCCTCCGTTGTGGACTTTTGATCATTGTGAGTGTCTGCAGTGGTGCACCAGTGGCTTCTGTGCTGGTGTATGTTCTTTAGTGGTACGGTATAGCACAGGCAGTAGACTCATGCTACATCCTGCTACCTCATCCCCCTCATCCCGACAGGATTACTGACACAAGATCCCCCTGCCCGGCCTGGCAGAAATAGCAAGGACCCAAGGGCAGTCCACCAGAATATGGGAACTTCTGTGACCTAGGTTTGAATGCACAAGCTGCACCCAATTACCGGTACTACATTTATTACAATTAATAATTAGAAGTCAGTGTCTCTGTGTGTTGGACGACCTCTAGGGAGTATGTCAATAAAAATATGACAGTCAACATAAATGCACAATCATTTTCTGATTGGAGGTGGGTGATATTGACAAAAATGTATATCTAAAAAAAATTAAAAATCTATATATTTTTTGGAGTATTCCGATAACGATGATCAGACAATATTATTTCAATACAACAGAATTGAGTTAAAATATGTCTTTAAATGTATTAGATGAGGCTTATTTATCAGACAAATGTAAGGTGTATGTAAAATAAATCACAAAAGTACAGAAATATCAACATATACAGTACAATAATTGGAAAGTTCACAATATAACTTTTTGTTTTGTTTTTATTTTTAATCAGCTCTTTTGGGGAAAAAAAAACGCTATACTTATTTTCTAAACCAATTTATTGATATTATCAAAATTTTTATATAGTGCCCACTTCGATTTCCGATCGTTTTTCTTATATTTGTGATCAAAGCGACGGCATGTGCATCGAAGTAGCCCTAGAGCATCACAATTTCCAGTTGTGCTAAACATTGATACTGAAGATTTAGACAATAACGTGTTAAACAGATGTGAAAATACATTTATCCCTTTCTGAATGTGTTTACCATTCTATAAATCTGTACCCAAATTTCTGCCCTCGCTGCTTTCAACCGGCACCTGTACAAATCTTTCGTCATCCCTAATGGTATGTGCCCGCCCACTGCCCAAGAGCACTACACTACTAAGTCGCCTCCAATAAGCCTTACACTGACGAAGGCAGATCACAGATGTACGCGCTACACGAACTGGTAGATATCCAACTGGACATACGACCATAATCTTACATAAATATCACGCAGTACATATATATTGTTAGTTTTAGTGAGTTGTCCCCCTGCTTTCTTTTATTTTTAAGCCCAATATATACTTTATTTAAATGTGTTGAAATTTAGTTTGATTACAAAATCATTTATGAAAATTGCATAAAAAAATCTTGTAATATATGAGGCTATATATTCATCGTTCAATAGAAATGATGAATTCAAAAGCCCCAGCAGTCTATTGTTATTTAAAACAGCACGGATGTGTTTTATATATATATATATATATATATATATATATATATATATATATATATATATATATATATATATATATAGTATATAATATATATATATATATATATAACCCTTAATAGTATTACATCCATTTGAGCTAAATTGAATAATATGCCATGAATACTTTGACAATCAAATCAATATTTTTTTTAAAAGAGCACAAATTTAAAAGCTTGCAAAAGCAGCATTTAAACGAAAAAATAACAAGAAAATCAGATCGGATTTAATATGGCACATATCTAGAACAAGTGGGGAAGAACTGTTTTTCTGTCTAAGTTGGTCACTCAAATAAAAGTTTCCATTTGTTTTCATGACCTATTGCAGTGGACCACTGTGTTAACATGTAATAGTCCCTTTCACCACACAGGAGCGCAGTATTGTTCTTCCTCTAAACCTTTGCTTGGCCATTTCCTGCACTGTGAGTTGCACATTGAGCCAAAGACTCATTCAGGTTACCCAGGTTCAGCCTTGCTGCCATAAATGAATACTCTACATATCTAATTTAATTGAAACAATTACACAAGAAAAGAGAGGTTTTTGTTTGTCACAGAAAGAAACTCATTTCAAAAACTAATTCAATAAAGTTTAAGTTCACTGCAGGCTAAACTTCCCACGACCGCTTAGTAAACCACACCAGTCACGAGACTGGTGGGTACGGTTAAGCACCGGATAATCTAATCTGTTTAATATGACCACAATTAAGTTGTTTCTTGTATATTTAGAAACTGTACTCCCACAGGACACCGGCCTATATTAAATTTCCCAGGACCGCAGAAATATAGTTAAACATGGGCAGTTGTACAGAAGACTATACCATAAACATAAAGAAAACCCATGTCATCAAAATATTACTTTTGAGACACTTTTAGTCGGCCTATATGTCGTGCATTATTTTAAACTGCAGAAAATTGGGTTGCTGCAGTTGTATTGCCAGTATATATTGCGTTTGTCTTTAATTAAGCAGGAAAAAGTTAAGTGCATATGTATCTCAACCTGTAGTCATCGATTAAAAAGTAAGGCATTAAGTTGATCTTGCCCTTAAAAAAATGACTTACATTGTCGTCGGAAACAACAATAATATGTACATAACTTATCATAAAAAAAGTTATTCATTAGTAAGACGAGTAAGTGAGTGAGTAAAAGGTCATGCTTTATTATTGGTGTACAATTGATGTTCATGAATTAAAACGACTTCAAACGTTTAACCTTAACCTTAACTTTTGATGCCAGTCTATGGAGAGTTTTACTGTTTTTTTTTTTGCAAGAAATATCAAACTTATGATCCCAAATTGTCTGCTCCTTATCATTATTTGTTATTTCCCACGAGTCCTTTCAGACTGTCACGACTTTTGGGGTTCAAAAGATATAATTCTGCACCACCGTATCTGTCTAGAGCTATTGTGCAAAAGAATGATGTCACGTCGTTCAATTTGTTCTGACAGAGAAAGACGTTCAACAAGTGGATTTTCCTGTTAGATTAATGGATCGCATTAATCATAAATCAAAGTCAACAAATCTGCAATCTGCATCATTCTGGCCTGTCCAATTCCAGTGTAATAATGTTTCACGTGCGTAGCTAAAAATCTTCATGCAAGAAAACGTTTTGTGTTTACTTTGGGGTACTTTAATTGGTGCAGCACTTTGGGACGCGCATGCGAAGAGAGCGGGAGCTGTATCGAAAAGTGGATGTTGTCGCAAGTTGTTGTTTTCTATTTTTTTGCTTTTCAAAATCAAGAATGTCAGGTTTATTATTGTTTTTGATTAGAACCGTTTAAAAATGACCTCAAAAACAGACAGGAAATGGCCTTTGCCGCAATCTGCCAAGCGAAGAGCATGAAGTGATGTTTTGCACTTTTCTGGTTAATCCGATGTTCTTGATTGTCATAACTTGCATTTCAACCTTTGCAATTCTCTCTATTCAACAATTAATCGAAGAGAAAAAAAAAAAAACGAAAAAAAAGCTGGATTCTTGCAGCAATTCCTTGGCCAAATAGTAACAAAAAAGTTGAAAGAAGCTCGTAAGAAAACATTTGCTTATAAAGAGTTGTACATCTGACGAGGATTATCTTGATAATCCCATTTGAGTCGAAACTCCACTCCGCTTCGTTATGGAAACCAGATGCGTATGAATTCATTTAGCATGACAAATATACACAACTCGGGGAGGAAATGTATAGCACCGGTAAACAGAGCCAGTATTTGTAGTGCATGCGTTTTGTCATGAAGGCGAATGAAAGCGTGCTTGTGTCAGAAATCAAGATTACGGCCAGAAAAAACAACACAAAAACCAACATCGCTGCCACGATCGCATTGTGTTTGCTATTAATAATGGTCAAAACTGTTTACTCAGCACTGACCCAATAAAGTCACAAGCGTTGATGTAGTATGTTTGGGATGTTGTGACAATATATCATTAATAATAAAAGGCAGCCCTGCAGTGCCTCAGCGGAACGGTTGTTTTGGGGGTCGATCCCACTCGCAGGGCCGGCCCGTGGCACAAACAAACCAAGCGCTTGTTTAGGGTCGTAACCACAAGGGGGGGGCCACATCTACACAAAGTCAAACATGTTTACAGAAAAATAAAAGTGTAGGTTGTGCAAAACATAAATTCAGACGTCCCGACACAAGAGTTTGCAGTGGTTTTTTGGAGCTCTTATAACGCGTGCCCAACACACACCCCAGTTAATAAAGTAAAATCTATCCACATAAAGGAGTGCTCCAATAAATAATTAGCATATACTAGTTTGTGTAGTCGATAAAGTGGGAAAAAATGTATCATGCATCTAAAATGTAGCTGTGATTTCATTACATTTTCTCAGAGAACGAGCACGAGACCCCCCTTTACTTTGAAAAACAAACATGGAAATGCTGATGAATAAATGGCCCACTTCTAGACATCCTGAGTTACTTTTCCTTCCTGGTTCGCCACTGAATTTAAACAGTGTTTGTCAAACGGTGGGCCACAACCAAGACTTTGCCCGGGGGCCACCAAATGCCTTGAGCCGGCCATGTGAATACGCTATAGTTATTGTGTGGGTTCTTTTCAGTGACATGCGTAGGTCATTTTACACTGTTTGCTTGTTTACTTTGATTGGCATTCAAGAAAAGATAACAAAACGTAATGTTGCACAACTAAAACAAAAGAAAGAAAAGCTCAATAATCAATATTCGACTGTAAACATGTGAAGTGCTGGTTGGATTTGAGCCGAAAAGGCCAATGAACATGAGATTGACTTATTTTCCATGTGTATATGTTTTATTATATACACTATATACAGTAAGGTGTTATAATAAAAATAGACTTTGAATGCTAAATGATAATAAATACAAAAATACATAATATGGAAATACATGCGGATATGTATAAATGTACAATATGGACAGAATAAAAGTTCCAAAAAGTGCAAATAGATGAATATTGTAGGAGTATTTAAAGTTACAGGTGTTGTGAAGTGTTCATAAGTCCAACGGCAAAGATAAGACAACGGCACACAACTCCACGGAACGGAACATTGAGTTGAGTTTATTGAGTTGTTGTTGAATCACGTGGGCCTATAGTCGCAGACGGTCTGCACATTTAGCCAAGTAAAACGTTCAAAAAGCCCAAGAGAAATACCCTGATGCACATGGCACAGCGATGGAAGTATAGTCGACAGCATAGGCCAAATGCGACTTACATAACCTGTATTAACCCTCAACTGTCACGCCTGCTCTTCTACATGAGACCTATTGTTGCATGATGATGGCATAATCTCCACCCTAACGACCAAGATGTCTGAGCAAACATAAGCAATGTTTACACGCACGCCAACAATCTGAGCATTATCTCATTTCCGCGCTTATCGGATCATCATCGAAATGTCGTGTGAAAAGTTACATCTGAGGTAAGTAATCTGGTTGGGGGCAGTTGGGCAATAAAGGGCAAACTATGATGTGACAAAGGCAAAGAGAAAAGAGAAAATGTTAAAGATTTTTCTTTTAAAAATCAATTGCACTTTGTCTTCCAAATTCAACAGTTCTAAAAATGCATTGATTTACTGACACATGATCAGATTTCTTTAGCGCGTGTAAACACATCAAAATCACTTCTAATGATTGGGTTATCTTATTTTATATTATATAGTTATGTGACTTAGAGGACAAATCTAAAAGAATATGGCACAGTTAACAATGGAAAGTACCAATACTCTGCAGTACTACTTCAATACAATGTACCGTATATTCTGAACGCTTTTATTTATGTATTAAACTTAAAGCGCCTATGTCAGGTTGGACTACTCTTAAATGCAGTTAAGACACGTATATTTGAATACATATTTTATCCCAGAATAGCTATTTATAATTTTACTTCCTGTTTGTAATTGGTGACGTCGCAACAAGAACTCACCCAGCAAACACTGGGCCATCTAATGTAAATAAAAAAATAAATAAATTGACGAATACAAATGTTTGAGAGCACTTTTATTTTGTTGAATGGATGTTTAGAGAGTAAAAAAAAAGTAGTTTCTTTTTTGTGAATTATGCATAAACTTTTGCTGGAACGAGTGTCTCCGGTGTGACGTCACTTCCTGGCATTTTCTACACATTTTTCAACTTTTCTCCACAAACAGCCACTTGGTAAACTATAATTTATACTTACAAATACACAAAATAAAGTCAAAATTAGACAATCATAATAAAAAAAATAAAATAAATAAATAAATAAAAAACTGCCACGCGCCCTTTAACATTATCGCGAGCGCTGATTATCTTGTTTTGGTTTTTAAGTTTTAAAAGGCTCGAGCGCGCGCCTCTTGTGCCACGCCCCGCTTTGACTGCGGCGTGAAAATCCAAAAAGAGCACAAAGAACCGGGCAGAGAGACGCACGCGGGGAGGGAGGGCGGAGGTGGGGGGAGCCAGCGCTCTAACCCCGCCTCCAGACACGGCTCCTCGCGCAGTCCTTACTCACGCGCTCTCACGTCGGGAGCGACAGAAACGACAGAAACGAGACGCACACACGCGCCGCGAGCGGAGAGGGCGACCGCGGGCACCGAACATGGCCAGAAACGCCGCGCCTCGCCCTGAGATTGTAGTGTCCGGTCGTTGCGCGCTTCCCAAACTGTCCGGCACCTCCCAAAGCATTGCGGCGATGGCTCCTCGGGGTTTGCAGGCGCGCGGCACGCACAGGACCCCGGCGGACGAGTGAGCGAGCGAGCCGGGGAGGACGGGACGGGACGGGACGGGACGGGGGGACGGTGGGGGTGTGTGTGCGCGCGTGTGTTGGAGCCGTACCTGGGGGGGAACGCGGTGTGGGCAAAATGCGGGTCATTTTCATCCAGAATGCCGGTTTTGTCGCAGCTTTTTCGCCCGTTTCCTCTCCCAGATGCGAGACGTTTTCATTGGCAGCGGTAGTGAATTTGGCGAGATCGCATCCGCACGTCGAGGGGTGAGATCATACCAAATGTGTTGTTTTTTTTTAGTTTTTTTTTAGTTTCTCATTTTTTCTTTCATGATAGACAATATTTCAGCCTTGAGTTATGAGTGGCTGCGGATTTCGGCTCTAAGCTTTGGAGCCGAGGGCCTATTTTATGCCAATAACGATATAGATTTACATAAAGCCACTATTTAAGGCTGTTATGATGCATATGCATAGAGGACTGATTATTACGCGACTATAACGCGATTAGTTTGGAAGAGTATCTCAGTTAATCGGTGACAAATGATCGAGACAATCTGGAAACGCGCTTTTCCATATAATATGATAAGAAAACTACGCTATTCTCTGTAATTTATTTATTTATTACTGCTATTGTTAGGACTAGGTTATAAGTATTATCGTTTTGTATTGGTGCAAATATTTAACTCGGGGAAGATTATTATAGTTATTCCCTATTTTTTGGAGATGGAAACCGCATATTTATCGCCCCGCCGGAGGGCTTCACGCTCCGAATCCCTCAGGGGCCACTCGTCCCTGGGCAGGCTGTCCCGGGCGGACCGTTCCCCACCACCGCCTCCACGTGCGCCGGGGCCGGGCTGCAGCTCACCGCCGGAGGACGCGGGGGCGGCGGCGGTGGTGGGCACGAGCGAGGCGCGCCGGGGCTCAGGTGTGAAGAAGCACCACCACAAGCACAACCTGAAACACCGCTACGAGCTGCTGGAGACGCTGGGCAGAGGCACCTACGGCAAGGTCAAGAAGGCCATCGAGCGGCAGTCCGGCAGAGCGGTGAGACCACTCTGCATGTTTTTCCTCAATGCACCGGTTATCAGACTCAAAAAGACCACTGACATGACAGAAATGTGGGTTTTTAATGGGATTTTAGATCAAAACCAGGACTAAACTGAACAGAAAAAGTCTAAAAAGGTCTTGAACGGAACCATTTACTGGGCCTAAACCAAGAACTAATCCACTGGTACATGCACTGTATAACATTGGACCAAACCCAGAGCTAAACTCGACCAGGACTAAACCAGGACTATGAAAAATGATAGATAACAACAAAAACAAAGATAGAATTTGTTTGGGACTAACATAAAGTGATGCAGAATTCACCTGCAATTAAACTGGGACTTCACTTAGTCAGGCCTAAACCAGGACTAACCCAGGACTTAACCAAGTCTACGTCAAGGTTTCAACTGGGTAAAACCAGAGCAAAACCCAGCGCTAAACCAGACCAGACCCGGACTAAACCAGGACTAGAAGTACAGTAGGCTTGTCATAAGACTAATTATCTAACAAATGACACATGAAATGTTATTTTTGGGGGCTTATTTTTGGGGGCTCAGTATTTATCGTGAGTACCTTTTCATTGCACTCATGGGGAAGTTTTTTGTTATTTTTTTGCAGTACGGTCAGATTTTGAGCTGTCGAGTGTGTTTAAGTCATTTCTATGACTCAGTTATAGACACTTATCAACTGTTCTGTTGTTGTTGCAGCTCATGTTTTTTTATTTTACCAATGTTGTTGTACATTTAAAAAGGGTTTCCATGGGATTATCCAGCTTTAGAGTAGTTTGTTATTGTGACAGGTCTAACTAGAAGATGAAACCGGGGCCAAACCGGGACCAAATCAAGACAAACGCAGCCCAAAACAGTCTTCCTCTTTACAGACACTTTACCACAAAGGAGACCTGCACCAGAGGTTTGGACGCTCTGTGAAAGCGGCCAGTTACAGTAGTGTTTATACTTACATCAACGAGGAAACCGATGACGATGCAGTTCTAGTTTAGACCTTGTTTACTCAATGCTGTTTACATGTCACCTTAACGACAATCACACGTTTCAAGACGATTATTTCTCCATTTCAATCGTTGCATTTTCTTTTTTAGTGTCATTTTAGACCGTCTTAGTCCTAGTTTAGTTTCTGACCTGCTTAAATCTAATTCAGTGATGGATTCTTTACTTTAAACTATCTTTATTCCGTTTTTTTGTCTTGTTTTTGTTCTTGGTTTAGTCCTGCATTCTTAGCCCTGGTTCATACACTCGTTTACCTTGTTTTAGTCCTGGTTCTGTCCTGTTTAACGTTAGTATAATCCTAATCTAGTCCCCGTTCAATAATCTTGTACGGGCCTCAATGAGAACACCGCTGCTCCCAAAATACCCTGCATGTAGTCATGGGCGCGTGCGTTTCCTCCCCCCCCCGACCGCCCGGGATCCCCCCCTCGCCGGTTCTAACGGGCCCCGGGGTCGAGGCCCGGACGGTGGCCGCGGCGGCGCACGCGCTCGTCCAGTGCGGGGCCTCGTGACCGGATACGCAAGTGCAAATCCTGCTCCCGGCCCACCGCTGTGCCTCCTCCGACCCCCAAAGCGTCATGGAAACTGGCTAACTGGGCTCTGGAGATGCAGGGAGCTGTAGGCTTTACTGGCGTTTGGTCCGGGGGGCAGCTGGCCGGGCACGTGTCCTGAGCTTGTTTTGTTTATGTTCTTCGATCCCTCCGGCTTGCCCTGCAGCGGTTACAGTAAAACGTGTATATCCGGAGACCCCCGTGCTGATTTGGTGTATAATAATCAAAATAAGTACTTTTTTCCCCTAGTTTTAGTATCATTTATTCATATTTTATTGTTTATACTTTGGGCAACCCTAGATCTGATCTCTAATTGGGCTTGATAGGGTCCCCTGCTTGTAAGGATGCGCCAAGTTAATCGATCAATCGCAACTAATCGATTATTGAAATAACCGTCAACTGATTTAGTAATTGTGTAATCGTTAGCTTGTCCATACACAGGTTCCAGAACATGCCATGAGCTGAGAAAAGTAGTTTTATGACCGAAATTGAGCCGCAATTCCATGAAAATGACGTGGAAAATGTGTAAACTCAATGTATTTGACGAAAACTTGAATTTAGTCCATAAATGTGCTCCACCAGGATCTTCAACTGGCTTCACTTCAGCTTCAAAAATCTTTGAGTTCTGAACAAACTAGAACTCAATCATAATCGCTCGACTAATCGATTAGCGAAATGGTCGTTAGCTGTACCGTGTCTCCATTTACTAAATCCTGTTATGCCAGGTTTAATGCCGTGCTGTGGAATATTCAAGGCAAAGCAATAACATCTCCAGAACATGAACATTCCGTCCACCAGGGAGGTTTGGTTTGTCCAGGTTTGGGACTGGCACAAAAACACTCATGGAAAATAAAATAAATAAAACATAAAACTGTTAAACCAGGATAGAATCAGACTAAATTCAGAAGATTAAAGATGAGTCCTGGTCC
The DNA here is from genome assembly GCA_015082035.1 of Chaenogobius annularis. Classification (NCBI taxonomy): domain Eukaryota; kingdom Metazoa; phylum Chordata; class Actinopteri; order Gobiiformes; family Gobiidae; genus Chaenogobius; species Chaenogobius annularis. The sequence continues at coordinate 77,791 of BJKM01000729.1, forward strand.
AATCATCATCAGGATTAAGTATTACACCTGATGCCCTACCAGTTGCATCCCAGGAATCTTCACCTCTGTCTGGAAGTCATTAAGCGATACAGAAGTCACTTAAAGGACATCAAAATTGGGATTAAACTGTGATTAAAGTTGGCAAGGATTAAACCAGGACTAGACCAGGACCAAAACCATATCTACATCTGGACTAAACCGAGACCGAAACTGTATGACTGCACTCTTTGATCGAACGGGACCAGACGTAAACCACGACCAAACATCTTCATGCCAGAGGATTTATCGTTTGCATCCTGTCTTTTGGTCTTTCACTGCCCCGATTATAACACCCCCCCCCCCTTAACCCTGTCGTAACAGCCTTCACCCGGACCCCCAAATGCATCTCCACCACGTGCTTGCAGAATGTGACCCGAAGCGCGGAGTCTGGCAGGACACCGGGGACTTTCCATAGGCCGAGCGTGCCAGGGCAAGGCTTAGGGAAAGGTCAACACGGTCCCCCAGTTTCTTCTCAGGAGGGCAGAGAGTGCACTGTTGATTCAAAACAATGTGAGTCAAGTAGGAGTGAAAATAAATAAATATTAGACCTCCGTGTGGTGAATAGACTCAGACCCCGAATCAGAAAAAAGGTTTATTGCTATTGTCAGTGAATAAGAACAAGATTCACAAAAAATAAGAACTTTCTTCTGTGAAAATGTGCAACATGGAATATAATAGCAAAATATAATAATAATAATAATAATAATAATAATAATAAAAAAATAATAATAATAATAATAATAAAATAATAATAATAATAATAATAAAAAAAAAAATAAATAAATAATAATAATACAAAAATAATAATACAAAAAAAATAATAATAATAAGGCATGCATAAAAAATACAAGATACAAAAATGAACTTTGAACACGGAAAAACTGAAAAAAAATTGGGATTTGAGTATAATTTCAAAATAACAGATTCAATAACATTATAAGTCTGGCTATGACAAAAAAAAAAAACAATACAATACATCTTTATTGGCACACGCAACACTCTTTTTTTTTTTTTTTTTTTTTTTTTTTTTTTTTTAGCAAAGTATTGTATTCAAGTGTTACCGCAAAGTGATTATTATTACTCAAAAGTTGGCCTGAAAATGTAATCGTATTTTTTTCTATTTCACAATTTTCAGTTAATTTTTTTTTTTAGCTTTTTTCAATAAGACAAATATGGCTTTCACAATACATTCACAAAATCGAATCAAGACAGGCTTTTAATCAATGCAATGCGAGAGAAAACATGTGAAATTCAGCCGAACTCTGCTCCAAACCACATGTTTTTCCCTGACAAATAACTGGACCTCGATCGGACACAAACAAAACGACAACAATCCGGATCTTGATTTGATTACAGTTGGATCAATCGCACTGCACGGCCTTGCTTAACGGCGCAGTCTAAAACGTTTCCCCAGCCTCGTCCGTGCGACAGCCGCTCGCGCGCAGATGTGTCGCGTGACGCCCGGCGATATTACAGATACTCTCCACCGGCCTGTCCTACTTGGCTCCCCGGCGTCGACCGCAGAGTGTGTTCCCGTTCAGTTGTCAAAGCAGCAGGTCTAAAATGGAGCGCTATTTGCTTTTATTAGCATCTGCAACTTGCTCAACGCCGGGCCTGTGTTGACACGGGCCGGGTTCGCCGCGCCGGGTCTCCGCGTCCCGTTTTAATTGGCCCGACAAAACCAATATCGGTATCTGTGTCTGACGGATGAAAAAGGTAGAGTGTAGGGTTGAGTTAGTGTGGACATTTCTGCACTCCTGTTGTAATTTAGAGAGTATTTGGAGTATTTAAGTGAGATAAACATGCGATTACCATCGGATTGAACGGCGATCATGATCTTTGGTCGTGTAAAATCGTCAATGATCTACTTCTTTAATCGAGAGCTCACTGTGGCACCCAAAGCACGTGTTTGGAAGCAGAGTTCAGGAAGACGTTTGACCATTTTCTTGTGTTAAACGGCAATGATTTCCAGCCGCCCGTGTTCAGGAAATGAACGCAGAGAGGCAAATTGGGATTGGTTTAATACAAGGGAAAATGTCGCGATTGATATGTTTGCCATAGTTTGATTAGCGGTTCTGAAATGTATATGATTCTTCTAGTGGTTTAGCAGTTTTATTTCAGTCTTCTCCGTGTTATTGCTCTCTTTATTTCTCCGTATAAGATGCGCGATGTAACGTTTCTGTTTTTAATCACACGTTGGTCATGTATATCTCGCATTTATTCAATTACAGGTGTTTTTATCGCTCAGAAATACCTTGAATACCTTGTATTCTGTACTGACCTAATCTATTATCCATTCTCGTTTAGTGCTGGTTTAGGTCAAGATCATTAGGTTAATCGATAATCGTGATTATATTGGTCACAATATAATCGGAAGAACCCAAAAATAATAATCGTGACAGTTTTAGAAGCAAAATTAAGTGTTTTCTTTTTTAGTTCAATCTATCGTCCAGAAAGTAGACCTGAATGTAAATAGTTTTTTTATTATCTGGCTGTTTTTTGTGAAATGTATCTCTATTTTGTCTTTCAGAAAGTTAAATTTCATAAAGCTGGTCACAAACTCTAGTGATAGAAACCAATGAGAGAAAATGAAAGATGCTGTTTAGTCGCAGTCTCAATAATCGCCGATAATCGTTAAATCGCGATGTTTTTCCTCACAATAATCGTAACACTGAAATTCGATATCGTGACAGCAAAGTAGGTAAATAGAAAGTTTAGAAACACAAGATTTTTTTCATATTATGTTGTTTAATATTGATTAAATCGAGACCAGTCCATATAAGTAGCATTTGCGTACTACAAATTATGGAAACGCAGAGTCATTTGTCTTCTTTGAAATTATATATGCTACTTGAATAAAACTGGACGTACACCAAAACAAAACCAGGACAGAACTCGGCCCAAAACCAGGACTAATGCGGAACTAATTCAGAACTAAACCGCCAGTGTTTGAAACGACTCTCTTTTACAACATGGCAACAACTACCCTACAATTTATGACGCTGCGCTTAAGAGACGCTGATAAAACCAGGAAGACAACAACCGCAACCAAACCAAAACTAGCCCGGAGCTGAATCCGAACCGAACGGGGTCAAACCAGGACTAATTTTAATACATGGATGGAAATTGTAAGCTTTTTTTCTGTTTGTCGGCTTGTTGGAGAAATGTACTGTGGTTCTCAAACTGTGGTTCAGGCCCCCACTTGGGGCATAGATCCGTGTTTGGACCTCCTGAGTTGGTCCTGAACTTGGCCTAATTTAGACCTGGTCCAGTCCAAGTTTAGATACATAGCAGACGTTTATTCCTCGCTGGGATCGTCCTATAAACTGTATTCGAATCTAAAATAATCATAATTAAAATCGGTGCTGAAAATAACACACAAATGAAACAGAATTTGATATTTCCTGAACAGACAATTACATCACGCTGTATAAAAGGCGTTTTTTATTATAATTATGATATCAAAATAAACATTTTAGCCTTGGGACAACACTATTCCCTGCTCGTAGTCATAAATTAGGAGTACTTTTGTAGATTTCTTGCGATTGTAACTGGTTAAATCCTGGTTTTAATCCCCTCTTTAATCCCTTTTTAGATACATTTTGTTGATTTTGGACATTCCCCTGTGCAAACGCCTCTTTCACGCCATTGTTTAGACCTGGGTGAGTCACGGTTTCAGACTTTTGAGTCGTTTTCGGAGGTATTTGGAGGACCCCTACGTCCTGGTGCGTTAGATGTTATAGTGATGACTCTTCTGAAGGTTATATCGTGTTATCCTTGGTCCAAATGGGCAGTGACACATGAAAGGCCACTCACAGCAGGAAATGAGAGCGAAGGGGAAGGTTAATATCCTGTATCCGTCATGCACTGAGAGAGAGCGAGAGGCGGAGGGAGAAAAAACCACAGCGGGGCCAGATTAAGGCTGCGTTCACACTTTCACCAACGCCACGTCAAAACTGGGACTAAACGGGGGCTAAACCAGGGCTAAACCAGGACTAGAACCAAGCCAAGTGTACAGCAGGGCTAAACTCGATTAATCGTTTAATAAATGAGAGGAGGAACATTTCAAACATGTCAGTAGTCATCGTGGGTAACTTTTCTTTTTTGTTAATTTCTTGTAATATGATCAGATTTGAGCTTTTTTTTATTTTTTATTTTGCCATATTGTACATTTAGAAAAGGTTTACCAGGATGATCACGATTCAGGATTACTGTGTCAGTCAATTTATCGTTTATCGCGTTATTTTCTGAAGCAAATGCGTTATCGTGACAGGCCGAACAAGTGAAAAACGCCATAACGGAAATGATGTGAGGAAGAAAAAGAGATAGAGAAAGTGAGGGTTTGAGAGAGAACGAGAGGAGAGGGAAGTCATGAAAGAGACGCAGGTGTGGAGGAGGAAGGGGGAACGAGAGTCTGAGAGGGGCGTGGAAAGAGAAAGGTTGAGAGAAAAGGATGGAAGAGCAGTGGAAGAGAGAGACAATGAAGAAACAGAAAGAATGGAGCAGAAATGTGTAGGAAGACGGAGGCTAGAACGGGAAGAGCGCTGTACAATACTGTAAATGAAAGCCAATTTAGACTGAAAAGGAAGGAAAATCCCACCGTTTTTTCCACCGTTTTTCCTGTAAAAAAACAGTAAGACGGTGGTCCTTGGCGTTATTGAGATATATATTTAGTTTGCCACGAGACTGATTACTACCAATATTGCGATATCGATAACGATAAATTGCGCTGCCCTGAACGAGAAGGCGGACAGGGAGAGAGACTAAACGAGAGGGGTTTGGTCGGGAATGTGTGTGAGAGAGAGAGAGGGAGAGAGAGGCAGGGAAGGGAAGGGGGACCCCAGAACCAAAACAAGCCCAGGACAACCTTACTTATATCAATATGAATTCAGGAGGATTACATCACCCCCAAAAAATGGATCCCCGGGAGAAGAACGGTGGGGGAAGTCTGACATTCCTGAAGTAGATGTGGTGTTGGGGAAATAGTGTTATGATCCTTGACTGTTTCTGATAATGTCGCTGTATGTAAACGTGACAGACTCCTTAATCATTCACGTTTCTGGTGAAGGGGTCGCTTGTTTCATATTACAAACTAATAAAAACATGAATAATCAATATAAAAGGAGTTCAAAAGAGAAAAGCACAGATGAATGCACAGCGAAACACACCCGTTTTGAGCTGATGTTTGAACATTGTCAGAGTAAAGGTAGAGCTGATTCTCCATGTTTAGTCCTGACTCTGGCACCAGCAGGAGGCCGGTCCATGTTTAGTCCCGACTCTGGGCACCAGCAGGAGGCCGGTCCATGTTTAGTCCTGACTCTGGGCACCAGCAGGAGGCCGGTCCACGTTTAGTAGTCCCGACTCTGGCACCAGCAGGAGGCCGGTCCATGTTTAGTCCTGACTCTGGGCACCAGCAGGAGGCCGGCCCATGTTTAGTCCCGACTCTGGCACCAGCAGGAGGCCGGTTCATGTTTAGTCCTGACTCTGGGCACCATCAGGAGGCCGGTCCATGTTTAGTCCTGACTCTGGGCACCAGCAGGAGGCCGGTCCATATTTAGTCCTGACTCTGGCACCAGCAGGAGGCCGGTCCATGTTTAGTCCTGACTCTGGCACCAGCAGGAGGCCGGTCCATGTTTAGTCCTGACTCTGGCACCAGCAGGAGGCCGGTCCATGTTTAGTCCTGACTCTGGCACCAGCAGGAGGCGCGCCCATGTTTAGTCCCGACTCTGGCACCAGCAGAAGGCCGGTTCATGTTTAGTCCTGACTCTGGGCACCATCAGGAGGCCGGTCCATGTTTAGTCCTGACTCTGGGCACCAGCAGGAGGCCGGTCCATATTTAGTCCTGACTCTGGCACCAGCAGGAGGCCGGTCCATGTTTAGTCCTGACTCTGGCACCAGCAGGAGGCCGGTCCATGTTTAGTCCTGACTCTGCACCAGCAGGAGGCCGTCCATGTTTAGTCCTGACTCTGGCACCAGCAGGAGGCCGGTCCACGTTTAGTCCTGACTCTGGCACCAGCAGGAGGCCGGTCCATGTTTAGTCCTGACTCTGGCACCAGCAGGAGGCCGGTCCATGTTTAGTCCTGACCTGGGCACCAGCAGGAGGCCGGTCCATGTTTAGTCCTGACTCTGGCACCAGCAGGAGGCCGGCCCATGTTTAGTCCCGACTCTGGCACCAGCAGGAGGCCGGCCCATGTTTAGTCCCGACTCTGGACACCAGCAGGAGGCCGGTCCATGTTTAGTCCTGACTGGCACCAGCAGGAGGCTGTCCATGTTTAGTCCTGACTCTGGGCACCAGCAGGAGGCCAGTCCATGTTTAGTCCTGACTCTGGCACCAGCAGGAGGTCGGTCCATGTTTAGTCCTGACTCTGGCACCAGCAGGAGGCCGGTCCATGTTTAGTCCTGACTCTGGCACCAGCAGGAGGCCGGTCCACGTTTAGTCCTGACTCTGGCACCAGCAGGAGGCCGGTCCATGTTTAGTCCTGACTCTGGCACCAGCAGGAGGCCGGTCCACGTTTAGTCCTGACTCTGGCACCAGCAGGAGGCCGGTCCACATTTAGTCCTGACTCTGGCACCAGCAGGAGGCCGGTTCATGTTTAGTCCTGACTCTGGCACCAGCAGGAGGCGGTCCATGTTTAGTCCTGACTCTGGCACCAGCAGGAGGCCGGTCCACGTTTAGTCCTGACTCTGGCACCAGCAGGAGGCCGGTCCAGTTTAGTCCTGACTCTGGCACCAGCAGGAGGCCGTCCATGTTTAGTCCTGACTCTGGCACCAGCAGGAGGCCGGTCCATGTTTAGTCCTGACTCTGGCACCAGCAGGAGGCCGGCCCATGTTTAGTCCCGACTCTGGCACCAGCAGGAGGCCGGCCCATGTTTAGTCCCGACTCTGGACACCAGCAGGAGGCCGGTCCATGTTTAGTCCTGACTGGCACCAGCAGGAGGCTGGTCCATGTTTAGTCCTGACTCTGGGCACCAGCAGGAGGCCAGTCCATGTTTAGTCCTGACTCTGGCACCAGCAGGAGGCGGTCCATGTTTAGTCCTGACTCTGGCACCAGCAGGAGGCCGGTCCATGTTTAGTCCTGACTCTGCCACCAGCAGGAGGCCGGTCCACGTTTAGTCCTGACTCTGGGCACCAGCAGGAGGCCGGTCCATGTTTAGTCCTGACTCTGGCACCAGCAGGAGGCCGGTCCACGTTTAGTCCTGACTCTGGCACCAGCAGGAGGCCGGTCCACATTTAGTCCTGACTCTGGCACCAGCAGGAGGCCGGTTCATGTTTAGTCCTGACTCTGGCACCAGCAGGAGGCCGGTCCATGTTTAGTCCTGACTCTGCACCAGCAGGAGGCCGGTTCATGTTTAGTCCTGACTCTGGCACCAGCAGGAGGCCGGTCCATGTTTAGTCCTGACTCTGGCACCAGCAGGAGGCCGGTTCATGTTTAGTCCTGACTGTGGCACCAGCAGGAGGCCGGTTCATGTTTAGTCCTGACTCTGGCACCAGCAGGAGGCCGGTCCATGTTTAGTCCTGACTCTGGCACCAGCAGGAGACCTGGTCCATGTTTAGTCCTGACTGTGGCACCAGCAGGAGACCTGGTCCATGTTTAGTCCTGACTCTGGCACCAGCAGGAGGCCGGTTCATGTTTAGTCCTGACTCTGGCACCAGCAGAGGCCGGTCCATGTTTAGTCCTGACTCTGGCACCAGCAGGAGGCCGGTCCATGTTTAGTCCTGACTCTGCACCAGCAGGAGGCCGATCCATGTGTAGTCCTGACTCTGGCACCAGCAGGAGGTCGGTCCATGTTTAGTCCTGACTCTGGCACCAGCAGGAGGCCGGTCCATGTTTAGTCCTGACTCTGGCACCAGCAGGAGGCCGGTCCACGTTTAGTCCTGACTCTGGGCACCAGCAGGAGGCCGGTCCATGTTTAGTCCTGACTCTGGCACCAGCAGGAGGCCGGTCCATGTTTAGTCCTGACTGTGGCACCAGCAGGAGGCCGGTTCATGTTTAGTCCTGACTCTGGGCACCAGCAGGAGACCTGGTCCACGTTTAGTCCTGACTCTGGCACCAGCAGGAGGCCGGTCCATGTTTAGTCCTGACTCTGGCACCAGCAGGAGACCTGGTCCATGTTTAGTCCTGACTCAAAACTGGGTCTAAAGCAAAGACCAGGAATAAAAGTTCAACTTCCAAGCAAAATATTGAACTAAATCTGGACTCAGGACACCTTATACATGATGGGCCATTGTCTGATGCCAGTTACTGTGGCTCCTATGGTAACCGAGATCGAGTTGAGGACAGGCATCGCAGTGCAGCGGGCCAGCTGGCGTGGCTGTCTGATCCGCAGTCCTGTTAAATCATCCGTTTCAGGGTCGAGGGAACATGAGGAGATGCTAGAGAGAGATACCTGGCCCGCTCTCAACCCCGCTGTGGGAGAGCAAGTCGCAAAGTTCACCCGGTTAAACAAGGAATTTGGGATCATTAAGATGGATGGGAAGCCCTTTCTAAGAAGAGGGTTATTTTAAAGAGCTCCAATTGCCGTTTGAAAAAAAAAAAAAAGTCTTAAAGTGGTTGGCAAGTTCTCACTTAAAACAGTTCTGAAATGGTCTCAGTTTTCAATGCAAGAGTGAAGCGGCGTATTAGTGGTTTTACCATTTTTAATCGATCTCAATTCACATAATTAGCCTGACCTACTTGTAAACCAGGTCTAGACTTATACTAAACGAAAGACAAAACAGTAATGGGACTAAACACAATGTAAAAAAAAACATGTTAAAGCCAACTTTCAAACCATATCGTTCTCATTCTTAGCTCTGACACGTCGCATTCACTTTAGAACACCTTTTTACAGATTACAAAGTGGACTGCCGCCGCACAGTCAGTCATAACGATGCTCACGCCGTTTGCTTCCAGGTTTGGGATCGATCGATTACTTTACTTATTGTCAAAAAGTATCGCGATTACTCTATATCCATCTTTTACTATCTCGGGCTAAACACGACCAAAACCAGGACTAATACGACTGGTTCGGTGCTTCAAACCTGCAGCAATCCTAATTTAGACCAGGTTTAGTGGTAGTCCCGGTCTCAAACTGCTTCATTCCAGTCTGTGCGCCCCCTACTGGCAGTAATTGGCTTCTGCATTGCTCTTGCCAGTTTTCCATACATGATTTTTAAGCTACAAAACATGACAAAACCTCAACAATGCAAAAATAAGATCCTAATAAAAACCAAAAATATGCGTTTCTGGGGTGAAGGAGAAACGGTAAAAAACAAAACAGTTTGACCAATTTTGTGCGCAGCGGGCAGGACCCCCTCGGACTCATTTCGGTCCATTACTGTGAGTTCTTGAAATGCGATGAAGTCGAGGCACGCTCTCTCTGGATGGGAGCTATTCCGGTTCGGGCCTATTTTTATTGATGTACACAGTAATTAGCTTGGCACCCGCTGTAGGCCTGCGGTTACATTCTGCTGCAAGAAATCAAGTCGGGCTTCCACTGAATTACAACCGGTACGGTGAAAAACCACGAGGACAAAAGTTTAAACCAACAAACTTTGGACCAAAAGGACACGATGTTCCGTAAATATGATTTGATCAAAGGTGTGCTCCAGTTAAAATGACGACTTGGTTTAGTCTAGACTGATTCAAAGGCCTTTTTCATATTTGTTTACACCTGGTTTAGTTGAGATGTTGATTTAGATCTAGTTTAGTTTGGGTACGATCAGTTTCGCCTTTCTTAAGAGATTTTCGATTTCCTTTTTAGATCTCTTTAAGATCTGGGTTGGATTGAGTTTTGGTTGGGTCTTAAGTTTTATTGGTTGAGTCCTGGTGTTGTCCTGACTGAGTCTTGGTGTTTATACAGTGTAAAGCTAGTTGAGCCCAGTTTTAAATTGGATTTGAGTCCTGGTTTAGTTTGAGTTTCGACCTAGTTTGTCTTGATTTAGAGTTTCATTTGCTCGGGTCAAATCCTGGTTTTGTCCAGTTTTAGTCCTCGTTTAAATTTAAAGCGCTAGTTTAGACCTGGATTATGTTTAAGTTCTGTTTAGCCCTTTTTGAGTCCCAGTTAAGTTCTTATAGCTCTGCTTTTCTTCATTTTACTTGTGTCCGATGTCCTGGTTTAGACTCTGGTTTAAGATGGCGTTGAGCTGATTTAGACCTAGTTTAGCCCTGATTCCTTGCCCTCGTTTGCCCTTAGACTTGGTTTGGCCCGGTTTTAGTCTCGATTTAGTCCCATGTACTGGTACCAGCCTGTGGTTACTCTTGAAAGGCATACAACCAGGGGTAAAAGTTTAAACTAACAAACTACAGACCAAACCGGGCTTCACAAAAGACGATCAAAGAAATGTCCAACTCTAATGTTTGGTCTACAATTACAGAGACATGTGCAGGGCTGTGTTCTGTGATTGGTTTATTTGGACGAGAGGAAGCTAACCCCTCATTTAAAACTGGGACAGGATGGAGGGCCGACTGCACAGAGTTAGCCCGACCTTGGTGGTACTGCCATGACGGTGAAATATTCCCAAATAAAACGCAGCGGACTGTGGAGACTCCTGCAGACAGCCCTTTGGCCCACCTCCGCTTCACCTCTGCTCAGTTTCTTTCCTCCATAAAATGGGTTTAAAACGTGGGCCGTGTGCTATTTTTAGTCAGAAAAAGTACAAAATATATTGTGTTCTTGGGTCTCGCTAAGAACCTCTGTATTAAAGTTGTCAAAAAGTCGATGCCCAGATACTATCAATGCTAAAACGTGTATCGAAAATAGATGATGGATTTATTACCTTTTCTTCCGTTTTACTGTTATATTCCCTTTTTTTCCCTAGAGATTGTGGGTATAAATCTAGCTAGAATCCGGCATGTTGATGTTCATTAATGTCCATTGTCCCTGTTAAATAAAGCAGAAACAAACATCACATACATTTAGGACAAAACTGAGGCTTTCTTGTATCGTTTTCGAGTGGTCTTCTTGCTCTATATCCAAACTGACTATAAGCACAATATGCTAAAGGGGTAATTAAAGAAACAGCCATTATTTTTGGAATAAAAAATGACATTCTACTGTCTAAAATAAATGTTATTATTATTATTGTGAGTCTTTCCTTAGTATCAAACTCGAGTTGGAAAACACTACCGTAATCTGAATGAGTAGTTGTAAAAATTTAAAGTTTACCTGTATATGCTCTTTAACACTATTCTACCACAAACAATAATATTACCAATTTACCGCTAATAACTTCAAATACATACTGTGACTGAAGTGGAGACACACTGAACATGCATGTGTAGGCTACATTTGATCACTTAATACCACTCCTGTTGGGCTGTTAAACGGCCAACTATTGCTTGTATAATATCAGTCATATGACCATTGAAGATAAAAGTTTAAAAGTGAGTTTAGCTCCTCGTGGCCTTGTACAAAAGTAACTCTATATATCCCCAAACTATTTTAAAATAGTCCCTATGTTGAACAGTCATTAATTCCCATTTGAGACATTCTATAAGCGTCTCACTATTTATTTTATTTATTTTATTTATTTTATTTATTTATTTTATTTATTTTATTTATTTTATTTATTTATTTGTATTTATTTTATTTTATTTTATTTAGCTATGTATCTGTTTTATTCATTCATTCATTCATTCAGAGCCCCATTAGCCTCCACAAGTGTTGGCTAGTCTTCCTGGGGTCCACATGGGCCTTTTTTTTTTTTTTTTTTTACAATAAATGTGAAGAAAATGAGTCATTGCAACTTTACTTTGTTTTCATTTGAAGAATGCGAGTGGCAATAGTGACTCAGATAGGACACGTCTCTTTAAGGGTGCATCATTGAGCCTATTTCAGTCTTCAGTCTTCTTGTTGTCCTTGTTTAGTCCTGGGCTGGTTTTGATGTGGCAGCCGTGCAAGTGTGAACGCATCCTAAATCAGCCCCAGGGAAGCTAAGAACGGAGTAATTTACAACCCCGAAATACAGCTATAATTTACTTACTTACTGACTAACTAGAAGCGAGCGGTGGTTTGGCGGTCGAGTGATAAAGCTGTGATTTATTCGATCACATCTTCATCGCATTTTGTAGACGAGCCGCGCTGATGGACGCCGCCATCCGAGCCCGTGTGAAACTGCCCTGTGATCTCCGCAATTAAAAGAGGATTGGAGTCATTTTGATGGCTTGGCGGTTCCTGATTAAAAAATAGGGAGCCAGACTTCCAAAGAACAATGCCTCCTCTGTTCAAACACCTCGCTCTGGATTATAGTGGCGAGAGATAAAGATTGTACTGTTTGTTACATAGTTCGACGAGATAAGGCGACGCAGGTCAGCGAAGCAAAGGAACCGGAGACTTATTTAATTCAATCATTGGATAAACTGTGCTTTTTGGGGTTTATTTCCAATTACTGGCTTGTTCGAGCCTCTGGAATTCTGGTGGGAAGCTCACTTTAATCTCTAAACAAGTTCAATCGTTTGGCAATTTCATAGTAGGAGCAGTAATTGTGGCTGAACGATTTGGGAGAAATATCTTAAGTGCGATTTCCCTTGTCATGCATTGCAAATTTATGTTTTAATCATGAGACTGTTCAAAGAATTGACAGAATAATATGAACTGACAAACTAATGAAAGAACACAGAAGATCATAGAACATGCTGGCACAGATCTAAACTACAGGGTTTGCAGTATTTATTCAGAATGAGGACATTTAGTTGTTTGTGGAGGAAATGATGGTACTATACAAGAATTGCAGCCTTTGCGATGTGTTTACCCAAGCATTAATAATAGGTAGTGTGACGGTAGTACTATATAAGTAAACTTGACATCTTTTACATGTTTATTTTTGGTTAAATACAAGTTTTCCTGAGTACTTTTACCTGCACATTTATCTTTAAAAAGACCTGCTATGCTTTTAACTTCTACGTAATTCTAATCTACGACTCCCGCAGTTTTATTTCGGACATCGCAAATCACAATATTGATCTAAAAGGACAGGTTTAAATGATAGTAAGTGCGTGTTTGGAGAGCTGCAGTTCACGATAGCGCAACCAAAATGGCTACGCGACGCTGCAGAAGCAATGGAGCGATGGCGTTTTGACTCTGAAAAATCACTCCAAGCACAACTGCCAGTGCTTTAATGACAAGACGGAGCAATTATACTGTGGTAAAAGCTGTTAAAAGTCCTTCAAAACGACTGTAATTTTACCTGAGCACAAAGTAGTTCCTTCCTGTTCACGGCGTTGTCCAAAAAGCTCTGGTCGAGGGTTGGTTCCGGTGGTTTTCCTGGAGAGTCTCACCTGAGTATTCCGTCTTCCATGTTTTTTTTTGCAGGTGGCCATCAAGTCGATTCGGAAAGACAAGATCAAAGATGAACAGGACATGGTTCACATCCGCCGAGAGATCGAGATTATGTCGTCGCTGCGTCACCCGCACATCATCTCCATCTATGAAGGTGAGACTCGCCGAGAACGTCTGTCAAAATGCACCCAAGGATTAACAACTCAATGCATACTTTTTACTACATACTGGAAATACATTATTACTCATGTAGAAGTTAAAATACCCAACACAACTCGGACTATTACTTAAATCTTCTTAAATCGGCAATTGTTCCTGGTGGAGATGGTCCAGTTCCATCTACAGTATGCATACTACGGTAACGCACAACAATTGTACTAATAATACTGCTAAATGTTTGTACAATTTTGAAAACAAACCTCAAACAATTGAAATTACTAACACACAAAATAAAGTGTAAAAATAAAGCAGCGTTTTAGCCAAGAACAGACAAAAAGTATGTTTTTATTTTTTTTCAGTTGCATTGAAACACACGCGTTCTTACAGTGAGCGGGCTTGCGTGTCCACAAACCTGACTCGTACCTGGCCTGGAGGAGCCTTTTCCTGCTTGTCGTCACGTGAATGTAGTCCCTTTTTGCCAGGGCTGCAAGACTAATCGCAATCGAATCGAAAATGCAATAGGCTGCAATTTTTTGAAGTGAAGCGCCATCATTTCCTCCACAAACGACAAAATATCCAGTCTAATTCTGCAAACAAACATGTGAATTTGTCAGCTTGTGAGCCGCGTTCAGTCTTTTCTGTCAATTTGCGTGACAACTTTGAACAGAATCCCCATTATTAAACCGTAAATCTCAAATCTAATTGCAATTCCGGTTCCGAAAAGCTGTAGTATTCCACAATATGGCATGAAAGTCCCATGAAAGCTGTCATTTTACGCTTGCCGAACGTCAAGTTGTCGTCAAATCAAACGACATCAAATGCATTCTATGGGAAAACGCTACATTTCAATTATGCACCTTATTCAGCTCATAAACTCATCACTCTTCACCGCGGGGCCGTCTTGCTTTGACACACAGACGTCATAATAAAACTTCCACTACAGCGCTGGATGATATTTATCTTTTCGGCACCGTCTGGGACCCCGAGTCTTCTTTGATTCATTTGAGTCTGGATCTCCGCTGCGTGCATGTGGTAAACGTTAATGCCGGAGGTTTTTTTTTTTGTTTTTTTTGTCAGCGGGTTTTCTTCACATTGTGGGGACTGAAGTCTATATACACAGTTCATAAGGAGCTTTTTCTTTGTGTATGTGTGTGTGTGGGGCAAAAATCAGGTCCCCGTGAGGTAAATCATTCAAAGATAGATCACAGCATAGTTCAAAACTAAAATATGGCTTGATTTAGGTCAAGGTTGAGGTTTGGATTAGTTCATTTTCACTATATTTGGTATAGTATTTGATTTATGGAGTACTTTTACTACTATTTCCACTACTTCCAGCTACTACAATCACCGCAGCTATTCAACAAATTCAGTAAATAAGGCTAAAAAAGACAAAAATCTGCACTTTAATAATGGTATTTGGATTTCACTTCACAAAGATGATGGTAAAATGTTCTTTCTGAGGTTAGACAAAGGTTTAGTTGTGATAAAGTGTATTATTTTTGCTCTCATCCCATTCATTTATAGTTTAGCCTGGTGTAGTCTCCATTTAGTTCTAGTTTACTCCAATATTAGTCCAGTTTCAGCGCTGATTTAGTCTGGATTTAGTTTCGCTTGAGTCCACGTGCATCTACAGAGCCTGATACGTCATGATGTGGTAAAAATGTGATTCTTTTCTGCATTTAATGTCCCCAAAAGCCACAGGAACCTGGGCGTATGTGTGTGTATGCATGTGGGGGAGGATGAGGCATGATGAGGGGGGTGCATTTTGGGGGATTCCACATCTGAGAAGGCTCCTGTCTTGTCTCCCCGCGCTCTGGTCTTGATCTGAAAGCCAGACATGTGCAAAAACTTAGAAAGAACTGCAGCTGCATTCCAGATTATACTGGGCTCGTGCGATTCTCCGCGTGTCTTTTTATATATTTGTACTGCCACAGCTACGTACAGGTGTGGAAAATGGATTCTTTTGTTTTTGTAATGGGGAACTTTACTTGGGAACAGGTCAAAAATGAGTACAAGTTTAAATATGTATTGATTTGATCGTGTTTTTTGGGGTTGGTTTACAGGATTAAATGTTGTAAATGATCAAGAAAGATAAAGGAATAACTAAACCAGGTGGACTCAATAATAACTAAACCAGGCTGGACTCAAAAAAAGCTAACCAAGACCAAACGATGTCTAAACCAAGACTAAACTGGCACTATACCTGGACTTACTGTGATTCAAAGAAGGGCTAAACCAGGACTAAACGATGTCTAAACAAAGACTAAACTGGCACTAAACCTGGACTTACTGTGATTCAAAGAAGGGCTAAACCAGGACTAAACGATGTCTAAACAAAGACTAAACTGGCACTAAACCTGGACTTACTGTGATTTAAAGAAGGGCTAAACCAAGACCAAACTATGTCTAAACCAAGACTAAACTGGCACTAAACCTGGATTTACTGTGATTCAAAGAAGGGCTAAACCTGGACTTACTGTGATTTAAAGAAGGGCTAAACCAGGACTAAACTATGTCTAAACCAAGACTAAACTGGCACTAAACCTGGACTTACTGTTGCATTCAAAGAAGTGGCTAAACCAGGACTAAACTATGTCTAAACCAAGACTAAACTGGCACAAAACCTGGACTTACTGTGATTCAAAGAAGTGCTAAACCAGGAATAAAACTATGTCTAAACCAAGACTAAACTGGCACAAAACCTGGACTTACTGTGATTTAAAGAAGGGTCTAAACCAGGACTAAACTATGTCTAAACCAAGACTAAACTGGCACTAAACCTGGACTTACTGTGATTCAAAGAAGTGCTAAACCAGACTAAACTATGTCTAAACCAAGACTAAACTGGCACTAAACCTGGATTTACTGTGATTCAAAGAAGGGCTAAACCAGGACTAAACGATGTCTAAACCAAGACTAAACTGGCACTAAACCTGGACTTACTGTGATTTAAAGAAGGGCTAAACCAGGACTAAACGATGTCTAAACCAAGACTAAACTGGCACTAAACCTGGACTTACTGTGATTCAAAGAAGGGCTAAAACCAGGACTAACGACTGTCTAAACCAAGACTAAACTGGCACTAAACCTGGACTTACTGTGATTTAAAGAAGGGCTAAACCAGGACTAAACGATGTCTAAACCAAGACTAAACTGGCACTAAACCTGGACTTACTGTGATTCAAAGAAGGGCTAAACCAGGACTAAACGATGTCTAAACCAAGACTAAACTGGCACTAAACCTGGACTTACCATGACTCTAAAAAAAGATTAAAAAAACCAAAAAAAAAAACCAAAGGGCTAAACCAGGACTAGACTGGATCTAAACCAGATTGAAAGTAGAGCTTAAACAATCCAACAAAAAACAGGAGAATGCCAGAAATAAATATTGAAATAAAAAAAGTCTAACTTGCAATGGATCCTATAAACATTATCTCTAGACCAGGAAATAATACAGCTGCAATGAGTGCTCATGCAAATAACCACGAAGAACAATGTTATAGTATGTTTAATGGCTTTTTTGGGTGTAAAACAAACATTATAATAAATCGCTATTGAACGTTCCCAGTCAATGGTCCGGACCCACTGCAAACAAAGCGGTCCATAAAACGCTGCGAAGAGAGCCGAGTGTTACGTCACCGAGTCAACAAAGTCTTTTCAACCGTCGCGGTTCGAAGTCCAAGTGTGTTTTTTATCAGAAATGTCGCGTGGATGCAGGACAAATGCCACTCGATCTGTGTGCCCTGCGTAATGATTAAAGGGACGCTCGGCTTTATAAACTATCAGAGGTGATTGAACGAGTCGAATAGAACCAACTCAGTCCAAGTGTTGCGTCGGTAAGAATGCATACAGTTCGCCAACAGATTCAAAAGAAGAAGTGACTTGACAGAAATGCGCTCGTCTTTTGTTGACCAGTGAACGGTCCGTTGTTTGATTTACTGTCTTTCTGCTGGTAAAACCCTGCGAGGCGACTGCTGTTGTGATTTTGAGCTGTAGCTTGGGCTGGTGGCATCTTCTTTAATGGTTGAAACATTCAATACCATACTGTGGGACATTCCAGGCAAAGCAAAAACACATTCATTGAGACAAGCACATACACTGCAACAGAAAAGTTCGCCCGTCTTCAACCAAAATATTGGCAAAAAGCCTTGTAACCTCTTGAAAACGTAACACGATTTCGCGCAATGTCCGCGGGTTTCGGCCGGCAACAGTGTGAGGAAGATATTGTGTTTTGAATGGTTCATTATTACGGCGACAACGTTAATTTTCATCGTTTTAAATTCTGCTGGTGCCAACAAATAAACCAAGAGCACAGATTGGTCTCATGATTTGGAGAAAGGTCCCTCAGAGCTGCCTTTTGGGACGTTTTTCTTCTAATCAGTAAAAGATATTCCTTACCTCCTAATTACTTAAACCTAATTCTTACCTTGTTCACGTCCCATCTTTCTACAAGCTTACATTATGTTCTGCACAAATAACACCTAAAATTGGCCAAAAAAATAGTACATTTGTCACATATTTTATTGTATTATTAAACGTTGCACTAATTGTGGTTAAAGCAACACACAGCTTTATGTCTGCTTGGCCTACATTAGCAGATGTCTCACTTCTCTGGGGTTTTTTGGGTTTTTTTTTGAGCCTGGAGCCAGCGTTTACTGTTGTGGCCGGGCCTCCACCCAGCTGTGCTTTGGAGATACCAAGAAGGGCGTCTGGATCCGTGTATCCGGCAACTCCCTTCTCTGCAGCGGCGCTAACTGCTAAGTGCTAACTGCCATGCACGAGGCAAAGCTGAACCAGATGTGACCGAATGGGTTTCCACCACGCCCATACGTCCTTCAGCGCTGTGGACGGGTATGCAGATGAAGTAGTGGTGGTTGCAGCGGCGTCAGGCCTACAGTACTCGGCTTTCTGAAGTCGTTTTAACTTTTTGAGCTCGTTTTATGACAGTACTTTTACTTCTGCTGGAGTTAGTTTGAAGTAGCAGTACACAAACCTGCGTAAAAGAGACATTTTTGGCAAAAGTGGCAACATGAAGTGGTTAAATCCTGTGTGTTTTAATTATTTTATTTTATTTTTTCATCTAGTCTTTGGAAACGCAATGTTGCGTCTGAAGAACTCAGATTTTAAAAACATTTCGCACTTAAGTAGTATTTTTACTCTTATTCGAGCAAATATTTGTGTCACTACTTTTTCTTCTGTGTAATGATATTTTAAGTAGCAGTAGCAGCAGTAGCAGCAATTGTAGTTCTATAACAGTAAGTAAAAGTACTATTCCTACTCCTTTTAGCTTGACTGAGCCACACTCAATCATGTGCCTTCTTGTCTTTGTATAGTAGTAGTAGTAGTAGCAGTAGTAGTAAGTAGTAGCAGTAGAAGTAGAGCAAACCAAGAATACCACCACCAATACCTCCACACTACAGAAAAACTCAGGCTCCTTCCGATGTTATTTGTGCTCATTTTTTATGGAGTGTCGCTGGTAAAAGTGAAAGGGCACTGAGTTTTGTGGAATAAAAACTAAATTCGATGAAATGACCCCGCTGCGTGCAAACAGATACAGTTTTATTGTAATTGTACTATTGCATTCTCTCCAGATGACATGCGCGCAAGGCAGTTAGAGGCTCGTTTTGTAGCGGCAGTAAAGTTCACAATTGCGTGCAAAAAAATAAAATAAAAATAAAGGAAAACAAGAATGTTATTTTCAACCACTCATTTCGATAAGACTCCGAGAACGATTGCTTTTTAGAACTTCTCTGGTTAAGACAACATAACGGGCCATTTGGATTCATAAAGTTTGGTAATTTGAGCCATTAATACACGCTTTTTTCAGTCACAACATTTTGTATTTTTTTTGCAGTCCACACTAAAGCCTACCCTAAACCCCTAACTAACCGTGAAAGTTCATAAATATTACTTGAATCCATTTTTCTTGTGATACACTTGATACTCTGATGTTAGATACCTTCAACAAGCAACAATTTGTATATTATTTTCTATATAAATGAAGTAAATCCGTCTCCTCTTAAGCTCTGATCAGAATAAAAAAATGATCAAATTGTATCCACGTGTGTTATTGCTCAGTGTCTTCTTCTGTATCGAGCCTACTCTCGTCACCGTTGCCCTGTGCGTGTCATCCGTCTTTCGTCGACGCGCGGCGGAACCACAATAGGCGCTAGTTTCTCGGCCTGCGCACAAAGCCCGGGGCGGCAGATGCTTTTGTCAGCGCAAAGCCAACAGCCCGCGAAACACAGAAGTTACGCGAGTCAGGTAAAGACTCGTCCTCAGAGGTCGGAGGGGAGAGGACCTCGTGAGCAAAAAAACGCAACCAGGACCAACCGTACATGTCTGAGTGGAGGATCGGATCATAAGTGAGACCGAACAAGACGAATGTATTTATTATGAAGCACAATTCATGCTCAAGAAGCCCCCAAAAGTGCTTCACAAAAAACATTAAAAAGATGTTTAAATGCAATAAAATAACTGGAGTGGATTACAGGTACAGATAAAAATACAACAAATAAATACTCAAGCAAACAATAATGTATTCGTCGTAGTAATTGACCAAAACGACTGTCTTAAAGGTGCACTACGTCACTTTTCCGGTGGAGGATCCGCCGAGACAACCAGAAAAAAACAGAAATTATTTATACATACAAATATATATAGCATGACATTTTGAACCTTTTGCAATTTAAATATATGAATTAAAGTACAAATGTTTTAGAATAGATATAATGATTTTTTTTTTTTTTTTTTTTTTTTTACAAAAGAATAGATATAATTAATAAGATGTAAGACGTTAATTTGCCAAAAAAAAACTTATTTTAAGTTTTGGAAAATGTTCACATTTGTTCTTTTTGATCTTCTGCTCGTTTTAATAAGTTGAGGGGATTTGCTTAGGAAAAGATGCCAATTATATATATTTCCTCTTTCTTTCTTTCATTTGGCTTTTCAAAAACACTGCCAAGACAAAAAAGTAAACGATATACTTTTTAAAAAAACATCTTCGCACGGCACTTATCTGTTTTTTGCGAATGAACATCTTCAAATGTGACGGCTATAAATGACAGCCTAAAACCAATCAGAGGAACCAGCGTTTAAGCCTGTCCTTGGCTTTTTGCCCCCGTCCCAAGCAGCCGCATGTAAGCGCGAGAATTACCATTCACTCAGCGGCTGCGTGTTGTTGTAGAGGATTAAATCTTTAAAAAGGCTCCCGGGGGGGGGGGGGGGAGGGGAGGGGTTGGATTTTGGAAAGAGGAGTGACAAAGTGTGAAGGTGCTCAGTGAAGGGAGCAGAAAGCAGAGGAGCGGACCCCCGTTGACCCCGACCACTGTGGGGAAACTGGCACGAATACATGACATAACGTCTTTCAGGCAAAGCAAACGCACTTCCATGGAGACGAGCAGGTGGCCCACCCTCCACCAGAAAAGGGACATAATAGGACACCTTACATCATTGATTTTTGCTCGTGTTTGGTCTGATTTATTGTAGATTTAGGCATTGTTTAGTCCAGGTTTTAGTCCCGTTTTAGACCGTTCTTAAAAGTGAAATTAACCTTTAATTTACTCGCGAAGCTAAATATCTAACATTGGTGCGAATAGTTTGTTCAAAGTAAGTCTGATGAGTGGAGTTTAATAGGGCTATTTATTTTGCGTCGTATACTTTTAATGTGCAGCACTTTGGAAACTGTTCTAGTGTTTGAAATGTGCTGTGTGATTAAAGTTGGGCTGAATGAACGTATAGGATCTTTGAGAGTGGCTTTGAGCAGATGAAACTGTCAAGTCCCTCCATGCGTTCTTCTTTCTGCTGTTGTGCGTATCAATTCTTAAAATCTGAATCAAACAATTAGTCAAACATGTTAATCTCGATGGTATCACTTTAGAATAAGGCAGATACAAAACATTTATAAATATTTATTAATCAATGACAAACAAACTAGTCATTTAATAATAATGTACTAGGGTTAGGGTTCAGGTTAGGTTTGTTTTAGGGCTAGTTCATGTTAATGATTAGTTATTTATTACTAAACATTAGGGCTGGGCAGTTAATCAAAAGTCATGTGACAGTCATGTGACATCCTCAATTATTAAAGTTTTTATTTTTCACAAATTTCATATCTCCAAAACGACATGATCTACATTCTGATATGTTGCCCACCTCGAGCGTTGTGCACAGTATCTCCCATAACTGTTGTCATTCTTTACTTAAATGCTAAATATTTGAGCGCGTTTCCTCCCCTCGGCGGTCTCGGAGGAGGGGACTCGATTGCGTTAGCGGCCCGCCCTCGCTACATCGCGGGGCATCCAGACGCGTTAGGTGGGGCGCGGGTGACGTACCGCCCCGTAAGACGTGCAGCAACGTACACCTCTGCGGAATTCACCTCCAAAACGTTTAAGGGGGTGGCGGGGGGTGGGGGTGGCGGTGGGTGGGGGGAACGTTTCGCGGGGAGCTTTACATAATCGCCCACATGTGTGACCCGAACGTCGAAGAACAACAAGGAACGTGTCCTGCAATGACGAGATAGATGTTAGAGGAAACACACTGCATTACTGTAATGAGAGGGGAAAGTAGTAGTAGTAGTAGTAGTAGTAGTAGTAGTAGTAGTAGTAGTAGTAGTAGTAGTAGTAGTAGTAGTAGTAGTAGTAGTAGTAGTAGTAGTAGTAGTAGTAGTAGTAGTAGTAGTAGTAGTAGTAGTAGTAGTAGTAGTAGTAGTAGTAGTAGTAGTAGTAGTAGTAGTAGTAGTAGTAGTAGTAGTAGTAGGTAGACAAAACAGCCAGATCAAATAAAGTTCTTTACATTTAGGTCATTTTTTGGGCTGTATATTGAACGAAAAATACTTAATTTTGCTTCTTAAATTGTCCCGATTATTATTTTTTTGGTTCTTACGATTATATTGCGTCCTGAATAATCATGATTAATAACCTTGTCTTCCGTACATAAAGAATTGTGTAAATATCATTATAGATGTTAATATTGCCCTCCCCTAAGTAGTACCGCTGGTTGTAGTAGGCTATAGCAGTTGCAGTAGTATCTCATATTGCGTTTGTTACCTCACTTTTTCGCAGTTTTGACCCCTGATACAAAAAGGAGACGCTGCTATAATTCCATCTTTATACAAAATGATGTAAATACACGTTCTACCTGAATGTATACGGACCCGAAAGTACAAATACTTCAACACGAGTCCGAATCCTAACGGACGCCAATGCGCTCTTGTCTGTCGCAGTGTTTGAGAACAAGGACAAGATCGTGATCGTGATGGAGTACGCGAGCAAAGGCGAGCTCTACGACTACATCAGCGAGCGCCGCCGCCTGAGCGAGCGGGAAACGCGACACTTCTTCAGGGCAAATCGTCTCCGCTGTGCACCACTGCCACAAGGTAAACGCGGGGACTAAAGCGGGACTAAAGCGGGACTAAAGCGGGACTAAAGCAGGACTAAGCGGGACTAAAGCGGGACTAAAGCGGGACTAAAGTGGGACTAAAGCGGGACTAAATCGAGACTAAAGCGGGGACTAAAGCGGGACTAAATCAGGACTAACCCGGGACTAAAGCGGGACTAAAGCGGGACTAAAGCGGGACTAAAGCGGACTAAAGCGGGACTAAAGCGGGACTAAAGCGGGACTAAAGCAGGACTAAAGCGAGACTAAAGCGGGACGAAAGCGGGACGAACGCGGGACTAAAACAAGGACTAGACAAGGACTAAAACAAGGACTAGACAAGGACTAAAACAAGGTCTAAATCAGGATTAAAACAACGACTAAAACAGGACTAAACTGGGACTAAACCAGGACTAAATCAGGACTAATTCTAGTCTAAAACCTGGTCTAAACCAGGACTAAACCAGGACTAAACCAGAGCCCCAGCAGCAGCAGAAACTCACCACAGCAACAAGTACCATTTAAAACAGCTCTGTTTTTGATGAGGTGTGCAATTGGAGTTGACATTTTAGAGTGTCTCTCTCTCTCTCTCTCTCTCTCCTCTCTCTCTCTCTCTCGCTCGCATCGCTCGCTCGCTCTCTCTCTCTCTCCTTTTTCTTCTCTCTTCTCGCTCTCTGCTCTCTCTCTCTCTCGCTCTCTCTCTCTCTCTCTCTCTCTCTCTTTTTTTCTCGCTCTCTGCTCTCGCTCTCTCTCTCTCTCTCTCTTTTTCTCTCTCTCTCTCTCTCTTTTTCTCTCTCTCTCGCTCGCTCTCGCTCTCTCTCTCTCACTCTCTCTCTTTTTCTCTCTCTCGCTCTCTCTCTCTCTCTCTCTCTCGCACTCACACTCTCTCTTCATCCCTCTTCATCCCTCTCCCCTTCTCTCTATCTCTTTCTTCCTGATCTTTCTCTCTCTCTCTTCTCTTCCCTTTGTTTTCCTCAGCTCTTTCTTCCGTCTCCCCCTCTTGCTTGTCTCTTTCCCCCGCTCTCCCTTCCTTTCTGTCTCTCTCTCCATCTCTTTGCCCCATTAACTTTCTCTTTCTTCCCTATCTCTCTCCCTCATTCCCTCTCTGTTTCCCTCAGTCTTTCTCTTCTAACTCTCTCCCGTTCTCTCTCTTTGTCTCTTTCTCTCTCTCTCTCTCTCCTAAATATCTCTTTCTCCCATTGTCCCTTTCCTCTCTCCCCATTTTCTCTCTCTCTCGCACTTGTTTCTCTCCCTCCCCTTTCTGTCTGTCTGTCTGTCTGTCTTTCTGTCTCTCTCTCTCTCTCCCTCTTTCTCCCTTCTTCCTCTCATTCTCTCTCTTCTCTCTCCAAACTCTCTCTCCATTTATCTCTTTCTCTCCTTATTCTCTCATCCTCTCTCTGTCTCTCTCTCTCTCTCTTTATGTCTGTTTTTGTCTCTTTCTCTCTTTCTCCCTCTTTCTTTCTTCTCCTTCTCTCTTTCTCCCTCTTTCTCTCCTCTCCCCCTTGTTCTCTCTCTCCAAACTCTCTCTCCCTTTATCTCTTTCTCTTCTTATTCTCTTTCTCTCTCTCCCTCTTTCTCTCCTCTTCCTCTCGTTCTCTATTGTTCTCTCTCTCCAAACTCTCCCTTCGTTTATCTCTTTCTCTCCTTATTCTCTTTCTCTCTCTCCCTCTCTCTCTTTCTCCCTCTTTCTCTCCTCTTCCTCTCGTTCTCTATCGTTCTCTCTCTCCAAACTCTCCCTTCGTTTATCTCTTTCTCTCCTTATTCTCTTTCTCGCTCTCCCTCTCTCTCCCTCTCTTTCTTTCTCCCTCTTTCTCTCCTCTTTCTCTCTCCTCCCTCTCGTTCTCTCTTTCTAAACTCTCCCTTCGTCTCTCTCTCTCTGTCTCTCTCGCTCTCTCTCCTTCCCCCCTCTCCCCCTCTCTCTCGTTCTCTCCCTCTCTCCCTCTCCCTTCGATCTCTCTCTCTCTCTCTCTCTCCGTCCCCCCTCCCCGCTCTCTCTCGTTCTCTCCCTCTCTCTCCTCTTCGTCTCTCCTCTCTCTCTCTCTCTCTCCTTCCCCCCTCTCCCCCTCTCTCTCGTTCTCTCCCTCTCTCCCTCTCCCTTCGTCTCTCTCTCTCTCTCTCTCCCTTCCCCCCCTCCCTCTCTCTCTCGTTCTCTCTCCTCTCTCTCTCTCTCTCCCTCTCTCTCTCTTTCCCCCCCCTCTCTCTTGTTCTCTCGCTCTCTCTCTCTCTCTCTCTCTCTCTCTCTCTCTCTCTCTCTCTCTCTCTCTTCTCTCTCTCTCTCTCTCTCTCTCTTTCCCCCCTTCTCTCTGTCCCTTCAGTAACACTCGGAGGCTATGTCAGGACATCGATCACCGCGTCGACAGATAGGACCGGGCTTGATACAGTGCGTGTCGGGAGCAGCGTAATCGGAGTCTAAGCCTGAATTAAACGAGCCTGCGTTTCGTCTCACTCAAAAACACATGCCTCCCGAGCGCCGCCGTGCCAAGAACAGCAGAGCGGGCAAAGGCAGCCACATTAACGATAGCTATACGCCGCACTATTAGAGGGGCATGGTTAGTGTTACATAGGAATGCACTGGACTAGAAAACCAAGGCTGAATTTGTGGGAATGTTTTAGTCCAGAGGTTCTCAAACTTTACTTTTGATTCTAAAATGAAAAAAAATGTGGCTGTATTGAACCAAAAAAATGATCTTGAGACGTAAAATATGGTTAACACGACAGGAACTAGGCCTAAAGATACTGCATGTAGGATCTCAGGTCTAAACCAAGACCAAACAAGGATAAAACCAAGACTACTCCAAGACCAAACCAGGACTAAACCAAGACTACTTCAGGAGCAAACCAGGGCTAAACCAAGACTACTCCAGGACCAAACCAGGGCTAAACCAAGACTACTCCAAGACCAAACCAGGACTAAACTAAGACTACTTCAGGAGCAAACCAGGGCTAAACCAAGACTACTCCAGGACCAAACCAGGGCTAAACCAAGACTACTCCAGGACCAAACCAGGACTAAACTAAGACTACTCCAGGACCAAACCAGGACTAAACCAAGACTACTCCAGGACTAAACCAGGACTAAACCAAGACTGCTCCAGGGCCAAACCAGGACCACACAAGGACCAAACCGGGACTAAACCAAGACTACTCCAGGACCAAACTAGGACTAAACCAAGACTACTCCTGGACCAAACCAAGACTACTCCAGGAATAAACCAAGACTACTCCAGGACCAAACTAGGACTGAACCAAGACTACTCCAGGACCAAACCAAGACTACTCCAGGACCAAACCAAGACTACTCCTGGACCAAACCAAGACTACTCCAGGACCAAACTAGGACTGAACCAAGACTACTCCAGCACCAAAACAGGACTGAACCAAGACTGAACCAAGACTGAACCAAGACTGAACCAAGACTGAACCAAGACTGAACCAAGACTGAACCAAGACTGAACCAAGACTAAACCAAGATGACTCCAGGACCAAACCGCGACTAAACAAAGACTAACCCAGACCCAAATCAGGACTCAGCAGTTCTCTCAAAATCCTTCGTAGCAAAACCATTCTACATCAGGACATAAATCGTGAAAACACTTGGGGATTTCCAGAAGACGTCTACGCAGCTCTAAACGGGGGCTCGACCACAGTTGGAGAACATCGACTGATTTATAATACATGCACAGAGCATTTCGTTTTAATTTAATTTAGAGTAATATTTACTGCCGCGACCGCCCCGACTGTTTGTAATAATGAAACCTCCGTCTGAATATGCTGCAGCCGTGCTTTTTACCAGCTGGAGATAGAGCTGAGGTCATAGTCCATGGAGAGATAAGAGAGAGAGAGAGAAAATCAAATACTATCAAAACCAAAACTAGGATCAAAACTAGACACGCATTTAGACAAGTATCGAAAGTAAAAAACCACATAAACGGGACAAAATTAGACTTTTCCTGATCGTTCATAGGTACTTTATCAGAACTGTAATAAGACTACACAGTAACAAAGAAACTACTATTATTTTGTGTAGAAAATGACAGTGTATCGTCTCAAAAAAAAAAAAAAGAGCACGTTTATTCTCAGTTTGGTATCGAAATTGGCACTGGTCGTATCGAGAGCATCGAGCCTGTTCCTTGGTGTCACAATCGAGTTTTTAAGAGAGTTGATAGGAGACAGAGGGAGGGGAAAGGGTAGGAAACGCGAAGAAAAGCAAATGACAAAGTGACAGGGGGAAGATTGGGGACAGGGAGAGGTGTGATTAAAGGGAGAAGGGGAGAGAGAATTGGAGGGGCCGATAAAGACATGGTTAAGATAGATGAGATAGATTCAAAAAGCAGCGATTAAGTACATTTTTCTTAATGCGCTGTCCTTACATTGCCTCAACAATAACGGCGGAATAAATGAGAAAATATTTGTTTTAAAAGGGAGAGCGAGAGAGAGAGGAAAGGAGAAGTGAGACAGAGAGGAGAGATAAAGAGGGTGAGAACGTGTGCGGGGGGGGGGGAGTCGGGAGGGCGTGCGGCTCTGCTGACAGTAATGTACAATGAATCATCTGCCAGAATCACAACACAGAATCCGGTGTGAATCACTGACACATCTGCCCTCACAGCTACAAGTGAATATTATCCACCACACCGAGAGACCCCAGCACACACTTTTAGTTTCAAAAACGTCTAAGCCAGGACTAAGATTCAAGTTTTATATTGTCATTTGTCATAAAAAAACACAACAGTATTTCATTTAGAGCATCAAACAGTGCGTAGTTTTGATGTAAAGGTGCAATATCCCACACAATAAACCCCAATAAACCAGGTCTAAATCCAAAACAGGAAAAAATGTAGTCCTAAAGTAGACAACGACTTGAACCGGGACAAACCCAGGTCTGAAAGGAGACAAAACTTGGACAAAACCAGGACTAAATCAGGAATAAAACAACTAAAGCGAACCAGGTCTAAATGTGGTCTAACTAAGGAAAAAGGAGAAATGAATGAGCGCTCACAAAGTTCTAAGGCAAAGAGTAAACCAAACTGGGAACTAAACCTGGTCTAAGCTGATGCTGACAGACCAGGGCTGAAGGAGGACCAAACCAGAACCATTTTCTACTATAACCAGGTCTAAACCAGGACTTCTAAATGATTCTTCTCTTTTCAGAATGGAGTGGTGCACAGAGATCTGAAACTGGAAAACGTGCTACTGGATGAAAACTGTAATATCAAGGTAAGATTGTCACTCCATCTTCTCTTCACATCTCCTCTTTCTCCACATCCATGAACATCTCCTCTCCATGAAACCTCCTCTTTTCTCCACAATCCATGAACCTCCTCTTTCTCCCATCATGAACCTCCTCTTTCCCACATCCATGAACCTCCTCTTTCTCCCACATCCATGAACCTCTCTTTTCCACATCCATGAACCGCCTCTTTCTCCACATCCATGAACCGCCTCTTTCTCCACATCCATGAACCTCCTCTTTCTCCACATCCATGAACTCCTCTTCTCCCATCCATGAACCGGCCTCTTTCTCCACCATCCATGAACCGCCTCTTTCTCCACATCCATGAACCCTTCTCTCCACATCCATGAACCTCTCTTTCTCCACATCCATGAACCTCCTCTTTCTCCACATCCATGAACCTCCTCTTTCTCCACATCCATCTTTTCTCCACATCCATGAACCTCCTCTTTCTCCACATCCATGAACCTCCTCTTTCTCCACATCCATGAACCTCCTCTTTCTCCACATCCATTCTCCACATCCATGAACCTCCTCTTTCTCCACATCCATGAACCTCCTCTTTCTCCACATCCATGAACCGCCTCTTTCTCCACATCCATGAACCTCCTCTTTCTCCACATCCATGAATCTTCTCTTTTCCGGCTTCCTCTGGTCCTCCTGTTTCCTGCAGCTCTAACCATAGCATCCTTGCTGTGAGAGTGGGGAAAATAAAATAGATTTTCTCTTCTAGACCAGTCAAGATCAAATTTTATATTAATTTTTGGACTAAAATTGATTTTGTGCCCAGGCGTGCCCTCCTCTGTACATGTCAAAACTGTTACCTCCAAAACATCTATATATGAGACCCCAGGGCTTGCAACCATTCTATACACTAGCCCATTGAAAGAAAAAGAAAAAATGATCAACATTGTACATCTGCCACTTAAGTATGCAATGCATTTTTTATTGTTAAAAATCAATGTATTTATTATTATTATTATATTTTTTTTAAATCAATTTATTTTATATATATAATAAAAAAATATATTTGTGTGTGTGTGTATATATGTATATATATATATATACACAC
Source organism: Chaenogobius annularis (assembly GCA_015082035.1). Lineage (NCBI taxonomy): Eukaryota > Metazoa > Chordata > Actinopteri > Gobiiformes > Gobiidae > Chaenogobius > Chaenogobius annularis. The sequence continues at coordinate 106,925 of BJKM01000729.1, forward strand.
ACACACACACACACACACACACACACACACACACACACACACACACACACACACACACACACACACATACACACACACACACACACACACACACACACACACACACACACACACACACACACACACACACACACACACACACACACACACACCAACACCAAACCAGAGAGCAGAATTGGGAATAATGTTGAAAAAGGTTAATTAAAATAAACGTCCCATTTGGTCCACAGTCGGTTACATTTTTCCATTTCCAAATTAAGTCCAGATTGTCTGCCCTTGTTCTAATTTTCCATCTCAAAAAGGTGGTTAAAGGTGAACTATGTAACTTTTCTGGCACTTCCTTCCATAGAGATGTTAAAACACATCACCAGCATAAAGATAGAAACGTTTAATGACCCTCGGCAAACCCCTCTCGCCAGAAATGTTACACAGTGCATTTGAACAATTCACGAATGCTAACGTTTATTTTCTTCCCAGATTGCTGATTTTGGGCTGTCCAACCTTTACCACAAGGATAAGCTGCTGCAGACGTTTTGTGGCAGCCCGCTCTACGCCTCACCTGAGATTGTGAATGGAAGACCGTACCGAGGCCCAGAGGTGAGAGTTCATACGCAACCGAATCCAATCCAGTCTGTTATTCTAGACGTACGCGGCTCTCAAACTGCAGCACCGGGAGCATTTGGGGGGAAAACAGCTTCTTGGGACTCTGTAGCAGGTCAAGTTTTATGCCCCCCCAAGCTCAATTTCTGACTCCTACAAATTGCTGAAGGTCTCTCCTCACTTTTCACCTCTGTCCAATAAAACTTAGGGGATAAAAATGTTAAAGAAAGAAAGATTTTGACTTAATTTAGTTCTCTTTTCGTCCTAATTTGGCCGTTGTGTGATCCTAGGTCTGGTTTAGTCCGGGTTAAGACCTGTATCATTTTTTTCTACGTCTGCCCTTGTTTAGTCCTTCGTGGAGTCCTGGTTTGGATCTAGTTTACAGTCTTGGCTTTGTAATGTTTTAGTCCTAGTGTGACCCTGGGACAGTTCTGAGTAAATATTGGTCTAGTCCTGGTTTCAACCCGGCCATTTTTTATTTTTATCCCCTCGAAGCTGGTACTTGGAAAAGCCTCAGAGGTGGGTAGTGTAGCCAAAAATGTACTTATGTTAAAGCACCACTACTTCAAAATGTTATGACTCATTGTAATCTGATTTATGAGTAAAAGTTAATACAGTCAGAAGGACAAAACCTCAAATAACGCGCAAAATCTTGGTGTTTTCAAGGGATACGCTACAAAAATGAGAAAAAGTGAACCGTATCTGGATTATTTATATTGTCAGCATAAAGTGTTGTCACTATTAGCAAGAAAAACTGACACTCAAGAAAGAAACAAGTTACAAAGTATGTGAAAGAAGTAAAATTATGGCTGTAACTGCTCCTATAAGTACAGTTTTGGTACTGAATAAATGCAACTTTCCAATGTGATTTTCATCTCTCTTCTTGTGAAAACTTGGAGAATCACCACTTTATATTGTTTTGTAATTGTTCTTATCAACTTGGCTCTAGTCTATTCTTAGTTTTTGTTCCTTTGATGGGATTAGTTGAAGGGAGTTCATTCTTGCGACTAAGCAGCAGAGCAGGTCAGCTTATGATTTATCTGTCTCCCAGCGTCTGGTATCTTTGAAGTAAACTACTCAAGGATAGTTTTGCTTCTTGCAAGTCGACTGGAATGAACTCCGCCGCCGCATAATGGCACTTGAGGTCAACGCGAGCGGCCATCCGAATAGTTTTGGTCAAATGAAAACTCCTCTATCGTCCCAAAAAAAAAGGCGTTGCTTCGTCGGCGTTTCCCAAGTTCGGGGCGTTGTCGCCAAAGAAAACACACGTTACACAAAAAACACAGTTGCGCGGCGAAACGTCGAGTTTTGTACACTCAAATCCCAAGCATTCAATTTAGCATAAATCACTGTAATTTTCTCCTCTGCGCTAAAAGGAGACGCAGTCCGCGATCGCTATCAAAATTACAGAAGCGAGTTTGGGTGAGGCCGCGAAATTACAGCAAACATCGGGGACCAAAATAGAACAAGGGCTGAAACAATGGTGTCTGGCTCATGGGAAAAAGGCCAGTGACACTGACAGACGACGGCATTTTGGATTTAGGCTTCGGAGGAAGTACACTTGCTCCCTAACGAGTTCCTATCTGATTTTCCCTTCCTGTGTAGTGTTGTCAGGGTATGAAACTTCATTAGTAAAGAAAAGGGCTCGATACACTGGAGAAAAATAATCTCTGTAATAAGATAATAAGTTAATAAGAGCTTGAAAAAAGTAGTATTTAGCATGTTTTGAGCTTATTAGATGAGATATATTACTACCATTATGACATTAGAACTCATGCCTTGTTAGAAATATATCGGTTTTCCAAATCCAAGTTTCAAATTGCATTGTTTTGCCATTTATATTTCGTCTTTCTTCAAATCGATTGCTCAGCTAGGCCTATATCATCTTATCGTCCAATAAATTACAGCTGGGGCAATGTTTTTTGCGCTCAAAATGGGTCGTCTGTACGTTTTCTCTGCGCTTATTTGGGGATTTCTGTCGTTTTTTTTTTGTAGAACGATGATACGTAAGCTATGGCAGGTCGAATAAATAACTTCTCTGACTAAGTATTGATATTAACTGACTACTAAAAGGTTGCATTTGGCCATTCTTTTGTGGCAGCTGATGTTTTAATCTATATTATTGGTTTAGAAAAGGGTGCACCGGGATTATCTGGGTCATTGTCGGCTGTTGTGTCAATATTTTTTGTCCAGCCGTCTCAAGTCTGATATCGTCTCCACCACATGTGAATTTTTAAAGGTCACTCCGCTAATCACAGAATGTCGATTATCTCCAGTCGTTTAGCCCACTCCCACACTGTCCACTGTGGTTTATCTACATCGTCATGCCCCAGACACACACACACACACACACACACACACAGACACACACACCGGCTCTTATGCAACAACCTACTCAGGAAGCCACATTGCATTCGTTTGTCGTGGTCAAAAAGTCCAAGTTTCTGCATGACGGCGCAAAGAGGGGATTCGCAGCCTTATGGAGACAGCCCATTTCCCACCAGAGTTATGTCATTTGCCGTTAGTTGTCGTGGTAACACAAGGCAGCGGCTAATTCCTGCGCTTGAAAGCTTATCAAACGCACACCAGCCTAAAGTGAAGCGGAGATAGGCCAATAATAAGGCTTATATAAGGACGGTGAAGTTGTTCTCGCGGTTCTATTTTTGTAATGTTGTTGCGGTCCTTGGAGGAACACTATGCCTTCTGCAGCCATAGCATACTGCATGTCTGGATAAAATACTGCAGTAGATAATAAAGTTGTTGTTGATTGCATTCGTATGGTGTTCATACAAAGAATTATTATCAATCGAGAAGAAATGATCAGCAAGTATCCCATTGGCAATATAGAAGAAGCATGGAAGAGACTGAATGTTTTTGTTTTATATCTTTATACAATATAGAGCTAAAACAATCTAGATAACTTAAAATTCCTGAACCATAAAGAATACGTTTGAGAAATCACAAAGACAGTAATACATACATTTTTATTGCACTTGAAAGAAGACAAACAAAATGCGGTTGGTGATGGTGTTATGACTTCTTTGCCCTACAAAAGAACAATTTCCGCATCAATTCGTAGATTTACTTCAAATTAACAAGTAAGATACTCAATACACCAAGAATAAATATGCCTAATTCAATAAATGTTAGAGATTTCTCAACTTTTCGCTTTGTAGTTCCATTTAAGGCCCAGATTACATCAACCATTAAACGCCTAAGACCAACAAACGGGAGAAGCTGAATGAACGAGTGAGTGCGACCCCTTAACCGTGCCCCGCCCTTTCTTCAGGTGGACAGCTGGGCTCTGGGCGTGCTGCTGTACACTCTGGTCTACGGGACGATGCCCTTTGATGGAGGAGACCACAAGAACCTCATACGCCAGATCAGCAACGGAGAGTACAAGGAGCCCACTCAGTCATCCGGTACGATATCTGAATGATAACTATATCGTGTAAAGTTTCCATATATTGTCTATTTTGTATCCACAGCTGGTCACTTAATCACATGGTTAAAAAAACATCTTATCTGTGCTCTTTTCCGTGAAGACAATATGTTTACTGATCGACACATACAGTATAGTACAAAAGAACAACTTGTTAGCGTTGACAAAGTATAAAAAATCTGATAATACTTAAAGCAGACAGAAGTATTGGAACTAAAGACAAATTTGAGCAAGTATCAATACTAAAAAACACGTGAACAAGACACATTTTGACCTTTCCTGAACAGATTTTGAGCTTTATCAGAACTTCTACACGTGGTCACACAAAGAAAGTATTTATATTTTGGGTTGAAAATGTTTTTTAAAAAGAGCATTTTTCAATTGTGTTATTGAAATTGGTATTTTGTAGTTTGGTTATTTTAGTATCGTGACCACACTTCAGTTTGTGTGTTGAAAGAATACATTTTGAACCTCTTGTATGTTCTGGTCTCTTGTCAGACGCCCGTGGGCTGATTCGCTGGATGCTGATGGTGAACCCGGAGCGCAGGGCCACGGTGGAGGACATCGCCAACCACTGGTGGGTCAACTGGGGCTGGAAGAACAGCGTCTGCGACTGCGACACCCAGCGCGACCACGGAGGCTCACCCATGCTCGCCCGCTTCATCGACTGGCAAAACCGCACTGAACCGAGGGGCGCGGCCGCCAAACCCGCCCCTGCCATACCCCTGCGCCAACGCCCCAAGAAATCCAAGAAGGAAAATGTAGAAACGGAACAGTCGCACGGCGGAGCGGAGGATAAGCCGGGTCTTAAAAGGCCGAAGGGTATCCTGAAGACGAGGGTGACGGAGGAGCAGCAGAGTGTGAATTTAGATGATATCGATTTGGGTCAGACCTCACTGCCGCAACAAGCTGAAGGAGGGGAAGACGTTTCGAGTCCGGATAAAGATGACGAGGAGCCAACACTAGGAGGGGGCTCGCCGGCCAAAATGGTGCCTTCAATGCCGAAAAAGGGCATTTTAAAGAACAACCAACAACGGGAATCAGGGTACTACTCGTCTCCAGAGCGCAGCGAGTCCTCGGAGCTGCTTGGGGGCGCCAGTATGTCCGTAATGGCGACATCCCCGCCCAAAAGAGCGATGGGGCGGAAGGGGATCTTGAAGCGCAACGGGAAGTATTCAACGTATAGCGGTTTACCATCCGGGGCGGCCGCGGTGGTCGGCGCCATGGGAGATCAAGCTAGTTCGACGGACGCCGGGTTGTCGCGAAGTCAGAGTCGGCCCTCGAGCATCGTGGGGGAGGACAGCTCGGTGCTCTCCCTGTCTCCGACCTCTCTCGGCGGCGCCGAGTGGCACTCGTCAACGCCGCGCTGCCACTCCAACATCAGAGCGTGCGTGTCGGCGGAAAATCTCCTCCAGCTCGCCAACTTTAAGGGGTTCCAGGCCGCCCCGCCGCTACAGGGTCCCAAAATCAGCCGAAGTGCCAAGACCAAAGGCTCGCCCGGGGACAACGGCAGCTTCTCTTTGCTGGGAGACCTGGAGGATATGACTCAGGTTTATCAGCAAGCCCTGGACATCAGCAACAACCTCACTTAGAGACGTTTTAAAGACTGGGTGGCAAAGATGAACAAGTAGCAGTACGGGCATAATGTGGGTGGAATAAGTAAATGGCATTAACGACCAGTGCGTTACTGGGATACACCTATTTTGGGGGGGTTTCCAAATGCATTTAAAGAGGAACAATGCAACGGTTTTGCTCTTGAGTGCTATTCAAAGGCTTCAAGTGTTTCAAAGTTTCAGGTTTGCTAACGACAGGGAAAGTTTCAGGCCTTGTAAGAACGCAATACTTCCCAATTAAAAAGCAAGCTAATGATGGATGCAAACAAAACAGAAGAAGAAACAGGCGAAATGTTTGTAATTTCTTGATGTTTCTACATTTTAGACGAGTCAACAGCTCATGAAATACAAAACAACCGATCACATTACCGCAGCAATGACAGAAGTCGCGTTGTTCCTCTTTAAACCGCTCAGAAGACCAAATGGGAACAACGCATTTGAAAACCACCGGATACACATTTGTGACGAGGAGAGCGGAGTCTTCGTTCTCGTCCGTGGCCCACCCATAGACTTTGCTGTTTTTCGCCATGTTTACATTTCCTGTAAGAAGGCAAGTTTAGATCCACAAACTTAACGACTCGTAGTGCACCACCCAAAATCTTGAGTTTACAAAGCACCTTAAAAAAAAAAAAAAAACTCACTAAGAGCACACACACACACACACACACACACACACAACGCTTTTGTGATCTTTACTTCAACAAAAACCAGGGTCTTGTTCCAAAAATATCTGACTTTTGCTGATTATTTATTATTGATTTTTGTAGCTTTTAATTGTTTAGGTTTAAGTGCTTAACTGGTGGGCGCCTGGCTTTTAACGCTACTGGAAGCTGGAATTGAATCATATATAATAACTTTTCTCTATATATTCTCAAATGTAACTATAACTAAATCTGCAGATGTAACATGCAGAGATTATTATTATCATTATAAAAGTGTAGTCCTATGTAAATACTAAGGGGATATATAGGAAGTGCCTTTTCATTCATACAAACTAAATTATGTATGTCATTTCCAAGCTGAAGCCAAAATGCCCGCAGTATTTGTTGATCATATGTTTTTATGAATGTGGATGCCAACCCAGGACCTTTTTAGCACACGGCTAACGATAGCTTTACACGTCGGGGCGGGGGGGGGCGGGGGCCAAAGTGCGTTTTTTTCATCAGGTTTGCAGCGGTTTTGAGACGCGAATGGCCCCGTAGACGCACTCTCACGGTCCGGAGAACGCGCCTGGAGTCTAACCTTGGTCGTTTTTTTTTCGTTTTTTTTTTTTTTTGCGAGGCCATACCTGATAACAGAAACGCCGTAGACCATTTTATTATCACTTGATTTGTGCCAAAGATATGTCACGTCTCATGAGTTAATGTTTGAGCGGAGCGGGCGGACTTGCCAAACGTTGCACTGAGCTACAGAGTGCAATTAGTTAAGCAGAATTAAAAGTTTGAAGGACGCTTTTTGGCAGATAATTACGTTAGATTTACGTACCAATGTTGCAAAATCACAAGAAGACACGACAAAAACGGCTCATCTTCTTTGTCATTTACTATTTTAAATGTGTAGTGTTGACAAAATTGTACTCGACGACAAAATACTCAAAATATAAGTAGACAAGTGTGCAAAAAGTGCTATATATATTCCACTGCCAGTGCTCAAATCCACGCAGCGCTGCTTGTTTTTAATACGAGCCGTTGATGACCGAGCAAATTCCTCAGACAAAAAAGAAGAGGGGGGGAAAAAAGTGCGGAGACGTGTTTTCTTGTGCAGATTTTATCGCCAGAGTGCAGGTGGTGCCCGCCCGGCCCTCCAGCTGTGTGCGTTTGTCCGTTCTACCATTCGAGAACCCAATTAGTCGGCTATTGTTTCTATTGTTAAAGTGTGTCAAGAGAGTGGAGAGTTTTAGCGTTACTGCAAAGAAAGAGTCTTAAGTGAAGTCGAAATGTCTCAGTATTCACGATGTGCTTTTTGAATTAGAGCTGAAGTGACAGGTTTGAGAATACTTCATGCTATCATTTGACTAAAATACCGAAATATTCATCCGTGGGCTTGTAATTGGCTAACACATTGATTGCCTTTACTTGAAATGAGCCAATTATAGAGTTACCGACCTAGCCATGTTTTGTATAGAAAGATGCTAGTCGTTTTTATCTTCTGTTGATATTTGTTTGCAGTGTAGAAGGTTGACAGTGAGTAGATCATTTCGAAGGATGCGATGAAGAGTGCAAGCGATATGAAGGGACGTTGTTGTTGAAAGATGACAAAAGATAGAAGGCGGTTTTGAAGGAATTGTTATGTAGAATAGTACGAGTTTAGAAAGTGAGAAGAAGGGGCGGCGAAAGTTTTTGTTCGTACCAAAGAAATTGTCGGGAAGTATTTGTGTTTTGGAGTTTTGAGTTAAAGGTTAAAGAGTGCAATTTATGCAATACGAACGCCACAAACAGACCTGCATTATAGTTTTGTGCTCTCATGTCTGGAGGGAAGTCTATCGACAGGATTTTACACGATCTTTACACGACAAGGACCAGCTCAAGGCCAAACCGAGACAAAACCAGTTCTATACCATGACAAAACTAGCTTGTAACTCGATCAAAACCAGTTCCAAATCAGTACTAAACCAAGACTAAATAAAAATGACAAAGCTAGCTCTACACTCGACTAAAATCAGGTCCAAATTGTGACAAAACCAGAACTAAACTAGACAAAGCTAGTGCTAAAGCAGGTCTATATAACCCTAATAAACCTGGATTTAGCCCCAAATCCTAAACCAGGACCAACCTAAATCTAATCCAGGCCTGCTTGTAACTAGATCAAAACCAGGTCTAAATCAGGACTAAAACAGGATTAAAATGGACAAACCATCTCTAAACTAGAGCTAAAGCAGGTCTATATAACTATATTAGACCTGGACTTAACCCCTCGGTCTAAGGTGGGACAAACCCAAGACCTAACCAGGACCATATCATAACCAAACCGGAACTAAACCATGTCTTAACTTCGTCTTCTCACACCAGGTCCAAATTGGCATGAAAACAGGACTAAACCGGCTCTTAACTAGAACTAACAAGACTGGGCCAGGTCTAAAGCAGGATTTCGAAAAGAGTCATGAACCACCGCACGCGCCCCACCGTTTGAGAATCCCTATGAGCGAAGAATGAACTCATTTGAGCTTTAACTCTAGCTTTTGTTTTGTACGTTTCTGTCCTTGTTTGGGACGCCAGAGGCTGTTTGTTCAGCTTGTAGGGTCAGTCCCGCGGTCTTGGCCCGGACTGGTTTTTTGTGGGTTTTTGTGGGGTTTTTTTTATTTATTTTTTTGCGTTACAAATTTCGCAGTTGAAATATGGGACTTGCTGACATCATCGAAAATACCAAATCCTATGGAAAACCAATGACCCCCGAGCGAATACTGTTGAATGTTTTAACCAATGGGAATCCTTCGTGTGTTTGGGGGGGAAAAAAAAGGTCCTGGGTTCCAAAAAAACCAACAAAAAAACGTATTATAACATTGCATTTTATTGCCTTTTTTTTTTTTTTTTAATGCATTTTATTGTCAACTGGATTTACAGTGAGAAACTTATACTATGTTAGTATTTTGTTTTATTATGCTTCTGTTTTGATTTTACAAAATATAAGAAACGTATTGCTTTATGTTATGGCAGAAAAATAACTTCCTTGCTTGAAGTCTCAGACAAAGGAATTGGTGATTTTCTATTGATACACTACGCGTTCCAACCAGAAGTGGGTAAAACGGAGCGGGTTTGTGCTTTGCCTGGAATGTTCCGCAGTGTGGCATTAAACCCGCTACATCTCTAAATCGCAGGTGTTTTTTTTTTTATCGTTAAACAGAAACAAAACCCAAAAAAACTGCGTATTTAGACCTCCCTTCCGCCGAGCTTGCGTACCATCTTGTCTCCATGGAAACGGAGAAGTTTCATGCCAGACTCTGGAAACAGTTCCGGGCTGACGGAAAGAACATAATATTATGGTTGAAATCGACTTAAATTCTGAGCCACGATACTGTGTGACTTAATGCAATATTTTGTTAGTATTAATGTTTTAGTTTTGACGAAATACAAAAAGTGCATATTGTGGGTTTTTGTAAAAGTATTATCATTTTTGCATACATTTTTAAACGTTTCACAACAGAAATACCAAATAGTCCACATTAAGTAAGTAAAATGATCTTAAACGGAAACGCGTCCTTTACTAAAGAAAGGCCACAGACCCCTCGCTGCCACTTCTGACGCCGCTGAATCACTTGGCTTTATCTATTTAGGTCAGTGCAACTATTTTCCCGGAGCAAAACATCTGACTGATTAAAGAACCCGTATTTTAATTTCTCCACTGACCTTTCGTACCAAGAGAGGAGCGCTCCAAAGACATAAAAGGAAAACTAATCTGCCCAAATCTGGAATGACTTGTGCATATCTGTTAGCATAATAACGCCTTAATCATAGGAAACTTGACTGGATATTCTAGTATGACAGTAATAATATTAAGTAGTAGTATTATTATGTTATTTAAGTGTTATTTTGGGTAAGGCTTATTACTGACTTTTGCCGCTAAGTTTTTTTTTTTTTTTAAGTGATCCTGGACTGCCAAGGTAGAATAAGTTGTTGTGCCTTCGGTATCTTTTTTTTTTTTACAATGAAATTTACTATATCATTGTGTTTTTATACGTGTATTTATTGGTGATCAAGCCATTTTTAAACTGTTGGCCCGATTATGTAAGAAAAGAAACAAACTGTACGCTAAATGCCACTCTTGTTGTGAACAAAGTGGCATCATCTCATTCTACAGACGCACGTGTTTGGAATTCAGTACGATCTTCTCAAAACTGCAAAGAAAAACATGTCTTAATTCAAACGTGTGGGGATATTTCTACTCAACAAAATGCCTCTGTACTGTATCGACTCCAATAAACAGATTTCAAATGTTACCGCTCGTCTGCACGTTCTTCTTCTTTGACTTTAGTCTGATGTTGAACCATGACAGAGAAGCGACTGCCTGGGAGAGTCGGAGGCGTTCTCGTCCCGCAACGTCGCCGATTTCGTACAATTGTCTGTCCCTGGTGGTCTCTTCCTGGTTCTCAGTCAACAACGTGTCTTTGAAAATGCTACGGCAACATCCTGCAGTCTCATTTTTCCACTCGCCGAGGTAAAGGAAATAAAAGTCAGGTACAGGCCTTTTAAATTGCATTGTAACTGTGTAAAAAATAAATAAATAAATCAACTAACATCATTAATGAGGACCAAATTTGACCGTGTGGGCTTAAAATGTTCTCCCTGTGTCTGGGTTCAAACTCCAGGAGGATCAGGATTTTAAAAGTATTTATTTTCACTTTTTAAATAGATAAAACAATACATTATTCAAGAAAATGTGTGACCTTCAAATGAAATGAATATATGAGGCTTTGAAAACAGTATTTGTGATTTTTTTTAATTTTTTAAAAAGTGTTTTTGAACTCCAGCAGTACTTCAAAGATCAGACCACGCTTCAGATCTGGAGATGTGTCCCGGAGGCCCTGCCCACTGCTCTCGCTTTGCCCGGAATGTTCCACAGTATGACTTTAAGCCCTGCATGTATTCTTTTTACGCCGTGTGTTTTTATTGCTCAAAAAGTACCCAAGCGTTCCTACTCATTTACATTTTAACATTCTTACCGCACTCTGGAACATTCTACTGTATTTATGCCCTTGCACATTTCATCATCAACAACTGCTGCAGCGCAATACACATAAAAATACAATACAAATATAAAATAATACTCTTTAAAACTCCCCCTAAAGTCCTCATTTATAACAACAAAACTAGTCAAATCAATACGAGCAAATGTACCAATAAAAACAATAAAACTGGCTGTACTCAACCATGGTCATAGCCACTTATTGTACATAGTTTTATTTTATTATTTGCTCTGCCTTGTCTATAAATCGTCCTATATTGTGAATTAAATACTACTTATCATTGTTAAAATACTTCACAGAAATATGCAGAAATAGACTGTTACCACATAATAAATGATAAATATCAAAGATTTACAAGGCTCAAACTTCAGGAGGAACTTTGCTGTCAAAAAGAGGTCGCCGAAGCCTGAGAATCGTACACGTTTTAATTTTTATGAATCTCATAAAACCCTAAATTGTATTTGTTTCCATCGTTCTCACAATTGTAGTCCAACGGAGCATGTCTTGGTCTCATAAAGTCCCCGGCCTGTGTAACTGACCACATTTCCACATTAAGTCTTTTCTTAATTGTGCAATAGATTTATAATATGCACGGCGAGGTTTTGTTTTGATCCACAAGTGACAAAAGGATAAACTGCGGCTCCATCAGGCAATTGTGCGCGTCATGAAAGAGAAACAAACATCGTTTCACACGGGACGATGGGCAAACGCCGGGAGTGACGCGAGCCAAAAACACGGTCAGGTGATGTGGGACAGTTTTGCTGACATAAGTGCATGCAGAGGACAGAGCTGGAGTTAGAAGTACTCACGGCAAGAAGGTCCTGGATTCAAGTACCACGTCAGACAGGGCCGGTTTACCCTATAAACTTGTCCCATTGGTTTTGGCCATATCACATGACTACACTAATCAGCTAACCTTAGAATTGGATCTGCTTTTTTGGTGTTTGGAGAAATGTGACCATCAAAAACACCTTGTAACATGTGTCAGTGTAAAACGTGGACTTTTTTTTAAAGAGTTACAGTGGTGTTTGGAAAACGAAGCTCTTTTGTTGGCACTTTTCCGTGTCATTTCCCTCGTCAAAACCTGCACACGTTCGAACATTCAGACAGAACTCACATCAGACGTAACCGTTCACATTTCTGATCTGACGACTCCGGAAATCCGATCATGCTCAGATTTTTGGGGGTCCTCAGTGTCTCAGGATCGACAGCTTAGTTTAAAGATGTACCATGTAACTTTTCCGGTGTGGGGTGTTCACCGCCTGCTTGTCCTCTCTTTGCCTTGAATGTTCCACAGTGCGGCATTAAACTGGCAGGTGTTTTTACTGATAAAGAATCCCTTGAAAAAAACGTGCATGCAGGGTTGCCTCTCCACAGATCTGACCTGTAACTTGACCTGGTGCATCAGATGTGTCTTTTTTGTCAATTTGTGTGTCAATTTTACTTCATTATTTCATGCAAAGGAGAAGACACGACAGCACACGAATCATACAAACATTCGCACCAATAAGACATTACGAACAAAGAGTTTTTTGCCTTTTAAAATCACACAAAAAAAACGAACAAAAAATTTCAAAATCACACGAAAACCCTCAATTGAACCCAGCTCTCCCCAACCGCAAGTCCGTTTGAAGGGCGCTCCAAGCTGCTGGAGGGGGAGCGCTCTCTTTGCCCAGTCCTGGTGGGGCAGAGTCAGGCCGCACATGTCCTGTTGTGTGTAGAATCACCTACACACAACTTCATGAACTAAAATCACCCAACGCGTGAACCTCCTGGCACCCGACGAAGGCCGCCCAGCCCTGGCATGAAGGTCACAATGGTGGGTGGGCCTGCCACAACCTGCTTTGAGGTGTCCAGGGATTTAAGACATTTGCCAGTAGCATTAATGTAGAGAGCATCACCGTGCTCTAAAAGAGGCGTAAACGTGACATTTTCCAGCTTCGACAGTAAAACATCATTTGTGACAAGCTCTACTTCTGTTTTTACCGCTACTTCATACTTTACCCTGTGTTATCCCGAACCAGTTAGACGTACGTGTGAAAGAAAGACTTCAAACTAACAGCAGGTTTATATGCACCACTTTTCCACGATAAAGTGAATGAGCTCGTGGTTCACACTTATTTAAACAGCTGACCAGAGGATCCGCCCATCTTTGTCAAGTGAATGACTCAAACAGGACCTGAAAGGCGCTCCACCCAGTCTGTTTTATTTCATTATCTTTTTATTGTGTGTAATAGGCTTGGGAAACCTTTTATGAATTAAACAACAGATGTATTTCAATTTGGCTTTCATTCCCACAGCCGACCAGGCAAACTCCTTCTCCGTGTAAAAGAGCACGGCGGTTATTTGTACTTTGTTTGTTTATTTTCTGGATGGGTTGTAAATGTACCCGCTTAATGCCATTGTACAGACCGTTTCTCTCTGTAATGACACCACTATATTCTACTGTAGTGACGAATAAACTTGACCGACTGTCTAACGGTATATTCAGTGGATTATGTATCTTGGATAGTATTGGATTCCGTGAAATATGTCGGGTTTTTTCATCCGTTTGTCGGTCCAACATTGGAACATTTGTCAGGTTCTGTGTCGCGCATCAGACAGAAAGAGACGAGGAAAGCTGTATGTTTAATCGAACAAAATGACATTGCGTCACGTGATAACGAAAACAGCCCGCAAATGCGCTGTATCTGGGTAACCGGAGGATGCGCTCTGATTGGCCGGTCGCCTGGAACCACGTGCGCGGCGAAAGCGGAGGCGGGAGGGAAACATTTGGCGAGCGCGCGGACCCGGTGTGCACCCATAATACATCCATGGTGCACCCAGAGTCGCGCGGGTACAATGGGTTGCATGCTGCGGAGAGTCTTTGAGGAGGAATCTGAGCGGACCGAACGTGGTGGGCCGGGAAACGACAGAAACTGTTTAAAACTGTACTAAAAACGCAGTGGTCACCAGTTTAGGTTAGTTTAGTTTCTGGATGAAAGTGGAAACTATCGATTGTCAAGATTAAAACCATTTCTCTCATGTATGAATGGTTCTTCAGGCTTGTTTTTTTAACATTACCTTGCCGTTTCATTAAAATACCATATTATTATTGCAATTGGAATAATAAATGTTCATAAGAATCCAACAACAATCTGCAGTAATTGCCAGATTTATTTTTTCAGGTCAAAGTCTAACGCAAAGACAATACATAAAACGGCTCAGAAAAACACCAGATTCCCCTCCAGAATCATTACAAACCTCACAAAAACCCACCGCAATTACCGTAATGTCCAGGGCAAGGTGCAGGACACGCATAAACCACGTAAAAACCCGCCCCCCGGGGTCTGTGCTTTTGCAAATCCCCCCCCACTGTCAGCAATTCGTCACGTTCCAATCATGAATATTGTGACGCTGCCCTTTCGAAACGACCTGTTCTGTCAAACGCATGATGCACAACCACTTCGCAAACCCCCCGCCCGCCCGCATCGCAGCTGATTTTCAAAACAGTGAAAGTGGGCCCGACGTGTACTGTGTGTGTGTGTGTGTGTGTGTGTGAGACGAACGTGTGGACTTTTACCTTACAGCGACTTGTATTATTATTATTTTCCACACCTGCAAACCATTATTTTAATACATCTGCAGTTGGAAAGTGTTTTTTTGTTGTTGTTGTTGTTGTCATTAAGCAGCGACAGCGTTAGGACAAGGAGCGGGGGGGACACAGTTCACGTCTGGATGTGTAAAAACACCAAGTCTGGTTTTCAAGGGAGTTCACTGTCAAGACCAGCTTAATTCGAGCCACATTTTTTTGCTGAGCGCGTGTGGACGGAGAGGGGAGACACATTTCACACATTTGAGACGATTACTTGTTGGTCAGTCTTTTTGAAGTTGGTTTGTGAATAACTTGAGATGCGAAGGGGTCTCCTGCCTCAGCCCGAAGTGACAGCAATCCGGAGTTCAAGTGCCGTACAATCGGTTTAAAAAGTGGACTGCTTCGACGAGGAATTCTACAATTGTTGTCAGCTGCGTTATGTCTGCATTTAAATTGTCAAACTTTATCAACCCAGAATAAAAGACCTCGATGCGTCACAAACATTTCGGGATGCTTCTGGCCCACACTGGTTTGACTCAGACTTATAATAATATTCAAATCCAACTGTTCTGTTTGACTGTGACTCAAAGGGTTTTATCTTGTCACTTTTGGAATGATTAGTTGCTACAAATAAACCCTCGCCTGGCCTGAAGCGGTGGAAAACGCCCAGAAGGTCATGCATGTGAATACTCCCCGACTGCCCCAAAGGTGGGATGCACAGAGGACGGATTTTAAAATGTACTTGAAAATCAAGTACGCCAGCTTTGAAGGAGACCTATTATGCGTTTTTCTGGGACTTAATCTGGAACTACGGTATTATAGCATTAGCAGATCGTCATTTTATTTGTATTATTTTTATTGTAAACCTTAATATTTATCAAAACGGCTTTTTAATAGATAGTTAGTAGACTTCCTGTTTGAAACTGCAGAACGGATAAGCCCCGCCTCTTCTGTGTGACATTCACAACAGACAGCAGATTGTCATTTACATGTTTTTATGTTAGAAAAGTGGCTGTGTGATATTTTTTAAAACAATTAATGCGTCTGTGGCAACTTTTATTTCTTCAAACGAGGCATGAATCACTCAAAATACATCAACGAGTATCTAATGACGAGGAAACACTGTTGTAACGAGGTTTAAAGCTCAATAAAGTTGATTTTGAACATGTCCCCTTTAAGTAAACTATTGAAGAATAAACTGAGTATGATTTATTAACCTTATTAACCTTATTAACCTTATTAACCTTATTAACCTTATTAACCTAATTGATCAAGACTTCCTTTTCTGCTTGAGGGAAAAACATGACAAAACATAAAATCATTGACACCATTAAGAGACAATTGAGAACAAAAAAACAAACAAAGACAAAACAGACATTACATCTAAAACCACAGACAATTTTTATAGGATTTTCTTGATTTGTTTTTTACAAATTGTTCAAAAGCCCCTAAGCGAGACCTTCATCATGAAAATAGCTCTAATTTGAGTTTACTTTCTAAAGCCAAGCCTGGTTGTTGTTGATATCTTCTGCTTGAAGTAGGATCTCACAACCGTTCTCAGAAAGACAACGCCACATCTGCTTTCTGAGGCTGAATTGTCTCCGGCCTAATTTGATCCATACATTTTGCCACGAGGGTGGAAGCAAAGGGGAGATCTTTGTAGACTTTCTGAGGCTGGATGAGTCGTGTGGGCCAGATGTTCGCTGCGGGCCTTGAAGAAGACAACATCAAATGCAGAACAGAGCAGAACACAGACCACATGGCACGTTGAATGAGTTATGCCAACAGATCGTCGTAATCCAGTCAGGCAACTTCCACTGCTCGATTTTGAATTCACATGCAACATCAATATGCCTTTTTGTCATGTCGTGAATGAGTGAAGCAACATCTAAAAAGCATCTTTGGGAACTTTTCAAGATCATTATCCTCCGGAAAAACAAATTCCAGTTGCATGTCGTAATGTGGCATCGAAATCAAAGCAATGGTACGTAATAGTGAGTATATTTTCAACATTAATAGTGATAAATGTTCCTGATAATAATGAAGTACACACAAATGGTCAAATCCAGTTAGAAAGGGCATGTTCCAAACCCAGGTCCAAGCACGGAACAATCTTACTGACAGTGTCGGAAAGAATACTGCAAACCTGCATTCAAATGTATTCTGTAACATATTTTGTTACTTGGCCCAGTCAGAGTATTGTATTCTGAATACTTTTACTCTTGCAGTTGCATTATGTAGTGTAAAAACATGACGTTTGTTATGCATTTTATTATCGTTAGAGAAGGAAAAGTCTCACATGCAGCTTCACGAGCAACGACCACAACCCCAGCCACGATGCAAACGAGAAACATGAACACCACGAAGGTTCAGAAATGAGTGGCGTTTTGGGGCTTCTGGCGATGAGGGCTGTAGGCTCCCGGGCCTCGGTGCCCCCCATCTAGAAGATACATTGGAAGATGATTGGATGAAGTCACGAACACAGGTGGGTGTTAACTGGAGGTTTAAATAGTGTCGCTGCAGGAAGGGGCGTGAAAGGGGCGTGAAAGGGGCGTGGTCCTGCTCCCGAACTAAAGATAACAGACTCGTCTCTATTAATATTTTGTATCTGTCACACTAACGCGATGTCATGGCCTCACAGCAAGAAGGTCACGGGTTCGATTCCCAGGCTGGACCGGGACTTTCTGTATGGAGTTTGCGTGTCCCTCCCATTGTCTGGGTGGGTTTCCTCCGGACTCCAGTTTCCCCCGCCCCCCATCAACACAAAATATGCAAAATATAAACTCCTGCAGATCTGGAGACGTTTCCCCGAGCGCTGCAGCGATCACGGGTGCCTCAGCATGCACGGATGGGTCAAATGCAAAGGACAGATTTCCCTACGTGGACAATAGAGTTTACCTTGATATTACCAAATGAAAAAGTAATTGTACCAGAATACAGTTACTCAGAATATGTATTCTAAATATGAATTTTGTCACTCCGCAACACTATTATATGTGCTGAAACTGTAATGTAAATATAATTATGCTTAAATTGACTGTCGTAATGTAATGTAAACCCTGACAAGCCCAAACTTATATTTGTTTTGAATATTTTGCATTTTTCCTGCAAAGATAAATAAATATACATCAAAATCAAGCTATTCAAAGAGCATATACATCGACTACAATAGGATCTTTGAGCAATGCCGCCGCCTCACCTCTGACACTGATACCATCTGAGTTTCAAAGGAATTTTTTATGTCTTTGGAGTAATTTTGGGTTCACTTTTTGACCCTTAAATAAAGCGCAGCTGTCGAAAACCCTCTGAACTCTCCCTTCCTCCTTCCTCCATGTGCAAAATGTACAGAGCCAGAAGGGGCAAAGCACAACACTGCTCCTTCCAAAATACCCCGTCCGGCCCGCCATTCTGTGACCCCTAAAAACTCCATGCCTTGCAGTTATATAGAAGCCTGCATAATGTTCAAGGATCTAAGCTGCTTCAGACTTTAAAAAAAAAAAAAAAAAATGGGCGCTCCGTACCCATAACAGACCCAGCCATTCACACGCACATGAAATATGAGAACGTACCACTCCGCCAGTCCAAAAAGTAGATGGAGGATTACTAGACGTTTTTAATCATCAAATCTCAAAAAACACACTGGCATTTCATAAATTATGTCTTATTATATCATATTTTGAATTCAACCAGTAGAGATTTAAAGGAACTTTTCTCCATGGAGAGGTTTCAATGTTCTCTATGGCATTAAACGTAACTATCTTGATATCTAGGTGCTCAAAAAATACCCTGAAGAACATGGATTCTTTCCTTCTGAGCAGGCCTCTCAATGAATCCGACCTGTAATGGGACTTGGTTGTGCCACCAGGTTGTTACAGACCAGATTAACGCCATACCGTGGAACGCAAAGCAACATCGCCATGCACCAGAAAAGTTATAGTGTGGCTTCGAGAAGAAATATAGAAAGACTTTGACTAAACTGATGGTAGTGAGGAGGAGGTGAAGAAGGCTGGGGTTGTTAAATGTTTACGATTTGTGAAAAATATCTACCGGTAATTGTGATTTCTCTGGCAAGAATTGCGATTGCGATTTGTGTGTCAACAATGGGATTCTGTTCAACGTTCACGTTAAAACGCAAATTGACAAAAAAGACAGTAGACAAAACTGTTAGACATTAGCTGTACAGATCAAAACTTTTTTTTTTGTAGAATTAGATTGGGATATTTTGTTGAATTAGTTGAATTATGGTACTTCCAAAATTGCAGCCTTTGCGATTTGCTAACTGCGTCCGTTCAAATTTTGATTCGATTGCAGCCCTCATCTCCAACATTGTTCACATCCTTGTTTTTCATCCAGTGTGACATCCAGTTTGAGCAAAATAATTCACATAGATATTTAATGTAGTTTCAATGGCAAAATCTGAAGAGCCAGACAGTGACACAGAGTTAATACAGTACCTTGACTAAATAAATATTGTATCTTTTATGTATATTTGTGTTCATTTTAGTTTGCCTTTTAACACTTGGTCACATCTGGAGTACTGATGAAAGCCTACATGTGCTAACTCAGATACATCTTCATAGTTTTATTGTTTTTTTAAAATGCGTTTTCCTTTTCCAATGATAGTAAAAAAAAAAAAACTTTACACGGTGAGGGGAAAGTTAATATACTTAACGGACTTGACTGATGATGGATTCAGGTGGGAAGTTAGAAAATCTTGAATGGATATATGCCAACGTTTGAAGGCTTTCGACAAACATTTCTGTCAATAAAAATGAAAAACACTTTGTAATTTCGTACCCGGTTGTAGCACACGCCCTGCTGTATGCTGTGCTGGTGCAACACAAGTAAAGAAAACACTCAGATCCTCAAGAAGGCCGGCTCTGTGGTGGGGCTGAAGCTGGTAGAAGAGGTGGTGGAACAGAGAACGCTGCCCAGATTTAAGGTGATCAATGTCTGACACCCACGACATGAGGCCTTCGCCCAGAGGAGGAGCATGTTCAGCAGCAGACTGTTGTCCCAGCGCCGCTCCACACACAGACTGAGGAAGTCCTTTGTCCGCTGAGCCATCAGACTGCACAACTCACTGACCTAGCACAAGAGCACTTTTGATAAACTACTGCAAACTATCTATCCATCTGTCTAACTATCTTTCTATCTATCTAACTAACTAACTAACTAACTAACTATCTGTCTATCTATCTGTCTATCTAACTATCTAGCTGTTTAACTATCTGACTATCTATCTAACTACCTATCTATCTGTCTATCTAACTATCCATCTGTCTAACTATCTTTCTATCTATCTAACTAACTAACTTACTATCTATCCAACTATCTGTCTATCTATCTAACTATCTGTCTATCGATCTAACAATCTGTCTATCTATGTATCTATCTAACTATCTGTATATCTATCCGTCTATCTAACTATCTAGCTGTTTAACTATCTGACTATCTATCTAACTACCTATCTACCTATCTATCTGTCTAACTATCTGTCCAACTAACTATCTATCCAGCTATCAAACTATCTACCTAACTATCCAATTATCTGTCTCACTATCTATCTATCTATCTATCTATCTATCATCCAAAGAACTAACTAACTAACTAACTAACTAACTAACTAACTAACTAACTATCTATCTAACTACCTATCTAACGATCTGTCTAACTATCTATCTAACTATCTGTCTATCTGTCTATCTAACTATCTAGCTGTTTAACTATCTGACTATCTATCTAACTACCTATCTACCTATCTATCTGTCTAACTATCTATCCAACTAACTATCTATCCAGCTATCAAACTATCTACCTAACTATCCAACTATCTGTCTAACTATCTATCATCCAACGAACGAACGAACGAACGAACGAACGAACGAGCAAACTAACTAACCAACTAACTAAATAATTAACGAACGAACGAACTAACTAACTAACTAACCAACTAACCAACGTGACAGTGTTGATGCCATTGGAAGCAGGATTCAGTTGTATTTGCCGTTTGAGGCCACATTCACACCTTTAAAGTCGATGATGCCGTTCCTCTGTTTCTCAGACAGAGAAATGGCTCGATATGAAGGGAAAAGATCTGCAAATTGAGCCAAACGCGATGGAAGAATGTGGCGAGGTCAGTGCTGCCTTGGCATGTTCTGGGGTGGCTGTTGTAAACCTAGCTGCCCGTTCTCTGCAGGAAAAATAAACAGGCAAAGCAGGCCTCCAAGTGTGTGTTAGCTGAATTATTGTTTTAGCATTACTTTGGCATGGCACAAGGGCACACACACTCGGCAGAAATGCTGCAAGTGCTGACAATTCCCAACAAACTTTACGGTCAAGAAATTAAAAGTTGAAGAAGTACAAAAATATACAATTGTGTATTTGGTGATTTGCTTTAATAATAAGTCGTAACTTTAGGGTGACCACTTGTCCCTACTTTAGTTGTCCTGCATAGCCCCTTAGGCCCTGTCTCGTGGCAGCGAATGTCCCACTTTTTGAATCGTAACTAAGTTAGACTAATGTTAAAAACATGTTTCATTTTCCCCCACAAAGAAATCAAAACATTTTAGGTGTACTGGCATTCAGGGTTGTAATGTTGGCACCAACTGCACTACCGATCTCTCTCTATGTGTTATGACTGATAAAAACTAAAAATCATATGGTACTATTGCAGTTTTTGTGTGTGAGAGCTTACATTTCCAGTCCCACCACATTCAAACGTCATTATCCATTTGTTTTGTAAATTAATAAAAGTTTGTGTTTTTTTTAAATTGCAAAAGCAGCACTTGTCAACCAGAAAATAAGATCTGAAAGCAGTGCTCTGATTGGCCGTTTGTATGGCTGCCATTCTGTCAAGTCACACTCTTTTATAATGACAAGTTTGTGTTGGGAACAAACGAACAACCTTTGGGTAAATGGGTGATTGGTCTGACCAATGAACCATTCCGTGCATTAACCATTCCGTCCAACCCAAACATTCATTGTACAGTTTTGTGGATCTGGGTTGCCTCTCATTCAAACCTACAGCGGACTATATTTGCATTGACCTGTTTCTGAAAAGTTTGTATATTTTTCAAACGAACCAGAGCCGAAGACATTCTCCATGAGCTGCGACTGCCTCTGACTTCACTTCAATCAAGGGAAACAAACAAACGCAAAACCAGACTGAACATTGGTCTGAGCTTGGTCCTCGCCACGGCAGGTGGAGATCGGAGTGCCAACAGGAGTGCCAACAGGAGTGACAACAGGAGTACCTACAGGAGTGACAACAGGAGTACCTACAGGAGTGCCAACAGGGGTGACAACAGGAGTGCCAACAGGAGTGACAACAGGAGTGACAACAGGAGTGCCAACAGGAGTACCTACAGGAGTGACAACAGGAGTGACAACAGGAGTGCCAACAGGAGTGACAACAGAGGTGCCAACAAGAGTACCTACAGGAGTGACAACAGGAGTACCTACAGGAGTGACAACAGGAGTGACAACAGGAGTGCCAACAGGAGTACCTACAGGAGTGACAACAGGAGTGACAACAGGAGTGACAACAGGAGTACCTACAGGAGTGACAACAGCAGTACCTACAGGAGTGACAACAGGAGTGACAACAGGAGTGCCAACAGGAGTGACAACAGGAGTACCTACAGGAGGACACGGAGTGACAACAGGAGTTAGCCAACACGGAGTACACTACAGGAGTGAACAAACAGGAGTGACAACAGGAGTGACAACAGGAGTGACAACAGAGTACCCTACAGGAGTGGAGCAACAGGATGACAACAGGAGTGCAAACAGGATACAACTACAGGAGTGACAACAGGAGTGACAACAGGAGTGCCAACAGGAGTGACGGAGTACCTACAGGAGTAACACGTACAGGAGTGACAACAGGAGTGACAACAGGAGTGCCAACAGGGAGTGACAACAGGAGTACCTACAGGATGACAACAGGAGTGACAACAGGTATGTGCCAACAGGAGTGACAAACAGCAAGTACCTACAAGGAGTGACAACAGGAGTGACAACAGGAGTGCAAACAGAGAGGACAACAGGAGTACCTACAGAGTGACAACAGGAGTGACAACAGGAGTGCCAACAGGAGTGACAACAGGAGATACCAACAGTGAAAGTGACCAACAGGAGTACCTACAGGAGTGACAACAGGAGTGACAACAGGAGTGCCAACAGGAGTACCTAACAGGCTCAGTGACAACAGGAGTGACAACAGGAGTGACAACAGAGTACCTACAGGAGTGACAACAGGAGTACCTACATGAGTGACAACAGGAGTGCCAACAGCAGTACCAACAGGAGTGACAACAGGAGTGACACAGCAGAACCAACAGGAGGGCCAACAGGAGTGACAACAGGGTGACAACATGAGTGCCAAAAGAGTGACAACAGGAGTGACAACAGGGGTGACAACAGGAGTGACAACAGAGATACCAACAGAGTGACAAGCAGGAGTGACAGACAGGAGAAACAAAAGGAGTGACAACAGGAGGGCCAACAGGAGTACCTACAGGAGTGACAACAGAGTGACAACAGGGAGTGCCAACGGGAGTGACAACGGGAGTGACAACGGGAGTGACAACAGCAGTACAACAGGAGTGACAACAGGAGTGACAACACGCGTACAACAGGAGTGACAACAGAAGTGCCAAACAGGAGTGAAACAGAGTGACAACAGGATGCCAACAGGAGTGACAACGGGAGTGACAACGGGAGTACGACACAGCAGTACCAACAGGAGTGACAAACAGGAGTGACAACAGCGGTGACAACAGGAGTGACAACAGAAGTGCCAACAGGAAGGACAACAGGATGACAAACAGGAGTGCCAACAGGAGTGACAACGGGAGTGACAACGGGAGTGACAACGGGAGTGACAACAGCAGTACCAACAGGAGGGCCAACAGGAGTGACAACAGGGGTGACAACAAGAGTGCCAACAGGAGTGACAACAGGAGTGACAACAGGAGTGACAACAGGAGTGACAACGGGAGTGACAACAGCAGTACCAACAGGAGTGACAACAGGAGTGACAACAGGAGTGACAACAGGGGTGACAACAGGAGTGACAAAAGGAGTGACAACGGGAGTGACAACAGGAGCACCTACAGGAGTACCTACAGGAGTACCTACAGGAGTGCCAACGGGAGTACCTACAGGAGCACCTACAGGAGTACCTACAGGAGTACCTACAGGAGTACCTACAGGAGTACCTACAGGAGTACCTACAGGAGTGCCAACATCTTGGCCTTTCTCGTTCTGGTTGATTCATCTGCAAACTTCCATGGCAATCACGCCGATGAAAGGAGAGAGAGTGCGTGATGTCATAGTTTTGTCAGCCAACTTGTCCAAAGTCGGGCTTAAAACTAGTTGGTATTTGGTTCCATTCTTGGACAGTGTGTAGTTCAATGCCCCCAAAGCGCATACTGCCATTGTGTCCTTGGGCAACACACTGAATCCACATTGCCTCTTGTTTCTGTGTTCAATAAACAGGGTTAAATAATTAACATATTTCTGATGCGACTCAGAATGTCATGCTCACGGGTGCATTCACTCTTGTCGTTATTCGATCTTATAAATTGAGCCATTTTAGTCTTGATGTGAACTTTATTTGGTCCAGTTCAAGTCCTTGTTTAGTTCTGATCAAGTCCAGGTTTAGTTTGCCTTTAGATCTGGTTGAGTCCTCATTTTAGTTCTGTTTATTCTTTGTGTGTTTTGTTTTCCTTTCATTTTTCTTTCATTGTGGTAAAGAGGTTTTTGCTTAAGAATATCTTGGGGTTACAATGGTCTTCAATATGAATGTTTATTGTATTTTCTGTTCCGAAAAATATCACACTTACAGTAAGTCTATGGCTGAGTTGTTCCTTGATTTGAAGCTCTTCGCGTGCCCAATGGAGGAAGAAAAGTTATACAATTGTGGTAGTTGACAGACTTTTTTTCCATCATCTGGGCTTGTTTTTTGTATTGCACTACATTCACTCGGGTAATCTTGGGGAATGCCTTTAGTCTCCGGCACACAGCTGCGTGTCTCCAAAACTGGTCCAGAGCAAGCAAATCTGCGCCATCATGAACAACAGGTGGACGCTCAGCTCTCCACTACAAACAAATGCCAAAATATGTAAGCACATATGCACAGACATATTTTCTTCACTTTCTTTCGTTTCATGCAGAGTTCGATCTCAATCGCTACACGTTTAACCCTTGTTTTGACTAAATGGCCCAAAAAGAAACTGTTTTGGAACATATTTTTTGAAATGTATGATTAGTTCACATTTGAAACACGCCCAAAATGGTTTGACTCGTGATAGAATTGAATTCAAAGCATTTTTGCAGAGGTTTGTAAAGGGTTAGCGATGTTAAAAAGACCCCAATGAGGAGGGTATATTTTAGAATACATCATAATAACTATATAATTGCAGCTCAGTGGCTGTCCAGTTGTGACCATTTAAAATAATTATTTGTTAAATGTTTGGTGGTATCAGTTATGTTTACTTTAATGAGAAAGAAATTGAACTTCTTGGGGAAATTTCAGACACTTTTAGAAATCTCTCTTAAAAATCAGATATGAAGTCAGGGTGTTCATGTGTACTGTTACTCGTACTTGAATTTACTATATTGCTCAGGTAAATAATGGTAATTCCACTTGAGTACAGTTCCTGGCCACTCGACCCACCTCTGCAAGCTACACACTACATTAAAGATGGACTGAATCAATCCGTTTATCTCTTTTTCGTTGCACAGTCGAGCGTAATACTCCCGTAATCCTCAGTCTTTGCTCCCTGGTGTAGACAGGGGAGTGTGTTTGGGCTCCAGCAGGTTTTACACAGTTGTAACATTAGCTCTCTCTGGCCAGTCCGTCCAGTGTGCTGCCCGAGACGGTGGAGTTTTGAGAGCGGGCCAGACACGCACACCCGCCCAGACATAAAGTACAGCAGCAGCCAGTCAGGAAACGAAATTCCAGAATAGCAACGCCTAGCTAAAAATAGTTCAGTTGTGGACAGGAACAGGATGGGGAGAGACTACATGGGCGTTGGATGGCTTGATAATGAGGTCAGAAATTAACAGGTAATTTTAGTACTTTCCATTTCCAGTGCTGGTGCAAAGAGTAGCCATGAAAACAATATTGTTACTGAAAAGAAATAATAAAGTAAAAACACATTTATCATTTATACATTTACATTTTGACTGAGTTTCTCCCCTAAAATGCCTTCAAAACCAAGCTGAAAGCATTAGAAATTGCCTCAATATTGTGCAATTGTTTTTCACATGTGCTTTAGCATGTATTTTTTGTTGTTGTTGTTTTTTTGAGGCCTCTGACGAAGATGTAAAGGTAAAGAACACAAGAGGAGGAGGACTCAAGACTCCCTCAATGGGACTCCAGCAACAAAAAAACAAATACATGATGATGAACAATTATTCAAAAGGATTATCTTCTGAGTGGTTGAAAGTCCATTTTACTTGAATAAAAATGTGAAGCACTCAAAGATGCTTGATTGAGTTATTTAAAAACCTCAATGTCTCGTAACTGTTGGGGGAAAATAAGCGCTGTCCTAATAAGTCCTTGAGTTGTAAGGACGGGCAGGAGACTCTGGATGTCTGAGGCAGTAGAAGTTTATTTACCATCCGTCCAGGACCCGGCGACATTGCGCTCGTATTGGACATTCATCCTGTCTATGCTTCCACACACAGAGGTTTAAATAGTAGCCAAGAAGGCCGGCTCGGAGACCAAAGCTGGCCGAGATACAATGAGAAGTGCATAGCATACCACTTCTGTGAGACAAGTTGACCAAAGGAACTGATAACGTTAGAGAAGGACAAATTCACACAGTTGGATGACGCCCGTCAGAGATAGAGCTAACCACAGAGAATGTCAACAATGGTAGAAATGGAAATGTCCTTGTTAAGACTATGCACCAAATGGAAAAGTCTACAGCAGTAAATGTCAATGTCTGTGAGCTATAGTGGGAGTCAATGAACAGAGTCGTGTGAGCCAAGTCGGAAATGATTGGTCATTTTATTCCACTGCAAATCCAGCCTCATTGTTATCACAGCCGGACAGAGGAAAGGTGCCCCGCAGGGTTCTGTACTGGGGCCGTTCCTATAAATATTCATTGGTGACTGTGTGATGTTGATTCTGAAAATATTTGGAACAAAACCTAAAATAGCTCCAGCGATTTGAAAGAACTGTGTGATTCAGAGTTTAGTAACGCAGGCAATTCTAAACAAAAGACCGGCGTGTGAAGCCCGTTACGTCAGTTGGGGAAGCGTAAGAGACCGCGTGTAGAATGTAGAAACTTTTATTTTTGGAGAGTAGACTGTCTTGGGTGGAACAGTATGAAAGTGTGAAATTATGACGAGAAGCGGGGAGAGACATTCGGGAAGTTGTTGTGCAGCCAGTACAAATAACATAAATAAAACCAAATAGATTATCTCTTTGATCAGAAAAACACATTTGAATTTCAAACATATCAAACATGTCTTCATTCTTGTGAATATGCAGAAGCTTCAGCCTCTCCAGCGCCAACAGTAAGGACCATAGTAGGACAATTTCCCTTACAATCATAGCATTTATCTATAATATTTAGCACAGAACTTCATCACATTTATGACAACAACCTGTGACAAAAATGTTATAATTAATGTATATAAAATAATACTTAAAAGATCATAAGCACATTCAAAAACAAGTTATCAACAGCCCTCACTTTGGCCCTTAGACAGAACAGTGTAACTGGAGTGCAACTGGGGTGAGAGAGACAGGAGGACATTCAGAAAATTGCCGTAATCTGTCATCAAACTCGCAGAGCCTGGCATACGTGCTGCTGCTTACGCCACGCGGCAACCGGGCATCACACCCCATCACTCATATCTGCTTCCGTAGCCTTCCAACCACTCATCTCTAAGTACACAATCTGCAGTGTTAATCGTGTTTTCTTATCGCTCTAAATGGAACTGGGCCACGTATCATTCCGAATCACTGTGCGGCAAAAGTAAGGCAAGGCAAGGCAAGTTTATTTGTAGAGCACAATTCGTACACAAGGCAATTCAAAGTGCTTCACAAAAGTATTCCTCCAGGCCACAGTCTGGATCCGCAGCGCGCATTTTACACAAGCGTCGACGCGTAATGAGACCGACCTTTTCCCTCCTGCGTGCCCGGTGAGGTAGTGGTTTCCTCTGGGACCACTTGATCAACATAGGGAGAAAATAGTGTGAAAATGACGTGGCCAAGTTTATTTAGTATTTATGCTTTGGGTAATCCTCAACAGGATTAACTGTGCTGGAAACAAAGGAAGGAGATTAAAATAGTGAGACGCAGGTACCAAACTACATATTGTATCTGCAAAATACTTTAATCTAGCATGGATTATCTATATCTATATTTATATCTATTTTGTATTTCATATTTTAATTTCAATATATTTATTTATTTTATTTTTTATTTTTTAAACAATATATTTAAATTAGTATATGGCCTAGATTCAAAGCAATAAAAATGATTTAGCTAGAAATGAGAAAAATCTACTAGAGAGAGCAATGTTATCTTGAAGTATTCCAAATTTATGTAATTTATGGTTTGAGCCTATTTAATATTTGGTTTAGTCCTGTTCTAGTCCTGGTTTAGTTTTACTTTAGTTGCAATGTGGTGTTTTAAACGTGCCTTTTGCTTTTAATCGATTTAACACAGTACAATCCTGTTACAGCAGTGTTGTGTTGGTTTTTCCTCTGTTAACATGGTAACAAATCAAAGTCAACACATATATTTGCTATTGCTAATTATAAGCCGGAGTCTGAGGAATCCGGTGATAAGCATTTCTATCTCAAAACATCTTGTTCTCGTTTGTGATATTAGTGAAAAGGGAGCAGTCAGCAACGGGCAGCGATGGCCAACAGTAATTTGACTTGGCGCTCAGCGAGGGGATGTGGGCTGAAGTTTGAGGGGGAGGAAGAGAGGGTGTTTAGGGAGAGGGGGGGAGAGAGAGAGAGAGTGAGGAGGGAGGGTAAGCTATAGAAGAAAAGGAGGAGGGGTGATTAAGAGGCAGACTAATAGGAGAAACGTAGGAGGGAGATAGTAAGAGACGGTGAGAGAACGAGAGAGCGGGATGGAGAAAGTAAGAAATTAAGAGAGTGGAAGATGGGCAGAGAGAGAAGGAGGGAGTAGAGAGAAAGAATCAAGAAAAAGAGAGAGAAAGACACGGCTAGAAATTAATAATATGAGAGAAAGAGAGCAGGGAAGGAAAAAGAGAGGCAAACAGAAGGGGGAAGGCAAAGGATAGAGGGAGACAAGAGAGAGATGGGACAGGGAGAGAGAGAGAGAGAACAGAAAGGGGAAACCGATGGAAGAAAAAGGGAAAGAAAAGAATGAGGGTGAGAGAGAGGGAAGGACAGGAGAGAAGAAGAGAGAGCGAGAGAAGATAGAGAGACGGAGAAAGATGGAGAGAACTGATAGTGAGCACAAAGAGAGAGAGAGAGAGAGAGAGAGAGAGAGAGAGAGGAGAGAGAGAGAGAAGATGAGAGACGGGAGAAGAGTGGGAGAAAGATGGAGAAGACTGATAGTGAGACAAAGAGAAAGAGAGAGAGAGATAGAGAGACGGGAGAGAGAGTGGAGAAAGAATGAGAGAACTGTATAGTGACACATAAGAAGAGAAGAGAGAGAGAGAGAGAGAGAGAGAGAGAGAAGATAGAGAGACGGGAGAAGAGTGGGAGAAAGATGGAGAGAACTGATAGTGACACAAAGAGAGAGAGAGAGAGAGAGAGAGGGTAAGACTTTAAAAAAGTAAAGAGAGAAGAGAGACAAAGAGAGATAAAGAGACACAGAAGAGAGAGGGGGGAGAGAGAGAGAGAAGGAGACAGAAAGTCAGGCAACCGGAGAGAGGGAGAGAGAAGATGGAGAGAGAAAGGAGAGAGAGAATAGGTTAGTGAAAAAGTGAGAAAGGAAAGAGGGAGAGAAGGAAGGAAGAGAAAGGCCAAGAGAGAAACAGAAAAGGGGAGAAAACAGAGGAGAGAGGGGGAAAGACAGACAAAACCGAGAGAGGAGGGCAAAGAGAGGATGAAAGAGAGAGGGAAGGAGAAGAGCCAATGGCGGAGCAGATAAACAGACTTCTTGTGTCATCGAGGAAGTGGCGTGTCTCCTGAAGTGTGAAGAGATGCAGCAGGTTTTGGAGGGGCTCTTGGTGGAGGCCGACGGGGTCAGCTGAGGGCCGAGCATTTAATACGGCCGATTATTACTTCATTTCCTTTTTTTAAATTTTATTTCAGGCAGTCGTGGAAAGAAACTCGATGCTTAATAAATACTCTTCCATTTGTCTTTAGCGTTGGTTAAAGATCTTAGTTTAGTCTCTCTCTCTTTTATAGCCAGTTTGTCCAAATTTAGACCTGATTTAGTCCTGATTTAGTCCCGGTTTAGTCCTGGTTTAGTCCTGGTTTAGTCCTGGTTTAGTGCTTAACTCTTGATAAGTGGAGCTCTGGTGCACCGTGTTGAGTTAGCCCTGGTTTTGGTCCAGCGTTTCCTGTTCTATTCTTTCTATCTAAGTGTGTCTGAATGTGGAGCAACGCTGTCAGGATTTTGACCCGTTTAGTCCTGTTGTCTCGGTTTAGTCCTGTTTTCTCGGTTAAGTCCTGTTTAATGGTGTTTACACTTGTACTAAATCCAGAACTAGAACAATTCATTTCCCCTTTATTGACATTGTAAGGAAAATACCAAGACCTGTCCTAGTTTAGTCCTTGTTAGGTCCTGGTTTAGTCCTTGTTTAGTCCTTGTTTAATCCTTGTTTAGTCCTGGTTTAGTCCTTGTTTTGTCCTTGTTTAATCCTTGTTTAGGCCTGGTTTAGGCCTGGTTTAATCCTACTTTAGGCCTTGTTTAGTCCTGGTTTAGTTCTCCATTCGCCTTAGTTTAACCCAAGTTTAGTCCTGGTATAATCCTGCTTCAGTCCTGGTTTCCACTCTCAGATTTTAAGATCCATTGTGTCAAAATATGTCCCATGATCTGGGACATATTTGGTTTAGTCCTTTTCTTTCCTGGTTTAATCCCGGTTTAATACAGCACTAGTTTAGACCTGTTTTAGTCCTAGTTTAGTCCTGCTTCAAGGTTTTCCTAAGATCTTATTTAGCCCTGGTTTCCCCCCACAGCCCTTTTATAGAGCTCCAGTGTATCGTGTCTGAACCCCATAACCGGCAAGATTTTGACCTGGTTTAGTCCTAATTTAGATTTGCTTTAGTTTAATCTTAATCGAACCCAAATTTAGTCCTGGTTTCCCCTCTCGGATCTCGTACTGTAAGCTTCAGCGTGACCTGGTTTAGTAGGTGATTTCGTGTTTGGGTCCATCTCAGCCGTAAATTAGCCCTGTTTTTTGTCCTGGTTTAGTTCATACCTGCTGTAGTCCTGGTTTAGTCCTGGTTTAGTCCTGGTTTAGTCCTGGTTTAGTCCTGGTTTCCGCTCCCAGCCCTTGTACAGTATAAAGCTCCAGTGTCTGAATGTATTCCACAGCTGGGCACATTCCTCTGGTTTCCACTTGTGTCTGCTGTTGCGTTTTATGGGTCAGTGTTTCTGTGATTAAAGTTTTATTTTTTTTTCCCCTTACGACGTTTTCTTTCTTTTCTCTTTTCCGTCCGTGGCTATTTTTGCTCCCGCGGTCTCAGTCCGTCCCTTTAATTGTGTCGAAACTAAAGCGCTGGTCCCCCCCCCCGGTCCGTCTTCCCGAGCGCTGTCTTCGTCGTCTGGATTTGGGAAACTTTATCATGAGCTGATTATTTGATGTACTCATTTCTAATCCTTTCCATCCTGACCTGCTTTTTTTTTTTTTTTTTTTTAATTTTTAAATGGAAATCGGACTCTTAAACGACCTCGAAATGCCTGAACTTGCTGAACCATGACAGAGAAGACAAGCGTCTTGACATTGACACAGGCAATTGTTCGCACACAAAACACTCTTTTTTCCAACAATGTCTCTGACTGGATCAAACTGTTTGTCCTGTCGCTCCGCTGCTTCATTTGGGTTCTCAACCAGTGAATGATTAATTAACGACTTTGTGTGGCCCACTTTTACTTTTAGAGCTCCACTTGAAGTAAAACTAGGCTCTGGGCTGTTTGGTTGAACTCCCATGGGGGGGGGTGTTATTTACTAAACTATGCTACAGACAGTTGCCTTCAGTGTGTGATTGTTGGGCTGTGGTCCATTGAGATAAACTTAAATAAACACAGCACAAATCATTCACATCAGTCTGCAGATTTTAACCAATAAATGTTCCTGTTTGCCCTGTTTTTTGGGTCAAATGCCCTACTTTCTTTCAAATCATTCTGAATATTAATTCATATTATATTGACATTGACTTTTGACCCTGAAAATAAATATGTGTTCATTGTTTATTCCTGGTTAAAACTAGGCCTGGTTTCAGGTTTAGTTTTTGGTCGTACGAATATGTTATAATACATCATTCAAACTTTAATCTGGACTTGGTTCAGGGTCAGTTTATGTGATGGTTTAGTGCTGGTCCAATCCTTTGTTGCGCTTGCTTTGGACGCTTAGACTGCTTTAGTACCTGTTTTAGACTGCTTTAGACCTGCTTTAGACCTGCTTTAGTCCTGTTTTAGACGTGCTTTAGACCAATGCTTTAAGTCCTGTTTAGTCCTGTTTTAGGACCTGCTTTAAGACCTGCTTTAGACCTGCTTTAGTCCTGTTTTAGACCTGCTTTAGACCGCTTTAAGTCCGCTTTAGACCCGCTTTAGCTGCTTAGACCCCGCTTTAGTCCTGTTTAGACCTGCTTTAGACCCGCTTTTAGTCCTGTTTTAGACCCGCTTTAAGACCTGGTTAGTCTGTTTTTAGACCTGCTTTAGACCCGCTTTAGACCTGCTTTAGTCCTGCTTTAGACCCGCTTTAGACCCGCTTTAGTCGCTGTTTTAGACCTGCTTTAGACCTGCTTTAAGTCCCTGCTTTAGACCGCTTTAGTCTGGTTTTAGAACCTGCTTTAGACCTGCTTTAGTCCTGCTTTAGACGCTGTCTAGCCTTGCCTTTAGACCCTGCTGCTTAGACCTGCTTTAGACCTGCTTTAGACCTGCTTTACGGTCCTGTTTTAGACCTGCTTTAGACCCGTTTAGTCCTGCTTTAGACCTCGCTTTAGTCCTGCTTTAAGCCACGCTTTTAGACCTGCTTCTTAGTCCTGTTTTAGACCTGCTTTAGACCTGCTTTAGTCCTGCTTTAGACCCGCTTTAGACCCGCTTTAGACCCTGCATACTTAGTGCTTTGCTTTAGACCTGCTTTAGGACCTGCTTTAGACCCGCTTCTATGACCTGCTTTAGTCCTGCTTTAGACCGCTTTAGACCTGATCCTAGACCTGCTTTGTCCTGCTTTAGACCCGCTTTTACCGACTGATCTAGACCTGCTTTAGTCCTGCTTTAGACCCACGCTTTAGACCCGCTTTAGACCCCTTTAGCCTGACGACCGCTTTAGACTACAGACTGCTTTGTCCTGCTTGACCCGCTTTAGACCTGATTATAGCCTGCTTTAGAGCCTGCTCTTAGACCCGCTTTTAGACCTGATCTAGACCTGCTTTAGACCTGCTTTAGACTGTCTTTAGACCTGCTTTAGTCCTGCTTTAGTCCTGCTTTAGACCCGCTTTAGACCTGGCCTTTAGACCTGCTTCAGACCTGCTTTAGACCTGCTTTAGTCCTTGCTTTAGTCCTGCTTTAGTCCTGCTTTAGTCCGTGCTTTAGTCTTGCTTTAGACCTGCTTTAGTCCTGTTTTAGACCTGCTTTAGACCCTGCTTTTAGCCTGCTTTAGTACCTGCTTTAGACCTGCTTAGACCTGCTTTGAGAACCTGCTTTAGCTGGTGTTCCTGTTTTAGACCTGTTTAGACCTGCTTTAGTACTGCTTTAGACCTGTCCTTTTTAGACCTGCTTTAGACCTGCTTTATAGACCTGCTTTCTTAGTCCTGTTTAGTTAGACCTGCTTTAAGACCTGCTTTAGTCCTGTTTTTTAGACCTGCTTTTTTCAGACCTGCTTTAGTCCTGCTTTAGACCTGCTTTAGACCTGCTTTAGACCTGCTTTAGACCTGCTTTAGACCTGCTTTAGACCTGCTTTAGACCTGCTTTAGTCCTGTTTTAGACCTGCTTTAGTCCTAGTTCACCCTCCAAACCAAAATGCAAAAAGGACTTTCACTCTCGCTGAGTCCGTACTTGTTCCTGGTTCAGTAGCGTGGTTATATCGCTGTTTAGTCCTGGTTCAGTCCTGGATCATCCTGATTATAGACCTGGTTTGGATCCGCGTCACCTTCACTTGCAACGGCAACAATGTGTAAAAATGCAGATGACACAACCCTTTAACTTCCCTTGTCTTGGGGCCCAGACGCTTGCCTGACCTCACCTTTGTCTCCAGATGACTCCGCCACAGTAAAACCCATTGACCCCAGGCCTACCCCGGTGCGGGTGGTCCCAATACTGAGCACATACTTGCATTACAATCCCATTCTGGTCCACGTAAGATAAGACGGACATTAAACAGACGCAGGCACATCTAATAGTGTGTTCACCGCAGAGGTAAAGGCTTTGGGACATTATCATTCTCCTACTTTGTAAAACGTAGTCAGCGATGATAGAATTTCTGAATTTAAGGGATTTAAATTAGATTCTATGGAGAAAAAATAAGTCACTATAAATGTAAAATTCAAGATTGCTTAAAGCCGGTTAGAAACTAAGAATAATAACGTGTTTAGACGGTCGAGCAAAGCGAGCGACAGATGCTGCAACTCTTTTTAGTTTTTATTTGGACATATTTTTGATTGTCAGTAATCATCAATAATCATACAGTTCTGTTATTCCGTCTCATAATAATTGGAACATTCATATTTGAAGCCCCTCGTTCAGCTTATACATTGGATTTCCCAGGCAAAAAATCAGATCTTTTCAACAATGACGATAAGAGACATTAATTACAAAAATCCCAGAAAATAAACCCAGATTAGGTAGTGAGAATATTCATTTCGCACTTGTACTTATAGTTTACATCACATCAACAGTGCAATCACAGAAATATGTTAGATTCAGTATAAACGCCTGCGCTTGCGGCCCATTTTCCAACCAGGAAGTGAAATCACAAACGTCACTCAAAGAGCTGTGCAACCTGTCGTATGCCTTGGAGTATTTTCGGACTATACTCTTCATGTTCCCTGGACCTGAATTGCGATGTTGAAAGAAAAACAAATGTTAAGACGGTGCTTTGAAAGAGGATCTCCCCCTCTTCTGCACCCCTCTTCCCTCCCCGCGTTAACCACCCCCTCGTCCCCCCCCTTGACTTGACGAAAGAGAACACCTCTGTCCATCGCACGCAAGAATTTTTCTGTACTCGATGACGAAAGAATACGAAGTTGAAGGAGAGAGAAAGGAGTGTGAAAGAAAAGAGTGTAAAGGTGGTGAAAATGTATTCAACTTTTTCTTTTTCTCTTCTTTTTCCCACTTCTTTATCTTCTTTTTGTTGTTGTTGCTGTGATCATTCAATTCACTCATTTTGCATCTCTATTTCTGGGCTGTTATCATTTTGTTTCATGTTAATCAATCTTCTATCAATGTGGCACGAACATTAAAACATTTATTTAGTTTCTTACCACGTCATTCGCACATTTCTTTTCAAATTTGAAGACATTTTTGAGCTTAAAAAAGTCAGAAATGTGATGTTACAAGTTTAATGAACAGTCCCCATGTTAATATAGTTTGGTTGTATTGACTTTGCATCAAATTTAACTCGGAATTTCTGCTTTTGGGCCTAATTGTGAATAAAAAAACATACTTAGAATTGTCAACTCATCATCAAATGTTGCCAAGAAATGAATCCGACGACTACTTTTACGAACGTCGTAACATCAGCTCTTCTCTTACCTCCTTTCATTTCCTTTAGAATCGAAACAGTTCTGGAAAAAGCAGGTGGTGAGAGTTTAGTAACACGAGAAACAACACTTTCATCTCCATTTTCCACTTTCGGCCCGTTGTGAGCATATTTCAACCCCATTTTGCGCCGCAGCAGGACTCGTGACTAAGCAGGCCCCGTCACTTCTCCGCTCACGGTTTCCCTTGTTGTTTTGCCAAGTGCTGTCATCTTTGAAATGTTTGAGGAGATGGAGGATCAAATACGCACCCCTGACACGTTTGGTTACTTTACCTCTGAAATGTTTTTGGAACATCGGGCCAAAATAAGCAGCAACATGTCTCCGGAGATTCTTGGCCATCAACATATTTTGTGAAAAGAAACGATTATGGGAGCAGGAATGTTTTGTTTGCATCCAAGCTATAAATAGTCCTTCACCCGCAACGTTTAACTAGAGTTAAATCTGGCAGTAGCGTTTTATCTGACAAGATTTCTACAGTTTCATTGAAGAGTCAAATTCTTTTGACTTTGGTCTAGACCCAGTTCTGCAAATGCAGCTGCTAAAATTCAATCAGAACTGTTGATTCATTTGAAATGTACCAGCTTTGATCCTTGGACAATTACTTTAGGGATCAAAAAATGAATAAATCAAACAATTTACTTTTTATAAGACCATTTTTATCTGACTTTTTTGTTTTAATCGTTTATAGAAACAAGTCAGTGTAATCCCTCATTCGTCCAGCAGTGATCATTGTAGAAAAATATTCACTTGTAGACCTCTGTACACTGTTTTTAGAAAAACAAGACTCTCATCCAAGAGTTATTCTCAATCTGCGGGTCGAGTCTGGGAACGCAGATATTTATCCTACTCTGAGTCGGCCCTGCCCACCGGGAGGGACCTCCTGATAATAGCCTGTCTGTTTACAGTTTCGCTTGAACATGATCTTTGTATCGGATCTTCTTCAAAATCCTACTGTAAGATGGATGTAACTCCCTCATCACTGAGTACCTGATTAGCATCTGAATGGCCAGGGCTTCTCCCGTCCCAGGGCTTCAACACACTATTGTATACCACTGGTAAATTGAACCTTAATTGAACCTTTTTTAACAAAAATGGCCTCCTTAACACCTCTTTAATACCATCTTTTCTCCTGCTCAGAATCTCCACCTCACTGTCTTCAATAGAGTGGTTTGTGGCTTTAAGATGAAGATGCACAGCGCTCTGGGGTCCTGAACTTGCGTGTCTTCTGTGCTGATAAAGCCTCTTGTGAAGTGGCTGTTTAGTCTCCCCTATGTACCGCTCTTTACAATTTCTTCACTGCATTGGATAGAATACACTACATTGCTCTGTTTTGTGGAGGCATCTTGTCCTTAGGGTGAACCAGTTTTTTGTCTAAAGTGTTGCCCGGTTTAAAACAAACAGAAATTTTGTGCTGTCTAAAAATCCTTTGTAGTTTTTCAGACAATCCAGACACATAAGGGATGGAGACACCCTTTCTTCTGGTTCTGTTTCCCTTTTGTCCCTTTTGTCCTGCTTTTTGGTTCCTTCACTTTGTTAGGAGCCCAAGCAGGGTAACCACAGGCTGAGAGAGCATTCCGGACGTATTTTTCCTCCTTCCTCTTGCCCTCTGAGCTGGTGGGCACTTATTAGGCCTCTGTGTTGTAAAGTCATGCTCCCCCAGGCTCATGCTGTAGTGGTGGTTAGAGCCAAAGAGCAGGTACTGATCCGTGTGTGTAGGTTTCCTGTATACTCTATCTGGAGCTTCCCGTCCTCTCCCCTCATAGTGTCAATCAATCAAGAAAGGCCAAGCGGTTCTCCTTAGCATCTTCCCTTTTTGCTATTACCGAGACACCAGTCCAATCACAGGGCAGTATTGTGTTTGGGGGCGAAAGCAAAAAGTAACATGCCAACCAAAACAAGCATACAAGAAAGGGAAAGTAGAGCGACTTTTTACGTGGACTAACTTGTTTTTATGTGTGCAGAGGAAGCTCTTTGTGCATTTGTTCAGAAGAAAGATTGTCTGCGTCTCGATTGGTCCGGCACGTCACTCTTATGACTTAATATTGCTGGTCCATCCACACCTTTCTCTTTGCGGAGGCCTAACGACTCCTAATTCAGGACTTATGATGTTGACCTCCCAGATCGGCCTTTTGTGGACCACCCTCGTTCAACCGCATCCCCCTCTTACATTGCCACATTGTACGCGCTCTACTCTCTAGATTAGTAACATCATATTGAGCATAAAGACAAGCGTCGACCTCAGCTGATTGGAATGTCTTTCAGCTCAGTAATCTTTCCCACCCTGGACTGTAGCGTGTCATTGGCGTTTTAAAATGTCAGTTTTTGAGAAGGCGCGGGCGTGTGTGGGAGGCGCTCATCACTGTACGAGGCCTTTGAATGTTGTCAGGTACTGGACGTCCCGCTGCAGAGAGGGCGCAAAAAAAAAAAAAAAAAAAGGTCCGCGAGTGAGCAAGATATGACAGCGCCCCGCTATTTCTCACACGCTAATCGTTTGGACAGTTCAGGAGGCTCGGGGGGGATGGGGGGGGGGGGGGGGGATTGGGGGATAGAGACGGCGGGGGAAAAATGTGCTGGGGAAAGATTGGGATCTGCAGTCGACTCCCACGTAATTAAAATAAACTTCACTGTAAAGCCAGAATGTAAAAGGCGTTTTATGTTTAGTTATAGAAGACGGCTCCAAACCACCATTGTGCTGTCTGTGTGTCCGATTGTCTAAATATTATAATCTGAACCATTTTGTTAAAGTGATAACATTTTAGTTTTTGGCCTTTTCCATGAACTGGTTTCCACGCAAAGACTTTTTATCCAACACGCCAATGTTTGCTCAGGGGCATTTAAAAAAAAACTTTGGATAATTTCCTGTTTGCAGTACAGACAGTGCTACGGCTCCCAATGCTAAACATCTACCATTTTCACACTTCCAGCTCAAAGAAATCCTTTAAAAGATTTTTAAAAAGCCAATTGATGCAGGACCTTTGACATACTTATAAGTGCTATTTTGAACGCAACCCAGACGACACTGCTGCGAGTTATCTGAAAAACATGTGAACTTTGTACTGCTGACCCTTTAAGCTGCTGAAAACATCACTAAATTCTATCATGTGAAGCACGGTTACGCGGCGCAATTTGAACAAACTATTGCAGCGCCTCTGACAATAGATTTAACTATTTTCGCGCTTCTAGCCCATGGAAATCCTTACCTTAAGCAGCAAGATGAATCTTTGCAGTGTTTGGAGTTCACGAACTCAAAAGAATCCATCTCACAGCTTCTGTTGCTCAAATGGAGTGGAGGATATTTTTTTTTACATTACTATCCTTCAAGAAATACCAAGGTGTCCATGAGAGTTTCATTACCTTGAATGTATAGTATAGGGCAGTGGTTCCCAAAGTGGAGTTCGGGGCCTTCAGAGGCACTGCTGGGGTCTCTAAACAACAATAAGATACTTTTTGTAATATGTACAATAAAATCTGTATTAAGTCTACAGCAATTATTATGTATGTTTAAAAAAAAAATCTATAAAGAAAAGCAATGTAGGATATTTTGATTAAAAAGGGGCCTCAACTCTGCAACACTGGACTGATATTGGGTATTAAATGTACAGTTTTTACTTGGACGCCCACTCGTTTTGGCGCTGCTTTTTGCCTGGAGAAGGTCATTCGGTCAGCCCACCTATCTCTCCATATGAATCACCCATTTCCTTCGAGCTACACGAAAGCTAATACAAAACATCTTCCCAGGCGGCTGACCACAAGCCCCACACAGTGCAGTCTCAGGGCACAACCTGTGTGGCAGAGGAGGCAGAGGTGTTGTGGAGGGTCTGCTCTCACAGTCTCACATGCAGACGGTGGGTTGGAGCCGGGCTGAATCGCCGCAGATGTCCTCCACCGACACTTGAGAGTCTAAAGCAGGAGCAGCAGCATCATCCGTTTATTTAGACATGAGCAGAGGACTAACTTCACAGGTCCGGCAGTTTGTAGATTCAAGGGCAGGTCGTCTCTACTGTGGAACATTCGGGTTCAAATGTGAAGGGCAGACCACAAACATCATGCAAGGAGTTGGGGGTTTGAAGGAAGTTAGCGGTAAAGTTACATTAAAGGACACATTTTATGCTGAATTGACTTTTGGTCAAACTTTTAACAATGTTTTAACCTTGTTCCCTCATCAAAAACATGCCTGGAGTTGTATTTGCTTCATTCACTCTTGTTTCATTCATCCTTTTTTTTTACGAGGCCCTCTCCCTCTAAGCCTCAGAAATCACTTTCTTTCAAATTTCCCAGATTTGTGACATAATAAATCCAGACTCATTCTGAGCATTTCTGCTGTTAAATCAATTTAATTACAACTGTGTTCTTACATTACCATGTTTGGGCACGCTAGCTTTGTTTATTTCTCCACAGTGATTTCTTCTGCTGCCAGTAGATGGTGCGCTAACCCCAATCCTGATTAGGAAACGCCTGACTGGCAGAAAGTCATGTGTGGTTTTCAATACGTGCTTTATTTTAAGTTCTAAAACATGAGATGTCAAAGCAGAGGTACTCAAGTGCATGTTTAAACTGGCTTGTCAGATTAACTGGCATGTTCCACAGTATGGCATTGAAGTTATTCATCTCCACACGGGTTTGTAAGACATTCGTAAGCAATAAAAACACGGAATAAATGGAAGCTGGATCATTTTAATGCCGATGCATCTCCATGGCCACAAACAGGTGCCGTACCCTTTCCCAAAAAAGTGACATAGTGCTTCTTTAAAGGCCAATTGAGCGTGCAGGCCCTTTAACGTCCTAATGCGGCTTCATCCATGCATGTCAGGCTTAGGGTTGGGTGACGTTGCTGCTGTGAGTTATCTGAAGAACATGTGGCCTTAAGTACGGCAGAATCTATAGGCTGCCAAAAACATCACTAAATTCAATCATGTGAAGCACGGTTATGCAACAGAATTTGATAAAAACTGTTGCGGAGGCTTTGACAATAGATTTAACAACACTCGGTGAGACCAGAATTTGGGGCCCGAGCGTGAAAAACTCAGATCATCTTACGGAGCCAGATCCCTCAAAACATACGACGTGGAGAATGCCGTTTAACATTAAGGGGTGTGTTGTGCGATAACGGTTATGTAAGATGTTTGGCAATGTCAATGTTTTCGTCCCATGAAATACAGCGGTTCTAAAGTGGTTATTTTAAGGCCTGATTGCTGCTGCCGCCACTGCTGTTTATGGGGTGATAATATGTCACTGTTGGTTTACAGTCCGCTGTGTTTGTAGGGTTTGACTCAAAGTAAAGTTGTGCTTGTTAGACAAATTGGAATACATGTTGTTTGTCTCAAGCTTCTTGATTTATATGGTCTGTATGTGTGTTTTTCATTGATTGTTTTGTCCTAACTTTAAATTGTTCCACAGCAGGGAATTAACATATCTATCGAGCATGTTATTTAATTACGGATGTATTTATGGCTCAAAAACACCTTGAAAACTTGCACTCTCCACAAGTATGACCTGTAACCTGGCTATGTTCTCCTTAGTGACCGCTCTGGACTCTACATTGCTGTCGTCCACCGCTCTTGAAAAGTGAAAAGTGCATCAAGAAATAAAGAGCTTCACAGAGCTTTGTCTGATTCAATTGTGGATTTCCTGAACAATGATAAAACACATAGTTTTAGACACGCAGCCACTAAAAACAGCCTAAACAAGCCCTGGAGAAGTAGAACAGCCCCAAGGCCGGAGGGATAAGAATTATCACAAAGGTCAGCAGACACAGAGGAAGCCTAAACATCCAAGGCTCATCTTCAGATATGTTTGATTAACGGTCATCTTTTATCTGTGACAAGAACATTGACCATTCTAATCATGAAACCTATAGTTGCATGACATTTTTCCAGGACACAGGTTTCCCCAGCACAATGGAAGGATGGGTCAAATAGGGAGGAAAAGTTTATCTATGGGGACGACTTATCTTCTTTCTTGTATTTCGAGAAAAGACCTTTTGCATCATGGTGTGTGTTTTCAAAAGCTACGTGTAAAAAATGAGGACGAGAGACTGAAAGAAATCACAAATTGCATTTCGGACCAAGGTTGCCAGATATTCAGAGAGAGAGAGAACTAGTCAAACATTGCTCCAGTGCTAATGTGCATATCTTTTTCACAGCATATTTAACATTAATGATTGTTATTATTATTTATTATTATTATTATTATTATTGTTATTATTATTATTATTATTATTATTATTATTATTATTATTATTATTATTATTATTATTATTATTATCATTATTATTATTATTATCATTATTATTATTATTACTATTATTATTATTATTATTATATTATTATTATTATTATTATTATTATTATTATTATTACATTATTATTATTATTATTATTATTATTATTCATTATATTATTATTATTATTATTATCATTATTATTATATTATTATTATTATTATTTATATTATTATTTATTATCATTATTATTTATTATTATTGTTATATTATTCATTATTAATAATTATTATTATCATATATTATATTATTATTAATTATAATTGATTATTATTATTATTATTATTATTATTATTATTATTATTATTTATTATTATTATTATTATTATTATTATTATTATTATTATTTTTTTTTTTTTTGCAGTCCCTTTCCTCCCAGGTTAAAAGATAAATACCACTTATTTTTTTTAATGTAGCCCTAAAAATACACAACACACGTCAGAATATTTCAGCAATTTGTGACTGATGTTTCTCTCGTGCAATATCAGAGCAGATGTTCCTCACGTACGGTTCAAAATTGTGTATGTGAGGCCTTTTTGAGCTTTTTTTGATTGAACACCTTTTCCTCCGACAATTTCTTTTCAAATTAAGCTTGTTTTCCTCAGGATTTCCCAAAACTGAACACCCTCGCTTCACCTACCTGTTAATTATCTGCCCTCTCGTTCCACCTTAATCATTTCCCTGGGCCAGATCCCCGCGGACGTGGATTGAGTGTCGCCAGGTGCAAGCGCGCCGCCGTTTTTAGATTCTTTTCACTTGTGTAAATCGTTTCCTCCAACAGTGTTTAATCCACATTTTTGAACCCGAATTAAACAGCTGCGCAAACAGGAAAAGCAATTTGTGTGCATGCGACGCTACAGGCCCTAGACTTCCTCCTGAATGTGCTCGGCCGGCGGTGAAAAGTCAGGGACAGTTTACTGCAGTGGTTCTCAAGATGTGGCGCAGGTCACTGAGTGTAGTGCTGATGTTAAAGGTGCACTATGCTACTTTTCTGCTGGAGTTTAAATAGCTGAGTAGAGTCTATTATCCTGGTCTGGGACTTGGATGATTTGGACTGGATTGATCCAACTTTAGTTAGATTTAGTTGTCATTAAGTCCTGGTTTTAACGCCGATGTTCTATTTTCTTAGATCTGGTTTAATCTTGCAGTTCAAAGTTGATCCAAAACTATAAAGTCATCTCTCTGGATCAATGAACTCAAAAGCTGAATTGTGAAAGTAAAAAACTGTAGAGATTCTCAGTGTGTTCAGTCTGCATTAGTTGTGTACAGAGTCATTGCATTATTTAACTTTCCAGAGTGAGGTCCCGCCACATGCTTGTCTCCATGGAGATGTTCTTCAATATGGCATCAAACTTATCATTCTCCATGGAGACAAACAAGTACAATCACACTTGATGTAACCTATGTGTTTTTTGTTTTTGTTTTTGCATTCACAAACAACTGTAATGTCATATATATATACAGTATATTTCATGCGGTGGAACATTCCAGGTAAAGCAACAACATCTCCATGGAAACGAGAAGCAGCAGACCCTTCACCAGAAAGGTTACATAGTGCACATTTAATGAATTTGCATCCACTCTGGGTGTAGACCATGACATTGCATTAGTTCCACTTTAGACCAATTCAATCCTGGATTTAGATAAAAAATTTTATTCTTTATAGTTTATTATTCCCCAGTTTGTGCATGTTTCTGTCCAGATTCTTGACTTTCCCTTCGTACCGAGATGAGTTCCTTTATAGTCTCGGCGCAGAAAGAGGATCTTGTCTAATTAGCCTTTTGACCCCGTGCTGACGGAAAGCGCCTGAGAGCAGCAGCGTGTGAGGCCGGGGCAGACAGCGGACTCATCCCCAGTGTAAACAACAGAACTAAAGCGCGACTGTGTGTGGACTACAAAGGGATTTATGCGACTGGACTTCCTCCGTTGTCGTGGTGCGTCTCGGTCAAGCGTGAGGCAAAGAGCAGTCCACTGACCCATGTTCAAAAGAAAGTATTAATAAAGTCATTTGTTGCTAATTGCTAACATCCATTTGAAAAAGAAAAGGAAAAATAGCACCACGTTTGCAGACGTTTTGTTTTCGCTTGAGTCTCTGGAGGTTGAACTGTAGCTTTTGATGGCCTGGCGCAAACAAACTAATGTTTATACACCATAGATATGAAATTAAACGTCTCAAAAAAGAACATTTTACATAGCGGATACTGAAATCGGATGGCATGTTTATTGTTCCTATTTTTTGTGTTAGGGTGGCGTGCCTTTAGAGATGATCCCACCTGAACCACGCACTTTCATTTACCGTATGTTCCGGACTATAAACCGCTCCGGAGTATAAGTCGCACCAGCCAAAAAAATGCATATGGAGAAGAAAAAAACAC
This sequence comes from Chaenogobius annularis, assembly GCA_015082035.1. Taxonomy (NCBI): domain Eukaryota; kingdom Metazoa; phylum Chordata; class Actinopteri; order Gobiiformes; family Gobiidae; genus Chaenogobius; species Chaenogobius annularis. Next base: position 151,372 of record BJKM01000729.1, read on the forward strand.
ACATTTATAAGTCGCATTTTTGGGGAAATGACAGACATTTCATCTTGAACTGCAATTTAAAATAATAACAGATTAGAGAACAACATGGTGAATAGATGTTCGTATGCTAACGTGACACCTTCAGCGACACGACGCACAGACAACGACCTGACGCACGTGTCTGGTATGCTAACGTGACGTGTTAACAGTAATTCAGATAGCTATAGCACAAAGAACATGCTAACAGGTTTACCAAAGCATCAGCGTTACTCCAAATCACTAAATCCATTGAATTCTTCTTCCTCAGTGTCACTTCTAAACTAGGAGGTAGATAATATCACATATAAGTCTCTCCCGAGAATAAATCGCACCCCGGCCAAACTATGAAAAAAGGTGCGATTTATAGTCCGGAAAATACGGTATTCATTTATTCATTTATTCATTCGCTCTGCAGCCGACTCCCTCATTTCTAAATCCTGACTCAAATGTTCAAAGAAAAAACCGTCACCCTCCCCCTCTTCAGCCACATCACAACAGGCCGACTCCCATCGACTCACTCCCTCTCCTCCTTCTCCTCTCTCTCGTCTCACTTTCTCCCGTCTTTCTCGTTTCCTTTCACTTCTCAGTGCTTTACCAAATCCTTTTTTCGCTTATCTCCTCGCTCCTCTTTATTCGACTCCTCTCTCCCTTAGTTATCTTCTCACCTTCTCACCTTCTCTCTCGCCTCTCGTTTCACATTCTCCCCTCACTTCTCCCCTCTCATTTCCTTTCTCTCTCTCGTCTCTTGGGGGTGCGCGATATTGACTAAACTTCATGTTTTAGCAATGCATCATCAGGAAAGTGCCAAAATGTCCCTGTAAATGTCCTAGTTGAGGTTCAAGTGTGGACCAAAACCTGAATGGACCCTAAAAGTAACCCAAAAAAGGCAGAATTCTCACTTTATATTTCGGTAGATTAGTCTTTTTTAATAGTTTTGATCATCAGACGATATACTATACATTATCAATTTCTCAATCTTCTCTCTCATCACTCTTTCCTCCACCTCCACGCTTTCTCTTTCTCTTTCTCTTCTCCCCGCTTTGTCTCTCCACACCTCTTCTCTCCTCTCCTTCTCCTCACGGCCGTCTGCAGTTTGCGTTGGCCCAGAGACACGCAGCGCACCAAAGTACAAAAGAGACGAGCGGCATTTCCCCCACTCCAGGAGGGACAGGGAGGTCAACATAACTCCTGTCTGACGAATGCAGCTCCAGTGCATGTTGTCTTTGGATCGAGGTGAGGGGGACGGAGTTAGAAAGAAGAGAGGGGGAGAGGGGGAGAGAGGGAGCGGGGGAGAGAGGAGAGAGGAGAGAGGGGAGAGAGAGAGTAAGATAGAGGAGAGACAGGAGAGCGACAGAGTTATAAAGAAGAGAGGGGGAGAGGGGGAGAGAGGAGAGAGGGGAGAGAGACAGAGTAAGATAGAGGAGAGACAGAAGAGACAGGCGAGAGACAGAGTTAGAAAGAAGAGAGAGGAGTGGGGGAGAGAGGAGCGACAGAGTTATAAAAAGAGAGGGGAGAGAGGGAGAGGAGAGACAGGAGAGAGACAGCGTTAGAAGGGGGAGAGAGGAGAGAGGAGAGGGGGAGAGATGAGAGAAGAAGGAGAGGGGAGAGATGAAGACAGGAGAGAAGACAGAGTAAGAAAGAAGAGAGGGGAGAGGGGATAGAGAGAGAGGAGAGGGGATAGAGGAGAGAGGAGAGAGGAGAGAGGAGAGAGGAGAGAGGAAGAGAGAGAGGAGAGAGACAGAGTAAGCTAGAGGAGAGAGGAGAAGACAGGAAAGAGACAGCGTTAGAAGGGGGAGAGAGGAGGGACAGAATTAGTAAGAAGAGAGGGGAGAGGGGATAGAGGAGAGAGGAGAGGGGATAGAGGAGAGAGGAGAGAGGAGAGAGGAGAGGGGAAGAGACGAGAGACAGGAGAGAGACAGAGTTAGAAAGAAGAGAGAGGGGAGACAGGAGAGAGACAGTTTTAGAAGGGGAGAGAGGAGAGACAGAATTAGTAAGGAGAGAGGGGGAGAGAGGAGAGACGAGAGACAGGAGAGAGACAGAGTTAGAAAGAAGAGAGGGGGAGAGAGAAGAGAGAGGGGAGAGGGGAGAAGAGAGAGTTAGTTGTAAATAGTAAACATTTTGAATGGGAAAAAGTCTTCAACATGTTGTATGAAACGGGAAGTTGAATGAGAACGAGAGGGACAGAAAGAGAGAGCGAGAGATAGTGAATGAAAGAAATAAATATAGAGAGTGGCGAGAATTAGACGGAAGGAGAGAGAGAGTGAGGAGAAGAGAAAAGAAGACAAGAGAAATACTATGTGAGACAGGAAAGAGAGTGAAACGCAGGGGAAGGAGAGAGACATAACGGAGAAAAAGTAATGAAAGTAAGAGAGAAGGAAGAGGATAAGAGAAAGAGAAAAAAGAGGGAGGAAGAGAGAGAGACGGAGAGAGAGAGCGCGCTGACTCCCGCTCGAATATTTCAGCTCCATCTGTCACTCTGCAGGAATGTGTTATTTTTACACACACTGTTTTTTACCTTCGCTTCTTTCGTTCAAAGTGCAACGACAGAAGACAGACATTCAGTGGCCTTGAATTCACCGACTCGACCCGTCGCTAAGGGCGTTATCCGCAGAGAGACGTCACGTTCATGCGAATCACATCGTTTAGAAGAGATTCCGCGGCCATGTCCTCGTTTTAGACCTGGTTTATCTTCGTTTTTTGTGTTGTTGTTGTTTTTTATTGAATTGTGCACATTTCTGTCATTGACATCATCACATTACAAGGAGGCTTCAAGAAACAAAAGCACACACACGCACACACACACAACACACACACACACACACACACACACACAAGCCCACATGAGCGTAGATGTTCTCATCGATGAGGCCAGAGAGGGAAACGAGACAAACACAACAAACAAACAAAAACAAAACATGAAAAAAAAAAAAGACAAAGAAAAATGATATATATGTCCAGGAAAACTCATCACTGTAGTCATAATGGTCAGAAGATGAGTATACATGAAAGTAATAATAATAATAATAACAATAATAATAACAACAACAACAATAATAATAATAACAATAATGACAATAATAATAATAATAATAATAATAATACTATAATAATAATAATAACAATAATAATAATAACAATAATAATATAACAATAATAATAATAACAACAATAACAATGATAATAATATAACAATAATAATAACAATAATAATAATAATAATAATAATAATAATAATAATAATAATATAACAATAACAATACTAATACTAATACTAATACTACTACTACTAATAATAATATTAATGATAATAAGAATAATATAATAATAATAATAATAATAATAATAATAATAATAATGATAATAATAAAAATCAATAACCACAGCAATAATAATAGTAGCAAAACATTTAATAAAATTCCCCCTGCTGTCCAGGTAAGGTAATACACATATATACATACAAATATATATATATACACCCAACATGCACAAACATATACAACCTGGTTTAACTGAACTAAAGAGGCTTTTTAATCATTTCTTCCTTTTCGTCCACTTTTTGTGATTAAAGGAAACTATCAAGACACACGTTAAACATAAAAATAAAGTTACAAAATCCCACTTATTTCCAGTCAAATCAAACTTCCTGGGCGGAATCGGGGTCAGCTTATGCTCCAAACCCGCAAATAACAACAAATTACCATAAAATTCACCAAAAAGTAACAAGCATTTTACATGTATTCCGTCTGCACTTTGAAATAAAACAACTTTATTTACAAGTCCCTGAATCACATCTGAATCGAAATCAGCTTTTAACGAGGAACTGTCAAAATCGCTCCATCAAATCGGTTACAACGCTCCTACGATCTAGCAGAGACAATTGCGAGAGCTCATGACCGCTTAATCAGAGTAAACCAGTCATCAGAGTCAACAAATCTACAGAGTCAAGGCGTTTGTTTATACTCCAAAGGGAACAGAAACGGCTTGAATTGTGGCTCATTTAAATCAGGAATTAAAGTAAGAAAAAGACCGATGCAATAAAAGTGTAAATATTTGCAATGTCGCGTGCAGAGGCGTTGCATTTGTGCCTCTCGGGTCACAAGTTGGCAGAATTAGTTGCAGAAAAGTACATTCTGTTTACGGTGCGCGTTCCTCAGTTGTGGCTACATGATATTAAGTAATGGCGCTGGGAAAGGCGCGTTTCCAGAAGCGGCCAAGTGGGTGAAAGCACACGTCTGAGTCCGGGGGGGGGGCCGCGGTGCCGCTCGTCTGCGCTGAATAATGATAACAAGCTAATCTTTGTTTGAAGGTGAAGTGACTTTACGGCGGTGGGTTTTTGGGGGTTTGTGTGAAGAGGGGGGAAAAAAGAGAGAAGCAGAAACAATTAGAGCCGCCACTTTAAATAGAGCTACAGCGGACCACGCCCGGAGATGATGAATCCAGTTAAAGAACACGCTCTTAGACCCTTCCATGAGTGGCATAATTAAACAAGCTATTTATTTTAAAAGTGAGTTCTCTGAGCAATGGCGTATGTTGTTGTTGATGGGCATTTTGGTTGCTCTGGGATACAAAAAACGACTACTACTTAATCCAAAAAGTTAAGGCGACTAGTTTCACTTTTGTCCTGGTTTGAGCCCAGTTTTGTTCCGATTTAGACTTGGTTTGGTCCTGTTCAAAGTTCTGGTTCAGCTCCGGCCGAATCCGGGTTTAGTTCCAGGTTTAGTTCCGGGTGTAGTTCTCGGCTTCGGGACACATCAAGAGGAGCATGAAGTAAAACGTGAATATCCAGAGAGGAAAAGCTAAAAGTGGAGGCTGTTTTTGTGTGACATTGTAAAACATTTTTGTGCAGAACTTGTGCAAAACTTCCCCAAAAAAATGCAGATATCTTGGCGAGTTAATGAATGTAATTAGACGATTTACCATCTCATCTCTCATATTGTTTGAACTTTCATTGTACAAAGCTGTTCTTTTGCTATTTTAAGGGCATTTTAACACTTAGATAACAGATTTGAATCAGTTTTGCCGTTTGTTTGTTTGTTTGTTCAGGTCTTTGTTCTGGTCTGATATCAGATATATCGGCGTATCGTTAAATCCAAAGACTCGATATTGTTATAAAAAGTGTAAAAGCTGGACTGGTGCATCCCTTTCATCACAGTGCGTCCATGGGTTCAAATCCCAAGTGGGGCTTTTCACTCCTGTTTCCCCCCAAAAACCGACAAAAAGATACGCAAGAGCCTTCAGGCCAGTCCTGACCCGAGATCTGGGACATGGATCTGAAGTCTCCATCACTCGCTGCTCCAACATGGGTCAAATGCAGAAGAAAGACATCACAACACATATACGCCACATTCAAATCTGGAGTGACGGGGCTAAACCTGGGACTAAACGCGTACAAGACCAGGGCCAAACCAGGACTAAAACGGGACCAAACCAAGTCTACGTCAGAATTAAACTGGGCTCAAAGCGGGATCAGAGGACAGTAAACGTGCCCAAGACAACAAACTGCGAACTATTTTTATTATTTTGTATTCATGGTGCATTTGGTTGGGTCAGTGCATGAGAACATGGTAGAATTAGGTCTGAAAATGTGTTTGTATAGTACTAATGTAGAAGTTACGGCAAAACCCCCAAACAAACAGTGCTAGTTACTACGTTTTAACACACTTTAGTTCAATTTCAGATCAACTAAACCTAAAAGTGTGAGGCAGAATTAAAGGGGCTGTACCTTATTTTTTCTTTGTCTTAAAACGTGAACAATAGAACTTGTTTTTAAACTGTTTGGAGCGGTCCGCATGTATCACTTTCTTACACAGTGTATTCCCAGCATTCATGAGCGAGTTCCCCTGTGACTAGGGTGACCAGGCGTCCCCATTTACCCGGGACAGTCCCAGTTTTGAGCCCTGCGTCCCACGTCCCAGCAGATGTGTCCAAACCATTGATTTGTCCCCGTTTCATACAAGACATGTCCCAGTTGTCCCGGTTTCTGACCACTTTGAGACCTGCCAGCAGTAAAGAGGGGGATGTAGTGTTGTTTCTTTAGCCAGAATAGAGAAAATCTGGCGTAAGAATAACAGAAACACTAAATATGCACTCAGTTCCAGTGATCGAAGTCGCTGGGATTACATACTGGGCCGTGAAAGAGCCACGGATGGACCAAGTGAATAAAAATGTACATAATTACACACAAGCTTTTTAAAATGTTAATATTACCCCCCCATCTCAATCCGGATGTGTCCCAGTTTTTAATAGGGACAATGTGGTCACCATAGCTAGCTGTGACGGTGAAGCTAACAGACATTAGCATGCTAATTTAGAGACTAAAACGCTCTATGATCAGACGCGGAGAAATCGCTGTGGTCTCATTTTCACCCAAATAGAAGCTTGTACAATATATGTGTGCTGGGTAAAAAAATAGATTTTACTTTATTACATTGGGAAAAGTAGAAAGTACAAAGCCCATTAAGTAAAAGTAACCACCAGACCGAACCCTGCTTAGCGTCCGAGATCAGACGAGATCAAGCCATCCCAAAGTAAAAAAACAATACCGCAAACATTGTTGATTTCTAGCTTAAATAATGAACACGTTTAAGACCCGGAGGCCGCAGCCGCACACATCGTCTCTGCGGCGGGGTCCCTTGAACCCGCCTTTCACTTCTGCAGAGCCTGTTGTTTACACTCCCGCTCCCACAGTTCATCTCAGCCAACACTTAAGGAGACGTTCAAGCTCCACTCCACTCCAAAACACCACGGCTTTCTACATCGCCGGTGTTTACGTCTCCTAATGTGACCCCCTCATTCACGATGAAAAAAACCATTCAGCAGAGACGCTTCGCCGGCCGCCGCTCCGTCTTCCAAGTGGATAAACAGAGCTCGTCTCCAGCCCGTCTAGTCTTGGACGGAGGGGATTCCTAGGAAACGCGCGCGGAAACGAAAACAAACGGACCGCAATGTGTCTCTGTGCCTTTGAGCAGTCATTTACACGCGACACTTTTCACAAGCAAGGCTTCACCTGAGTAACTTTTGGACGCAATTGTACGTTTCGGACTCTTTTACTTTTGAGTAAACGTTTGTCCCGTACTTCCCACTGCGAGTAAGTCTGCCGGTGATGAAGGATTCGAACATTTGCTCTCTTCCACCGTGGAGATTGTTTTTGTCATTTATTTGTCTGTTATTTGGATTCTTCTTCTTCTTCTTCTACTTCTATGTCTTCTACTTCTTCTTCTACGTCTTCTTCTACTTGTCCGTCTTCTACTTCTTCTACGTCTTCTATTTCTTCTACTTTTTCTTCTTCTTCTACTTCTTCTTCTACTTCTACTTCTACTTCTTCTTCTACTTCTTCTACTTCTTCTACTACTTCTACTACTTCTACTACTTCTATTTCTATTTCTACTTCTTCTTCTACTTCTTCTACTTCTTCTACTACTTCTACTACTTCTACTACTTCTTCGACTTCTTCTACTTCTTCTACTACTACTTTTAATGGCGGTTGGCAGCGAACTGAAAAGGTGCCTTTACCGCCACCTACTGTAGTTGTACGTCTCACTTCTTCTTCTTTGGTGTTTTATGGCGGTTGGTGCATTATTTAAAGGGCCAGTACCGGATTTTTTTTTCTTTCAGAAATGTAATAAAGTTAAATCTGTTTGCCACAGTAAAGATACAGTATATTGTAAAAGCAGCTACATATTTGTGTGAAAATGAGACCACGGCGAGTTTAAAATGTTCTGTTTTTCACGTTTCAAGACAGAGTGCCTTTAATGTTTTGTCTGTTTGAATAAATTACCTCATAAATCAGTTTTTAAATACATTCTACGTCCAAACTGTTCCTTAATTAGTAGTTTGTCCAGTATTTTTTTGGGTCGCTCACTACTTTTTACTTAATGTTTCTCTTACTTGAGTAATTTTGTCTCGTCTACCCACCTCATTTGGTATAAGTTGAATTTATTTTAGTTTACAAGTGCTATTTTCATTAGAGAGTCTGTAATGACCTTAAACTTGAATTCATTCATTTATTTTCTAAAGTTTATGGCCCACTTTAATGGTCATATATTTTGCAAACCGCTGCCTAAAAGTCCTCACCCACCGTCACACAGATTTTAGAAACAAACTCAGAAGAAACCGTTTCAACATAATATTGCAACATAAATACTGACAAAAACAGCCTAATTCTTGAGTGCCAAAATTAGAGATGATAAATGCAAGTGAGTAACCCACCAGACATGAGGAGTCAGCCATGGATAAGGGTTGGGAAATAGTATTTCATAGAAACAATACAGTTTATTCAGCATTTGTGTATGTTTCCACACAGATTACATTACTTTTCGGATCATTTTAGGAGCTGTTCAGGAGTCATTTACTGAGGTTTGACAAAAGAGTTATTTTGGGTTTGTTGTTGGTTGAAACAAGTTAACAACAAATTGATTATTATTGATAATCTTTAGTTTAGTGATGGAATAATCATTATCTGCACCTTAACAAGACTAGAACAGGACCAAACCAAGACTAAACTGGGCTCAAAGCAAGACCAAAAGCCAGGGGTTTGTTACTTAAGTAAAAGTACAGATACAGAAGCAAAAAATCCTTTTGTTTAAAATATTTCTGACAGATTTTTAGAACTATTAAAGCATCAACAGCAGTGATTTGGATTTAAAATTGTGCAGATTTTTTTGTTCAACAGAAACTACTGACTCCATTTCCTAATTTTTCTAGCGTTTTAAAAAAAAATAAAAATTCAACTCAAACTATAAAATCACTCCTCAGCCATTAATCTAAATGTAAATACTAACGCTCATTTTCACACTTTCTCAATCACATCTAAAACAAAACGACTACAGAGTGAGAGTTTTGTTTATTTATAAAGCTCTCATTGGAATTTCACATATTTGCAGAACATCAGATCAGGTATTCGTCGATAAAGAACACAGGACTTTCTGTATTTTAGAGTCTCAGCGAATCAGCACGGCGCTGTGGAAAAAGGCATTCAGGAAGTTAGCGCTCGGCCTATGCAACGAAACACAAAGAAATGTTAAATTAAATGATTTTATGCCTTTTAATGAATTCAGAGCACTTTTAAAAGACGACCCACACTGCCAGTTCTCTTGTGTGCATCTGTTTTATTATGTTTTATTGTCATTTTATCTACATTTGCAGTTCTGTTTGTGTTTTTAGTTTTGTATTCAACAGGAAACTCATGAAAAAGAAAAAAAAGTTTTTTTTGTGTATAAAAAATGTAATAAAAAAGAAGAGCAGAACAGGGCCAAACTGAGACTAAACCGGGCTCAAAGCGGGCCCTGCAGCTCATATCCGCACGAGACAAGGGGGGGGGGCGTGGTGAAGCGGCGAAGGCGTCGTGTCTTTAATCTGAACTGGAGGTGAGGGAGGAATGTGCAGTATTTATGTGGCAGTAGCAGCGGCGTGTCTGTGCAGCCCCCCCCCAGACCCGGAGACTTACTGCTGCCGTCTGTGTCATCAGGATAATTACACTGTAGAGCGACTGTGTGTGTGTGTGTGTGCGTGTGTGTGTGTGTGTGTGCGTGTGTGTTTATCATCGCACACACAGACGCATTACACTGACTTGCATTCATTCCCCAGAGTCACTGATTTAACACGGTTTCAAAGACTTTCGGGAGAGTTTGTCATTATAATTCACATGTTTTTGTTGAATAAGAAAAAAATTTAAAAAATTAAATAAAATGTACAAAATGGGACAAATATTCAGAACTTAATATGCTCTAATTACTCTTTTTTTCTTAAAAAAAAAAAAAAAAAAAACATTTCTGATGTTACTCCCTTATTTTCTACTTTCACTCCTTTTTTCTGTGTTTTTTTTTCTTTTTTCCCTGTTGTTGGTGTTGTTGTTGTAATAAAAATTAAATAGCAAAAATACATAAATAAATCAAAATAAAATAAAACTACACACAAATAAATCTACAAATAAATAAATAATAATAATTCACATGTTTTTTTGGATGTATGTTAAAAAGCGATGGCCGATACGACTGGTTTCTGATTCGATCCGATACCGATGGCAAATATGGCAACGTCGATCCAATGCCAAGAGCCAAGATTTGTTTATTTACATATTTATTCTACTAAAAGGCACTGAAACTCCTCGACGATGGATAATTTGGCCTCGGCTGTCATCGTTTCATCTCCCCCTCGGCTTGAACTGGTATGAAAAGTGACTATATTTGCAGAAAACCTGAAATATAAACTCTGTACTTCAAAAGTGTAAACAAAAAAAGTATTAAAAATAAACCTCTTGTCAGTATCGATATGTCAGTGTTTCGTATCGATCGTAAGTAAGAACAAATGCTACAAAAAAGAAGTTGTGTACAAATGATGCACTTCTCTCTTAAAGATTTAAAAACGTCTTAAACATAAAATCATCCAAATTGTAGCGTGTATATAACATGGATCGTTTTCGTGTGCGTACTCTTGCATAGGTTACTTTGACAGGATACACAAATAAGCTTTTAGCCTGCTCTTTTTTTGTCGTTCACTACTGTAAATAATATAAACTGTTTGACTTTTTGAGTTGTGATGACGAAAAAACGAAACTAACTACTTGCATAGCTTAAGACCTTTGCTCAAATGTACCCTTTATTTAACTCTAAAGCCGATTGTTGAGCGAAGATAAAGGATTGACGTCTTTGTGTAAGTGTTTTAGTCTGATTTTAGTCTCACACAAATGTCACGCTCTCCCCCCTTTGCTCTCTTTCTCCCCCTCTCTCTCTCTCACTCCCCCACATCTCTCCCTCCCCCCCCCCCCCCCCCCCCCCCCAGGGCAGGAGGAGGTGACGAGTCAGAGATGTGTCAGCAGGAGGGAGGCGTCGCGTGCAAAAGGATTTCCCCCCCTAAAAAAAAAAAAAAGCCTCGACAGTCTTCAACGCATGCTTGACACTTCATGCGTTACTTCCATACGTGTGAAGATGTTTTCTGTGATATTTTACTCTGGAATTTTGAATCATCTGAGGTTTTTATGTAGTGGAAATACGTAAAAAGATAACAGAAGGTGTTAGGGCGGTGGAAAATGAGATTTATCCAGTTCATAACCAATGCTAGAACTGGTGATGGTCACTTTTGATGAACACTTTTGCGTTGGCCCTCATGATTCTATTTCAACCTCAGCTTGAACTAACATCAATAGTAAATATATGTGTAGAAAACCTAAAATAAGTACAATGTATTACAAGAATATTGACAAAATGTATTAAAATGCAGCATTTTTTTGAGAAACGTTAAGTATCAATATTGGTATTTTTCGATACCTCTGTCAGTATCGATATATCAATATTTGGTATCAATCGGACCCTCGCTAATAGAAACTTGACACTCATTTGAACAGGTATCGACAGGGAAAATAACTTCTTGACTTGATCTGGGCCTCGATCACAGTTCGTTCAGACCACATGGTTGGGCCTCGTACTCGGTTGGACTGATTTGACTTTCGTCCATCCGGGGGTGGTCCATGGTAGGAAAGGTTTCAACGGTAGTCATCAACGCTGTGTCACATTTACACATTTTGAGTTCCACCCTTCCCAATCTGAAGATCCAATCCAAGTTACAGGCCAGGTCTGTGGCAGAGGAAGAATGCCAGGCAAAACAACAACAACATCTTCATAGAGACATGCAGGACATAAAGTGGTCGCAAACTTAATCTGTTTAACACACGACCTTTAAAGATAATCGTAAGTTTTATGTTTCACGATCTTTTACACATCAAAACGCACAATAATGTATTTTTGTGTGTGTGAGATTATGTAGGACTGGACCTTCTCATGCCGCACGTTTATCTAACCAGCATTAGACAATTCTTTGTTCAAAATACCATGAAATCAAAGTGCGAGACTCGTTTTGAAGATGGGATCACGGGTTTGCAAATGCCCCTGTCCTTTTCAAGTGGTCCTAACCCGATCATCTGTGGAGCGTGCGCGTGTTTGATTCGCTCAACTGAACCGCGGGCCCGAGCCATTCCCACATCCACACCGACTATCTTCAGAATATCTCCACAGCTCAGAACGTCTTCTCAGTGTTTTGTTTTTTTTCCCCAGCCTCCGTGTCCCATCTTTCCCGCTCGAGCTGCTTGGAGGCATAGCTTTCCGGGATGTCACTCGTCAGGATGAGACGAGACGAAGATTCTTGATGGGTTCGGGTTGAAAACCAGGCCCTAAAGCGTTCCCAAACACTGAGTGGGTCCAGTGAAAGCTTGTTCCTGATGTCTGATTCATGGTGATGCTGACTGACAGAGGAGAAGAACGCACCTGTGGAGGGAGGGGCGGCAGAAATATTTGGTGTTACGATCGGCACGGGCTTGTTTTTCCAATTTGGCTCAACAATCGAGACGCAAGTGAGTCATGTTTTTACCTAGAGGACGGTTTGGTATCTCCATAAAAAGCACAAGATGATTTACTTTGAACAGTGGCAAAGACTGTTTCCATTCTTTTACGTGTGATTTGTAGAAGCAGGAATCTGTCCAAACACCTCCGGACAGGCCATCAATAATGACAAGATTATTATAGAACCAGAACCAGAAGATTCAAGTGCACGGAGCTTTTTAAGATAATAATTGAGATAATCCCTGTTGTAAACATTTATCATAGTTTTACATCAGTCAAATGTCAATTTGTAAAGAAAGATTCAACAAAAACATTACAGGAATTAGCTGAGTTCTAGAAATAAATCCCTCAGTCTATGTCATTACACAAAGTTCCAATTCACTTTTTTTTTCTTTTTTCTTTTAAATATAATTTGTAAGCACTTTGATTTATTGTCCTTGTATACAATTTGTAACCTTTTCATTTGCCGTCTTAGATCTTGGCTCTGGGTCAGAAGTGCCTTTATTTAGAGGATTTTCCTATTTTGAATGTTGTGAAAGGACTAGAGCGGGTCTAAAGTCTAAACCAGGGATATTCAACTACATTTTCCCGAGGGCCAGACGTGCACAACACGCCACCACATTGCAAAATTGACCATCCAGGACTGAACTAGAACTAAACTTGGACTAGGCGAGTACCAAACAGGTCTGAACTAGGTCTTAACCAGGACTGACCCAGGACTGACCCAGGACTGACCCAGGACTGACCCAGGACTGACCCAGGACTGACTCAGGACTGACCCAGGACTGACCCAGGACTGACCCAGGACTGACCCAGGACTGACCCAGGACTGACCCAGGACTGACTCAAAATCAAAACAGGTCCAAATACCGACTAAACCAGGTCTAAACTAGTGTAAACACAGAATTAAACCTGTAAACAATATAATTTTTAAAAATATATTTGGAAGTTGGTTCGTGGGCCAGATTAATTGCTTGGAGGGCCTGATTTGGCCCCCGGGCTTTATGTTGAATAGCCCTGGTCTAAACTATGGCCCAAGGGCCAAATGCAGCACACTTCGGCGCTTGTTACAGTACATCCTCCACCATTATAACCACACTAACACACACAACCAGCCTGAACTGAGCCTGAGTAAAGGTGTGAAGAGTCAAACGTGGCCGTGTTGACCACCAGGATGTGGCCCTACTTCTTTACATTTGCATTCATTTTACTGAGACAGGGGCAGTGCACAACATGACCTGAGAATTGGACACAGCTCACTAACAAGGCTGCGACATTCAACGTTGAGAGTCTTTGCTAAGAGCCACTGATGCAGGAACTCACTGGCTCGCACCAAATACACCGGCCCCGTGCAGGAATACAAGAAAGCATGGTTTTAATCTCTCCTCATTTACCACCGAAATTACACAATACATAAATTGGTACAAACCTGGTCTCCGTACAGTAAAACATGTGCGAACCTTTATGAGAAAATTCCTGTTTACTGTTACATCGTGTTCTTTGTGGAAATGAACTGAAGTCCCCTAAACACAACCAAATGCCACATGTGCGTTTCATATGCACACGGCGGAGGAGAGTGGCTCGCCTGCTCTGGACTTCATCTAAAAAAAAAAAACTAAAAAAAAAACGTATCCGATAAGTGGTGAGCTGCGGCGATCCAGGAGGCTTCGTCGACAGTCGAACATCCAAAGTGGAGCGGCAGGTGCACTGGTTTGGGTTTGTCATTTAAATCAGCGATTAGCCAATTCCTGAGCTTTGGCATCACCCGCTCCCCTGGTTTCCACCGATGCAACTGCCTTGTCCCACAACTGTAGGCCGCATTGTGCACGGTTTCATAATGTGTCTTGTGTTTTGGCCCTCAGTGTTTACGTGTTTACAATTGCACGTTTACACAATAGCGGCTGGGAGCACTCATCGGATTAAACTTGGAAGTATTTTAGTCAGTTTATTTATAGCGGACGAGGCTTGGAATATGGTCGTTTTGTTTGAGTTCACGTGCGGGGGAGAGGGCAAAACGGAGCCTATCGTCTTCGCAGAGCTTACGCCGTGTTTAAAAGTCACGGTCTAAACTTATTTGAATCAATCACCATTCTCTGCAGTCTTTTGTGCATACCTATGTTTAATATTATGCTTAAATAAGGCAGAAGATTGTCAGAGGAACAGAAGAAGCAGCTTTCGTGAGTAGCAAAATGCACTCGACTGAGGGATTACGCAGAATAGTTTGTTTTAGTTTGACACTTTTGTATTTTTATTTTCTGGTTGAGCAGATGGCAGCACATGTGACATACAAAGAGGTAACTGTCACAACCCTAGTGTAAACAAAGGTAAAAACTCATCCAATTTACACAATAGTTATTATTCGACAAAGCAATATGCATGTTATTTAAATGCTTACACCGCAGATCGTCCCAGCATTTTTTTGTGGTTTGATGACACAGATATTTTATTATTTATTTGTATTTTTTTTTGTTCATTTTTTTATTATTATTATTATTATTATTATTATTATTATTATTATTATTATTATCATTATTATTATTATTATTATTATTATTATTATTATTATTATTATTATTATATTATTATTATTATTATCATTATTATTATTATTATTATTATTATTATCATTATTATTATTATTATTATTATCCTTATTATTATTATTATTATTATTATTATTATTATTATTATTATTATCATTATCATTATTATTATTATTATTATTATCATTATTATTATTATTATTATTATTATTTTAATCTTTATTTATACAAGGAGGGCCCCCTCATTTACACTGTTAACACATAAACACATTTACACAATTAAAAATTATACAAACAAACACATGATATACAGATAAAATGCCAATAAAACATTCAATAAAATAATCAATAAAATACATTTGTAGAAACACACAAAATGGAATAAAATTGTTTAAAACAAGAGCACGAGCACTGAGGATGGTCTTTTAAAAGTGCTTTGAATTCATGAAAATACATAAAATAATAATGAAGATATAGAGGGATTTATTTATTTTTAAACCCAGTCTCTTCCTGTATTATTATTTTTTTTTTATTCTGATGTTATACAAAATTAACAAAACAGAAGGACACCGACACTAAAAAGATGCATAAAACCAAAAATCAATCAAAAACCATGCAATTCCGAAAAAACTGTCAAGGGAAATTTGCATCTTTAGCTCTATATACAATACTTACATTTACCCAACAATACTTTACTCGACTCATGTTACGTTTCAAGACCCTAAATTAATCTACAGGCTGCAGGTTGCAAGATGAGATGTCAAATCCTACTTCATCGGGAGGGTTGAGGGAGTAATTCATCAGAAACGTTTTCATATCGGATCAGCTCTCTTGGTGCCAGCAGGAACCAGGAACTACGACGTGCCCTTTCCGAGATCCGAGCTCATCAGAGTGGGACCGAAAGTCCAAAGGCCAAATAATGCAGAATGAGTTGGGAGAAGGCGGATAATTGGGATTTCCCCGTCTGCGTGTACTGCAAATGTGTTGCAGGAGAAGAAACATTTAAGCCAAACTTTTATATGGCTCTCCAGCTGACTCAGGGTTTTAAAGCGCAATCAACATATTTTGCGTGCGCTGCGAGGGTGTAACTACAGATGTCTCGGTTGGGGGGGGGTTTAAATGCTGCTGATCGATCCGAAATCGTCTGCCAAAATGTGTGAAAATGGATTAGTAATGGGAAAGTTGATTTACGCATGAGTTTGGACGGCACAAAACTAAACTGGGACTAAACCTTGAACTAAACTCGGACACAACCAGGACTAAACCAGGAACAGGGCCGAACGACACTAACTTGGGTGTAACTTGGCTCAAACCTTGGGACGTCACGATATATACATTTCAGCGACACGATTATTGGGAGAAAAAACGTCACGATTGAACCATTATTCGCGAGTAGAAGCTTTCATTTTCCTTCATTCTCGACATGTTCCTCAAGTTTGCGAGCGGCTTTTCAAAACGTTAACTCTCTGAAAAACAAAATGAAGTTAAATGTGACAAAAAACGGCCAGATAAAAAACAAGCTCTTGCCATTTATGTCTATTTTTTTTAAAACAAAAAATGCATAAATTTGCTTCTAAAATTGTCACGATGATTATTTTTTTGGGTTCTCACGATTATATAGTCACCTGAATGATCACGATTATCAATTCACCTAATAACCTTGACATCCTTTCTCAAACCAAACACTTACGTTAGACGGTTTGGAGCTAAAATGTCCAGATTGAGTGTTCCACAGTACGGCATTAATACTATCCATCTTGCATTGCAGTGTTTTATCGACACACCTTGACTACGTACATAATTACACTGACCAGAAAAGCAGAAAACGTTTGGAACTTCGAACCATCGCTCCAACAAGTGCCTTCTCAACGTTGCATTTCTTGAATCGTTTGGAAATGAGAACGATTTGGCTTGGAAAAAGGCGCCATATTCCCTCGGATGAGCTGATGACGTGATGTTTCTGCGAGAAGCATTCCTGACCAATGCGCTGAAGGATTCGCCACGTGCGTTTCTAACGGTTTCACATGTGTTCGTATCCGACGCCTTCATTATGGAGGGCAGATGCTTCGCTCGGCCGCCTCTGCTAATCGTCGCTTTCCTGCGGCTTTGGTGAAAAGCACTCAACTCAAGTAGATTTTCTCACCGTTTCGTCATTGATCAGCTTTGTTCTGTTGTATTTTATTTATGAGTAAAGGGACAACACATAATAATGGACTTTTTGCTTGTAAATATGTCAAGATTATAGCAAACGGCGAGGCTGATTTCCATCTTCAGTCTCTTGGAAGGTCGATGTCAAAGTATTTACAGGACAAAACAACACTATAGTCACACAAAGGTCACACATTCAGGAGACGTATCAAATAAAAGAACAACCCCTCACAACCCCTCACTACGTTACATTTTGGGGGTCAATGTCTAACTTGAAATGCCGTAATTTAGGTGGGATAAGATCAGCGAGTTGAGGTTGGATCATTTCTAGAGGTCTTTTGTCAATTATAGTTTGACACCAATCGAGTAGGTATTTGTAAAGAAAACGCTGAAAGATCTGTAGAAAAATGACAGGAAGTGACATCGCACTATGGAAATGATGCCGAATTTACACAACGTAAAAACGCATTTTTTGACCCTCTAAAACATCAATTCAACAAATAAAGTCGCTCTCATATATTTTGATCAGACATTCGATGTGTTTGTTGGGTAATTTCCTAGTGTGATGTCGATGTCATCAATTACAAACGGGAAGTGAAATTATAAACCTAAAAAAATGTGCTACTCTGTGATAATTATTTATTTATTTTTCAAAATATATTCATCTTAACTGCATTTTAGTTGAATGAGTGGTCCGACCTGTCCAAGGCACTTTAAATGAACTAGTCTGTTTGGTTTATGTTCATGAAATTTACACTATTAACACATGACGGAGGAAGGGTCCGGAGCCACAGTGAGGTTTTCAGAAGACCACCGCTGCACCATCACGCCACCTTGTTCACGATCGTGCTTGTTTTATTTGGAAATATATCTTGACGTATGGATGAACTTAGATTTACTTCTTGATTTTAAGTCCAGGCATGAGTGTGGGAAGCTAGTTTTATTTTCTGTTCAAGAGATATGAAAGTCTCAATAAGTGCATTTTAAAGGACTGTGTAACCTTCTGCAGTTGGCACATTGCCCTGCATGGTTCCATGGAATAAAACAGAAAGTGAAACGCGTACTTTCTCCATGGAGATAGATATGTTTTATGCCATACTGTGGAATATATATAAAAACATGCTTTTATTGGAGTCTTGTTTTTTGTCTAAAACGTTGTGTGAGGGGCTTTAATAGTTTCACATTCTACTTCAGCAGTATTATTTTGAAGTTTGGCTCCTCTACAAACTAAACCAATTCTTGGGTAATTGAATCAGACTTGAACCCACCAGTCTCTGCCAACAGCCTGATCTCTGGAGCTGTGATGGATGTTCTTCTGCCTGTGATCTCCTCAGACACATGCGTTTCCTGTTTGAAGCTTTCATCTCCCTCCAACAGAACCATCTCCACACTCCTGTGCAGCTGCTGCTGGAGTGGAACGGCCTGTTTGGAGCTGATCTCCTCATACCTCCGTCAGAAGCACTTTTATACAGACAGGTGGAGAATACTTTCACTTCACTTAAAGGGGCACCATGTAACTTTCGTAGTGGGAGGTCTGCCACCTGCTCACAGTATGGCAAAACTCATTTATCCTGTTAAGGCCCACCTATTTCCCCCCATCCTCGGCTAGTGTCTTTTAATTGTCACTTTCCAAATGAAAACACATATGTTACACCATTTGAAAAGTAAGACATGCTAGTTTTGGGGGATGTGCATGGTGCAAAGGCAAAGCTAATGTACTTATAATACATATAACATATTTATTTATTTGCTATAGAAATAATGGTCAATTTCAAATGTGTAGAAATGGTGCATATTACAATATGTTTGGGTTTATAATTGTGTAATAGTGCGCGAATGTATAATAAAGACAAACACATTTCTTCAAATATGTCAAATTTTCAACAACAAAAATCCTAAAAATGGGACCACCATTTCCCTCCATTTCCCCTCCAGGCGCTAAAATGTAAACGCAGCTAATTAGCATATGCATTCGCTGCCCCATTGTGCACAGCTTCCCCTGCGCCCCCTGGAGGCTTTACCTGGGAGTGCGACACGTCAAGTAGGGGCACTATATGGTTCTTGACTGGAAATGACATGAGACATTAAAGCTTTACTTTAGATCTATTATAACAGCAACAACACAACTTCAAGATAGTTTGTACATACATACATACATACCAAGGTAACTTCATTACACCCAGACACATCCAGGATAGCCCAACGCCGAACCACAGCTGCTAAAAACACACCCTACATTAGCCCCACGCCAGCTGTTACTGGGCCAACAACACAAATCGGCCACTTACCCCTGCGATGCCCACACACGCTCCGCAATTACTGGGCTTGATGCAACAACAGCCATTTTGGTTGCGCCTGATCGCGGTCCACACGGTCCAAACAAGGCCTGCAGTGGGACCTCGAGGTCGGGGTTGAGGAGGGCGGGACCAGCGTAACGGATAGGGCCCTTTGTGTAGGTGCCACCTGGAACGCGGCAGGCGCACACGTATTTACGACCTTGTGCCAAACCTGTCTCTCCGTGAAGTTCACAGTGCTCTCCTTTAATAACACATGTGTCAAAACAGTAACTCTTGGTTTCCACTCTTCATTTACATAACCAGATTGTATTTTCTTTAGACCAAAAATATTAAAATAGTATTTTTTAGGAAAACCAAAGCTACTTTCCACTGCGTCAATGCGGCTCTTTAAACAGCAAGTTAATACCACTGCCACATGTCTCATCGCCAACTCAACACTACCCTGCATTTATACGGACATTAAATATAAGAGCTGTATAATATAATATAACTGTAGAGCTGCACTGGCTGCGGCTCCGGCACAAGTGAAAATCTACTGAAACTCAAACCAACACACGTTTAGATCATAAACAGAAATGTGTTATTTTTAGCAAATGTGTTGCCGTTTTTGGTCTCATCTAATAAGAACTTAAATTAAATATGCTCATCATTTACTAAAAGATTCGAACTGAGATGGAGACAAAAAGAAGAAAAGAGAGAGAACATATTATTGCATGTGAGACCATCGAGACACAGGGCCGTGCATTTGGGAATAGTTTTCAAGCTGCACATCATTTTGAAACTTTATCAGACAGTTTAGTCTTTCAGTAAATATGAACTACAATTACAACCAAAGTGTCACAAGCACCTGAGGCCAGAGCCTGGCTGTGCTGCCGTTTCGAAAGCTCGACCCACAGGCAGTAGCCCCACCTTAATCTCTGCACCATGGGACCGATAATGGCAATAACGTGGTTTGGGCGGAGGCCAAATACAAAGGGCCCAAACGACGGACGTAAATCTGAGCAGCAATGCAAACTTATTTTGTTTTTTAAAACGCACAGAGAAACGCTTTGTGCAGTTGTGCAATCGAAAACTGGCTGAGCAACTTAACACCTTCTAGGCAAGGCAAGGCAAGTTTATTTGTAGAGCACAATTCATACACAAGGCAATTCAAAGTGCTTCACACAACAGGAAAAAATGCAATAAAATCACAAAGACATGGCAGAAATCACAATCTTAGTTCAAGACATAAAAGAGAAGAGTGCAAAGAAAAGCATTTCAGTCATACTCACAGCCAAACAAAACAGTTTTTAGTTTAGATTTGAACATTGCCAGAGTAGCGGCCTGTCTCACATCCTCAGGAAGACTGTTCCAGATTTTAGCTGCATAAAACTGAAACGCACATTCCCCATGTTTAGTCCTGACTCTGGGCACCAGCAGGAGGCCGGTCCCTGAGGTCCTCAGAGTCCGAGATGGTTCATATGGCACTAACATGTCCGAGATGTACTTTGGTGCTAGGCCATGGAGAGACTTGTATACCAGCAGAGCTGCTTTGAAGTCTATTCTCTGAGCCACAGGGAGCCAGTGCAGAGACCTGAGCACAGGACTAATGTGATCGTACTTCCTGGTCCTAGTCAGGACCCGAGCAGCGGCGTTCTGGATGTACTGCAGCTGTTTTACAGCTCGTTTGGAGAGGCCAGTGAGCAGGCCGTTACAGTAGTCTAATCTACTAGAGACAAACGCATGGATAAGTCTCTCCAGGTCTGGTTTAGACACTATACTTTTGATTTTGGCAATGTTTTTTAGATGGTAAAAAGCTGCTGATGTGATTGATCTGACGTGGCTGTTAAAATTCAAATCTGAGTCCATTATTACCCCCAGATTTCTAACTTGATGTGTAGGTTTTAGAGTGAGACTCTGGAGGTGACAGTTAACAATTTCTCTTTGTTTCTGTGGGCCAAAGACGATGATTTCAGTCTTGTCTGAGTTCAGCTGGAGAAATTGTTTTGCATCCACACACTGATCTGTTGGATGCAGTGACAGAGTGAATCCACTGGTCCATATTCACTTGCCGTCAGTGAAACATAGATCTGAGTGTCGTCTGCGTAATTGTGATAGGACACATTCTCGCTGCGTATCAACTGACCTAAACGGCAGCATGTAGAGGTTGAACAGAAGGGGTCCCAGGATTGACCCTTGGGGCACCCCACAGGTCAGGGGCATCTGGTCTGAGACACAGTTACCAATTTCGATAAAGAATTTCCTGTCTTCCAGATAGGACTTTAACCAGTTTAGAGCAGTGCCGTGATGCCCACCCAGTCCTCTAGTCTCTGTAAGAGGATCCCATGATCGACAGTGTCAAAAGCAGCACTCAGATCTAACAGAATTAAGACTGAGGCTTTGCCCGCGTCAGTGTTCAGGTGGATGTCATTTGTCACCTTGACAAGAGCAGTCTCAGTGCTGTGATGAGGTCTAAAACCTGACTGGAAAACATCAAATGAGTTGTTTATTAAGAGGAAATCAGTGAGCTGTTGGTAAGCAACCTTTTTCAAGGACTTTGCCCCAAAATGGCAGATTAGAGATGGGCCGGTAATTACTCAGTACTGCGGCATCAAGACTGCTCTTCTTTAGGAGAGGCTTTATGACCGCAGTTTTCAAAGACATTGGGAATGTTCCAGATTGAAAGCGACATGTTAACTATTTGAGTGAGTGGTAGCAGACTTTAGAAATTCTGGTGGGTAACACATCGGGGCAGCATGTAGATGAACTCAGGCTGGTGATGATCTCCTGGACAGTTTTGTCAGTTACAGGTGCAAAGTGAGTCAGCTCTAAGTGTGTAGGTGGTTTGAGGGTTATTTTTTGCATTGTAGAATTTGATAGCATTTTTAATGCCCTGAACTTTGTCATTAAAGAATAATGCAAACTCATTACACTTGGATGTGGAAATGAGTTCTAACGGCAGCTGAGCTGGAGGGTTTGTTAATCTGTTTACTGTGGCAAACAGGACACGCGAGTTGTTACTGCAGCTTCCAATTATTTCAGAAAAATATCCTTCCCTAGTTCTACATAAAATGAGGTTGTACATGTACAACTTCTCTCTGTAAATCTCTTTCTGAGCCTGGAGCTTCGACTTGCGCCATTTTCGTTCGCCCCGACGGCACTCCCTTTTCTGTGCCCTGACCGAATCATCATTTCTCCATGGCGCCTTCTGCTTATTTTTAACAATTTTAGCCTTCATAGGGGCAATGGTGTCCGAGAACATTCAAACACACTAGATGTAACAGAGTTCAACAAATCATTTACAGTTAGACATGAGACATTTTCAAAGTTTATCATTTCCATAAACAGTTTTCCCGTGCTGTCATTTATTGTCTCCTCCGGACAATTGCAGGACCAGCTGGTGGTTGGGGAAAACAGACAGGTCAAAGAAGCACAGAAATGATCAGACAGAGCAACATCGACCACATTGACGTTTGAAATATTAACCCCTTTTTGTAATTAGAGATCTAGAGTGTGCCTCTGCTGTGGGTGGGGCCACTCACACGCTGAGTAAGACCAAAAGTTTCAAGGACAGCATGAAGCCTCTTAGCGTTTTCGTCACAAATATTATCAACATGAACATTGAAATCACCTGTTATAACCAAACCATCAAAGTCTGTGCATACGACTGAAAGCATCTCAGTAAAATCATCAATTAACTTTTGCAGTGCTGAGGAAGGCTTGGTATAAAACACATGAAGAGAATGGATGGAGACTGTTTTAGCTCAATTTTAAAGGCTACATACTCAAATGTTGAAAACACCCAAAGGACAACCTGTTGGTAACTATTTCATCTCTAACAAAAGCACACACACCTCCTCCCTTTTTGTTTTCTCGGTTTCAGATTCAAACATAAAGTTGGGTGGAGCAGACTCTATTGAACTAAATTTCCTGTGTTTTTGTCAAGCCATGTTTCAGTTAAAAACATAAAATCAAGATTATAAGAAGAATAAAAATTATTAATTAAGAATGATTTGTTACATAAGGATCTGACATTTAGCACAGCAAGTTTCAGACTAGTTCAGTGAGACTGGGCGTTATCTTTTTACAGGGATATGAATCACATTTCTCAGATTGGGCAGTCTGACTCGCATTATGTTTTCCCATCTGTGTGATGTTACTACAGAAATAGCGCTAGGGGAGGCTGTTTTACACAGGGCCCCGGGTTGGTTTGATTTTTAATATGACTATAAGTCCCGGCAACGCTGAGACCCAGTACATCCTAGCTATGGGAGATACCAGGTAAAGGCGAGGGGGATAGGTGGGGACTTTTGTTGGTGTAGTGGAGCCGGTGAGCGTTTGGGACCAGGTGAAAGGCGGTGGGTTTTAGTGGGGTGATTTTTGTCTGTGTAGCAACAGTCAGGGGAGAGTTCATCATCGTTGATATCAGAAACTTGCTAAAATTTGGCGTGAGTGGAGCCATCTTAATGCCTGATTTGATCAGAGTGTTCAAGATGGCTGGGAAGACCCCTGGGTGAGATGGAGTGGAAGGAAGTGAGGAATCTGTAGTGGGAGTAGATGTTGCAGGGGGGATCCAGGGCTGCTCTGAGGGCAGGGCGATGGCGGGATACTGCAGCCCGCCACAGATGGTCCAAGGCCTTTGATGAGGACCGTGCAGGAAAGAACTGAAATGACTCCTGCGCTAGCCGTGGTGAAGATGTTGTGGTGCTGCTGGAGTTGAATTCTTTGCTGCAGGTGGTGGACGGCTGCTAATAAATCCTTTGGTGGAGGCTGTGGTTGTGGTGCTGCTGATGTTGAAACATTGGCTCTGGTCTCTGGTTGATGGAGCAGGAATTTTTCCTCATTCCTCTCTCTCTAACTATAGCAGAAATTTCTCTCATTCCTCTCTTCTCTAACTATCTGCTCAGGACCCTGTCCAGCCAGCCTGTCCAGGCCAGTCCAATGCCTCAGAGCGTGGAGCAGGTTCTCTGTCAGCACCTCACTCCACCTCTACAGAGGTGTGGCCATTTCTCTAAACAGGTCCTCTCGTTTCCAGAATAGATAGAAGTTCTCAATGTAGGGCAATCCTCTTGTTGCACACTCTTTGGACAGCCATGTTTCAGCTGAAGCAGCCGGCTAAACTTGTTTATCTTCCTGTCAATGTTGGAAGAGGTCCACTTATGAATGTTTTTATTTCCATTTTATCAAGCACGCCGAATAACTCCAAGAAGTCTCTTTTCAAACATCAAGTGTTTGATGACCACCCCCTCCCCCACGGTGGCCACCTCCGCCAACCCAAACCTGGTTCCCCATCTCCCCATCACTCACTCAGTTCAGGAACAGGATGTAAACAGGCTATTTCGGAAATCCAACCCCCAGAAAAAGTGCTGGACCAGACGGTGTTTCTCCCGCCACATAAGAGCTGACTCCGTCTTCACAGACAATGGGTCATGCCACGTCCCTGCCTGCTTCAAGTCTGCCATCATTGTCCCTGTCCCCAAGAAGCCCCGGATCACTGACTTAATGACTACAGGCCTGTGGCACTGACGTCTGTAGTCATGAAGTCCTTGAGCGCCTGGTCTTGCCCCACCTCAAGTCCTTCACCTCCTCCCTGCTGGACCCCCTGCAGTTCGCTTACAGAGCCAACAGGTCTGTAGACGACGTCATCAACCTGGCACTCCACTTCATCCTGTAGCATCTGGACTCCCCGGGAACCTACGCCAGGATCTCTGTTTGTGGACTTCAGCTCTGCGTTCAACACCATCCTCCCTGCTCTGCTCCAGACAAGCTCCCAGCTCAACGTGCCTGACTCCACCTGCAGGGGGAGCACTGACTTCCTGACGGATCGGAGGCAGTGCGTGCGGCTGGGAAGAATGTTCTCAGACACTCGGACTATCAGCACAGGAGCTCCACGGGCGTGTGTACTTTCTCCTCTGCTCTTCTCCTGTACACAACTGCTGCACCTCCAGCCACAACTCTGTAAAACTGATCAAGTTTGCGGACGATACCACCCTCATCGGGCTAATTCTCGGACGGGATGAGTCTGTCTACAGGAGGGAGGTGGACCGTCTGGTGGTCTGGTGCAGCGTAACAACCTGGAGTTCAACGCCCAGAAGACAGTGGAGATGATCGTCGACTTCAGGAAAGTCACACCCCCAGCCCCCCCTTGTCATGACAGACTCCCCCATCACCACCGTGGACTCCTTCCGCTTCCTGGGCACCACCATCACCCAGGACCTCAAGTGGGAGCACCTCCATCAGCTCCCTCATCAAGAAGGCCAGCAGAGGATGGACTTCCTGCGGCAGCTGAGGAAAGCCAAGCTGCCAGTGCAGATGATGCGCAGTTCTACACGGCCATCATTGAGTCCATCCTCACCTCCTCCATCACCGTTGTGGTACGCTGGAGCCACAGCCAGGGCAAACAGAGACTAAACAGAGACTACAGCGCATTGTGCGTTCTGCTGAGAAGGTGATCGGCTGCAGACTTCCATCTCTGCAGGACCTGTACGTCTCCAGGGCTCTGGGACGAGCAGGTCGGATCACAGCTGAGCCTTCTCACCCTGGACATGGACTATTTGAACCACTCCCCTCAGGCAGGAGGCTACGGTCCATCCGGACCAGAACCTCCCGCCACAAGAATAGTTTCTTTACCTCTGCCGTTGGACTCATGAACACTTCTTAAACACCTGCCACTTTAACTACAACTCTTCATCACTCACTGCACTGTCACTTTCTGCACTACAACTGTAAATTTAACTGTAATTCTTGTGTACATAGTAATGCCTATTTTTATTTTATACTATAATCATTTAAAATTGTTTCTTAATGCATGCCCTTTAGATTGAATATATGTTGTTTTATTATTGATCAGTGTTTTGTGTTGCACCTTTTAATGCGGAGACAAGTTCCTATGTTTGTGAATTTTCTTCATTGACAATGGCAACAAACCCTTTCTGATTCTGATTCTGATTCTGATTCTGATTCTGATTTGTGGATGGGAAAGATATCTGTGTTGTTCTCTCACCTGATTTCAACAACAGTTTGATTTCTCTGGTCACTGTCAGTGTCCGTATCCAACTGATTATTCCACCTTTTTCTGATCGCATTTGACAAGAGTTTTCCAGATTGATAGTCTAAAATCTAATCTAATAATCTAAGGTTGACAATGTGAACTCAAGAGTGTGTGGAGTTTGTATGTCATGTGTCCTGGTGTCCAACCACATTTAATATATACTAATAATACTAATATAAATAATATTAAGTGTTTTAGTGACATGAACACATTATGCACTGAAACTGTTTGCTTGGACATGACTTGTCCTTTGTTTTACATGTAATTGATTTACAGGCCTAACATGAGGAAAGGGTCCTGTTCTGTGGTTAGCTGGGTGGGCTCTGGTTGAGTGGAGTATTTAACAGCAGTCTTAAGTGCTATGGGGCTTTTTATTGAGCTGGGGCTAAGTGCTAACCTCATTCACAGAGTCAATGGATCGTCCCAGAGTTTTCAGGGGGAGGGACAGGAACACAAATCTACTGCCCATGATGGATGAGGGCTTTGCACGCAGCCAGACCCTCAGTACTACCACGCTCATTCCCCCATTTAGCAAAAGATAGTTACATTACTCTGTTACATTCACCATTAAACTATAAAACAGATTAGTTTGGGATTGTGAGGTGTTCAAGGAGCATCCAGAGTTAGCCTTTGTATTTTGATTCAGTCATATTTGAGTAATCCTGTATTTGTCCTGCATTCGAGGCTTGAAAACTCAAACAATTATTTACTATTTTCCCCTATGTCACTGTGTACTTTTTTTTTTTTTACTCCAGGTCAAAGATGCCACTGTGAAGAGCTGGGTCAAATCAGTGCTGCCGTTGCTAAACTCAATGCACTCCTTTCTTTTATAAAGTCGTTTCGGCTCAATACTGTGGATTAGAATGAACAAGATGTGAAATAATGATCTGTAAAGTGACTGCGACTCGGTTCAGGTTCCACAAGAATGTCAAAAAAGCCCCCCAAAAAAGGCAACTAGTTAAACCGCCTGTGTTGAGAGTAAAGCAGGCGTGAGGGTTTAGAAATTACGATAATTTTTGATGTCGCCAAAGAAAAACACAAGGAACTTTAATGGCCAAGGAAATGCGGCAGTACATTTTGAATCTTTTTTTTTTTTTTAGTTAGGGATTATGCCCACAAACCTGCAACTGTAAACTTAAATTCATCTTCGTGCCTGAATAATCATAAAAAACAGAGAGGCCTAGTAATTGATTACAGAGATATTAACCATAAACCAGAACAAAAACATCTGCATTTTGACAGTGAAGAGCATATTGTTCCATGAAATGAAATAGTGATCTGTCCTGCGTTGACCGGGGGCACGGGGGGTGGGGAGGGAGCCTTTTAATTATCTGTTTGAGGAAACCGCTTCTCTATCTACCCGTCCCACCTCTGCTCTGTACTCACGACGGTTTACAGAAAAATCACCGTAGGGAGCCTCTGAGACCAACGCTAATGCAGGGGCGGATGATAAAGTGTAGGGTTCAAGCCACAGGACGTCCCGGTATGTGGTGATTGCGACTGACCTCCTACATTTTGTGTCAGGCTTTGACCCAAAAAAAAAAAAACCCAGAGTCAAAGCGTGCCACAACAAAACACTGTTTACGGCGAGTGTCGGCCCGCGCTTGCCTGTGTCAACTTGTTTATCCGCACGCACAACAAGTCAAGAGGATGTTTTGCCGAGCTGTAGCAGCTTCAGCGGCGTTCGTGTCAACAGTAGCAGAGATACTTTCAGGGCTGATTGATTAGGCTAGAAATATATCAAGGCGAGACACTACGGCAACCACTACAGGGGCCTTGTAACGTCAAAGGCTGGTTTGTCGGAATGCATTTTAGGGACAATGAAGATCACCGCTTAACGTAGCATCTGCATAAGCCGAATAATACTTTACTTAACAAGATTTTGACTCATTGATAGCTAATTCCAAGCCTGATTTATTAAAGTTTTAAAAATGAGGCAAACTTTGAATTTTTAGGCCAACTTTCAGTCAAATTTATTTTACTCAAAAAAAACATAAAGAATAAATCCCTCTCTGTATTTTTATTTATTTATTTATTTATTTATTTATTTATTTATTTATTTATTTATTTATTTATTTATTTATTTATTTATTTATTTATTTATTTATTTATTTATTTATTTATTTATTTTGGTAACGAGTATGTGTCCAAAACAAACCAAGAAATTTAAACCTGCTTCTGTCCATTTTTTTTCCAGATTTAAATGTCCCAAATGAGTGTAGTTTTTGCATTTTTTCTTATATTTATATACCAAAAGTAAACTACAGGAGAAGTTTTTGATTGTTTCCATCTCGCCTTAAATAAAAAGAACAACTACAGATTATAGATGACATAGATAGACTATAGATTTACACAGATAGATATCATTTATGGATAAAAACTATCATAACTATCATAAAGAGACATTTTGGCATTACCATAGCGAGGACCTCGAACATGAGCAATATTATAAACATTGTAATTGTCATAATTGTTTATTGCTAATTTGATTTCAACATACCGAACGTTATCTCTGAGGCCACAGATAAAGGCAATGTTGAAAAAAAAAAAAAAAAAAAAACCTTGACACACACCTTGAAGAAGTGGTCTGTTTTTGTTTTTTTTTGCGTGTTGTGAAACGGGGGAGAGAGAGGCCAGAGAGGCATTCGGCAAAACGGTCGAAAGCCGAGAAGCGAACGCCAGAATAAGAAACGATTATTGCCAGTGAACAACAATTACAAACTATAGGAACTTCTGTGATATGATGCACCATAAAGTAATTAATAATAATAGCTAATAGCTAATACAGTAAAACAAGGCGATACGATAAATACACTTTGATTAAACATGATTTATCGTAGACTATACAAACATTATTGATAGAAATGACTTGTATTCTACAACATGGTCACTTTATAACGTGCACCTCTTATTCCTTGTAAACGTTGCTCTACTTCACTGAAATGTGGCCGTTTTGAGCGTAGCCCCCTTCTGAATTTGCTAACACAACAGGCGAACACATGAAAGTCTGGCTTGTCAATGCCTCTGTCACTTTTCCTAATAACATACTGTGCCTCTGCCGTCTCCTCTGCGGGCCCAACGCCGTCTAATTAATTCCCCTCACTCTCCCCGGCGTGTGCGAGCGGACGGCCCGCTTCAACACCCGCGCGATGGCGGGGGGCCCGGACATCATCGAGTGGTGGCGACGGACGAGGAGGGCGGGGAATGTGGCGCGACGTGCAGTGAAACGAACGGCCTGTAGGTGTAAGTGCCAGAGTTAAAGAGGAGGGGGAACGTGGAGGGCCAGATGTGGAGGGCGCGCAGAAGGAGATGGGAGAAGACAGGAGGAGAAAACATCAGGGTTATGAGGGAAAACATGCAAACGTACGTGTGACCTAACCCTGATTTTATTTGGTGTATTTGTACCTGTTGTACATAGAACATTTTGTTTTACACCAATCGAGCAGGTATTTGTGGAGAAAAGTCGAAAAAAATATGTAGAAAAATGACAGGAAGTGACATCACACAAGGGAAACTCATTCCAGTCAAAGTTCATGCATACTTTACACAAAGAAACAACTCTTTTGACATTAATTCAACAACATAAAGTCGCTCTCATATATTTCTATTTGTAAAGTAAAAAAAAATAAATAGTGACAATAAATGAATTTTTGCCCAGTGTTTGCAGGGTGATTTCCTAGTGTGATGTCATCAATTGCAAACAGGAAATGAAATTATAAACCTAAAAAATCTGCTATTCTGGGATGACATTTTACATTTTTTTTTGCAACATTCTAAATATATTTATCTTAACTGCATTTTAGTTCAATGAGTCGCCCGACCTGTCAGAGGCACTTTCAGTACGACTTGAATTTAATGGACCCGTTTGTACTATTAAGACGTTTTAAATCAATATTGCACATGTTTACAATGAACTCAATCTAATCTACCTATGATTTAGTTAAATAAGTACCAGAAAAAAGCATAATAAGCCTCCTTTAACATGGATCTAACATTTAACAACAAACCAACTGAATTATTCAACTTTTTGCCTGTGATGGGGGTCTTTTTACAGCTCAAGCAGCTTTGCAGCTTAACACTCGATTTAAGAGTGGTTTATTCATAATCTCAGATCAACAGTGCTTTGTTTGAACAGCTCTTCACTCTTTCACTCAGTCGTGTTGTGTCCAGTTAAAGACCTGTTGCTGTTGTGACCAGCGCAGGACGCTAACCGTTTAAACATAACCATTTACCATTTAAACATAACCATTTACCATTTAAACATAACCATTTACCATTTAAACATAACCATTTTTAAAAAAAACGTCAAAGCCTTACAATTCACTTTTTCCAGCATTTCCAAAAGCCAAATTTATAAAAAATATTGTTCTGTTCCTTCTTGAGCAAATCCCTCAACTATACTTTAATAAATAATATATGTAGAAGATGGTATAATAAACAACAACAACAGCAACTTGGAGACAACTTATTTTCTTCCCAAACTACTACTTGATTGGCGTAAAACTATGACATAAATGTATCACATTTTTATCCACTTAAACTAAGTAATAATTAGAAAAAAATAAACCTTTACTTTACAACATTCAAATTCTGCATAATTGTACAGTTAGTACAATTAAAAATTTCAGACGTTTCATAACATTTTAGATGAATTTCACTATAGTTTTGGGTAGTATTCTTTTGTCTTATTTAATTGCCATACTTGAAATTCATTATTCTCACGCCACTGAATGATGATTAGGACAAATAATGAATGAAACCAGGTCTAAACCAGGGCCACATTTTTCCTGGCCTCCTTTCTTTGAGTTGCATTGCATTACATGACCTTTTTCATCGTTTTTTTGGCAGTCTGTCGTTGTGGGAAAAGTAGATCTCTCTCATGTGCAGAAGGCCAACACAGTTCAAAGATAACAGTTCAGAAGAGTGGAAAATAAAGCAGGGCATCAGCAGGACGCTCGGAAGTAGAACAACAGCAACTTCAACCTACTTTGAAACTCCAACTCTGAGGCGACAGCGACACTCCAACACTCTTGACATGAAAAATACTAAGTTCACGTCCAAAAAAAGGGTGGGAAAGTCAGGTAAATGCATCAACTTCTTGTATTTGAGTACTTCTGGCTCAAATTGATTGCTTAAATGACCTCTTATTTATCATGTTTCTACTTCACATTTCAAACTAAGATATGAAACAATTAGACATGACGTACTGTAGATTCATTTTATTTATGTATACAGGGAAAACCCAATGAGAAAAGTTCCAAATAAAACATTCAAGAAAATTAACCAATACATAAAAAACGCACTTACACAATGAGATAAAATGATATAAAACAAGTCTTTGAGCAGTGCTTTAAAATCACTAAAAGGCATAAAAATGATTACATTTTAAAAGTCTGTGTGTTTTTGTTCCGCGGGAGAAAAGTGTCTGAAGGCCTTTTTTGCTGTCTCTGTGTTGACACGATGGTTCTGTGAGACAAAAATGATCTCCTGAGAGCTCAAGCGGTGACAACTTGACCCGAGGTGTGACAAACTCGAAAAATAATGGTGCAAAACGCCAACTGGAGGCTTATAAACATCTCATACATCTTCTTCTCGTGTGTGTGGTTTAAAGCATATAAAACACATCTTCTTTAGAGATATTGTATTGTGGTTCACAGGTCAGTCGCTCGTGGGGCATTGGAGCTCAGAATACTCGCCCCACATCTGAACCAGTCCAGTCTAAATCGGTCCATCTCCCCGGGACGGCCGGCCTCAATATTTAAGCGGCCTTACGGAAGTCTGGTGTGTTTGTGAATGTGCGTGGAGGAAACTCTGTAGGAGACGCGATGCGACAGCAGCAGAGGTGAGCGCGCCGCTTACGAGATCGCGCTACGGGGAATTCTCGCGCTCAGATTCAATTATCTAAAGTGGGCCAGACTCGAAATGCGCTCGTCTGTTTCGGAATCGGGGCTTTTCCAGCTCACAGAACGTGACGTGAACTTCAGCTACAGCAGAAGCACATACGCTGGGCAGAGAAATTCACAGTGAATACTTGTACGATGTGGGAGACATCAACGAGAACGTGCTGCAATTTGAGCGAAATGAGCAACAAAAGCGACCGGAGAGGATTGGAAATTGTTTCTATCTCAGTCATGACATGTTTTTTTTTTTTTGTCCTCCATCAGATTAAAAATGAGTTTAGGATGGAAATTAGGTCACGTTTCACACATCAGCAAGACACACACACACACACACACACATCAGGACAACACTCAAGTTCAGAACACAGAAACGTATGGGCACAACTTTAGTGCACGACCCCCAAAAAGTGACAAGAGAACATTGCACCCGCACAATAAGAATGGATACAAGAATAAGAATCAACAATACTTCATTAAAAAGGTGTCCGACCATCTGGATTTGTGAAGCAAAGCGACAGATGTTGCGTTTGTGCTTGACTGCATGGTAACTTCTTCTTCTTCTTCTTTGGTGGTTCTTTTGGTTGCTTGTAGTCCCCCCCCCCCAAAACCCTTAGCGACAGTCGCCTCGGAGGGCTTCACCAAATTGTTTCTTCTAACGAATTAAATCTGACATCGAAACGGACATTGCAGATTGACCGACATTCACAGAAAACAGGCAAATATGAATATGTTCTCACTGTCCCAGAGCGTTGTTCCCCTGTCCTCCTCGGCAGCAAGACCCCAAAAGACCAGTGGGAACAGGAGAAACCTAGGGGGGCAGAATCGCCCACGGACGGAGAAGATCTACAGACGTGACCGGAACTTGACGCGCGTCCATTTGCAGAGAGAACTCACTCACTCACTCAAATGCAAGTCTGGTTTCTCCATTGTTATCATGACCGTCCTTGTTTAGTGACATTCCGTTAGCGCGGCGCCGGATCTGGAGCCCGGCTTGGTCAGGACAAATGTACATGCTTTCGATGAACGGACTTAAAAAGGCAGATCCGTCTGTTTAAGTCTGTCCGGGTTTAGCTCGGCGAAGGACATGTTTTGATTTGGACTTTGACTTGTAAGAGAAGCGCCTGGCTGATGTCCGGCTCCGACAGTAGAATCTGGATGTCTTCCTTTAAGGATTTGGACAGATCTTTCAGTCTCTATTATAGTAAAATACGAGCTGAGGAGACGGAGGAAGAGCAGACAGCGGCGTGTCAAACAGGGCAGGGCTGTGTCCGGACATAATGGCTTTGGGCTGCGGTTCTCAAAGAAAATCAGTCCAATATGAAGGAACAAAGGCCAAAATAAGCCACTATTTCTTGCCATGAAATTACAATTGTTAAAATGCAGATGGGTTGTTTGAGTGATGCACAGGGCGTAGCTCCAACTTGAAAAAAAAAGAAAAGAAAACAAGAAAAAATTAACTTCAGTTTGAATAAAATCTTTTTTGTGGGCTTTACCACAGTCAACTGCAATTTGCACATTCTTATTTGCAGTTTTTGCCTTATCTATTTGTGTTCAGCACCTTATTTTATCATAAGGTTTATATTTACATTTATATTTGACTGTTTTTATCCATTGTTGTACGTTTCACCGTATAATAAAACTAATTCCTATTGTGAATTTTAGCTAACAACACTGTTTCTGTTTGACCCACACAAAGTTTAAAACATGCTTTACAAGTATTTTATGAAAGGATCAAGATATAGTGTTAATAAAATGGATTTCAGAGTGGAAAACCAGCAGGGCAGGAACTATAAGACTTTCTAAGGACAACAGAGATTACGGGAAGCCAATACCAAACGTTGACCGCAATCTTTTCAACATGTTTTGGAGCATTGATTATTACTGAACCTGTCAACAAACCTGAAGAAAGACTGGATTTGCACAAATGAAATACAAGCTTATGTTCACACGCACGCGCCAAACGTACGACCATTGTCTGATTTCTGCAGTTATCAGATTATCGTAAACAGCTACGTCTGCTGTGAGGATTGTGATTTCTTTCTGCTTGTTCACACACAAATATGCAGAAAAGGTTTAAACTAATGTGGCAAAGGCAGCAAATAAAAGAGGAAATGCTGAAGATTGAAGGGAAATGAAGTGTACTCTGTCTTCCAAATACAGCAGATACTCTAAAAATCCACTTAGTAACCG
Source organism: Chaenogobius annularis (assembly GCA_015082035.1). Lineage (NCBI taxonomy): Eukaryota > Metazoa > Chordata > Actinopteri > Gobiiformes > Gobiidae > Chaenogobius > Chaenogobius annularis. The sequence goes on from BJKM01000729.1 coordinate 185,830, forward strand.
ACACATGTCACCAATTTACACATTTCGGGCGATCATAATTGCAATAATAACGTTCTAGTTATCTGATTATTTCTGGCCACGTAAATGTACCCTTTGCATTACATTTTAAAATAATTTGGCGTATTCAGAAAGGCTGTATACTCGAATGCTTTTTTTTTTAATACGTTAATGTCCGTGCTAATTACATAATAACATTGTGTCTTGAAATGTTATTGTGATCTACGTTGGCTCCAGCCCACCCGAGAGACCCCGTTACCCGGCCTGACGGCTCTGAATGAACGGCCCACGTCTTTAATGTGGAACGGGGAGATGGGGAAAGAGAAAGAGAAAGGGCGGGGCCGCGGATACTTCAAGTGCTTCAAATTCGGCAGAAACATCGACTTTCTTCTACAAAAATGGCCGGAGGACCTGCTTTTTTCACACTGAGAAAGAGTTCCCGGCGCTCGCTCATGCAATCATCCCCGCAAATGTGATAATAACAATAATAATAATAATAATAATAATGATAATAATAATAATAATAATAATAATAATAATAATAATAATGATAAACGCAAAAGTTGTTGGTTTTAAATATACTGAACCTACAAACCGTTTTGCACAACACTTACACGATCAGAAAATTCCCACAAACATAATAATAGCTAAAGAAGGAAAAGTACATGTCAATACAGTTTGAAATGCTGACATCATCCACGACACAGCAAATCCCGTATAAATAACGCATTGAGTTAAACAATGCACCTTTGTTTATATGTTTTGGATGCAATGCGCTGTACAAGAATGTCTGTTTTGTCCATTCTGCTGCATTGCCTCTTGTTCTTGTGTTGTCAGTCTGCCCACTGGACCAGCGGCGCCGCTGGACACAAGCCACGAAGAGGCCTCTATCTCCGCTGCGGTCCGAAAGTGAAAAATCCCCACGTGAACTCAATAGACCCTTCAGGACGTCGGAAAAGTTACATTTACTCGAGTAACTGCTTGTAATGCCTGAGTAACTACAGAAATCGTACTTTTCAGTGTGCGTTTCTAATGGTTTACTTCGAATCCCGCTTTTGTCCTTACATTTACTTCAAATTACAAATCAGGTGTTCTATCCATACTGTAATGGTTTCCTCAAGTACGTCTCTACTCTTACTCGAGTAATTTTTTTCGCCCGCTACTTCGTACTTTTACTTGAGTAACATTTTTGCCTGCTCTACCCGCGAAAATACTACTAATACATTTGGAATTGATGTATTTTGCTTGCGTTTTTGTAGATTTTTGCACATTATTTGAAGGTTTTGTCCTTGCGACCGTTCACTCAAATCGTATTAATCCTATCGTTCATAGTTACTCTCACGATTACTCTTACTTTAGTAGATGCTTGGCCCACTTCTTAGTGCATTATTATGTTCAATCTACTCTCACGGTTTTGGCTCCTCATCCCACTAAACATTTATGTGTGGTTTAGTGGGCTGCGAGCTCCTGTTACTGTGGGTTATACGATTACACCACGCAGTATATTATGGCGTGGCATTCCTTTCTTTGATGGAAATGTTTTTTACCTGACAAAAGACGGTCTCTCAATTGTGGCGTTGGATACATTCCTGGTTTTGGGGCTTCAAAACGGCGAGAACTCATTTGTCAGATGCGTTGCCAATAACCTCGTGCGCCGATGTAAAGTAATACTCCGTCGCACCTCTGGGTGAAAAGCAGCTGTTTTTTTTAAACCAAATTTGATCTTTAAAAAATCTGAAGTGAGGTGCAAGTAATGTTATAGTTGTCTTGGTGACCGTTGCCTTTAGTTTAAATATTTTCACTGTGGTGTAAGAAGGAAAAGTGTGATTGCAGCAGTAGAAGTCAAAATGTGTAAAATGGTTTTAAAAGTGAGACACTACAGGCAAAACTCATTTCTTCTTCTTTGTTACCCTAACAGCCCTGTTGGGGGCCATAGAAATCCTATTGTTACCTGACTGCAGCTCCCTCATCACTAATAAGTACCTGATTAGCATCTGAATGGCCTGAGCTGAAGCTGCCCCATGCTTTCTATGGCTCATTACAGGGCTGTCAGGGTAACAAAGAAGATTAGTTTAAGGGGAAATTTAAAACAGTGTAAACAAATAGATAAACAGGACAGGCTTTCATCAGGAGGCTCCGCCCGGTGGGCAGGGTTTATACAGCTCAGAGTAGGATAAATATCTGAGTTCTAGATCTAGACTAGATCTACAGACTGACTGTTGGATGAGAGTCAAAACATCTTGTTTGTCTAAAAACAGTGTCCAGACGACTACTACAATGCAACGCTCCTGGATGAATGAGGGATTACACCCACTTGTTTCTAAGGGTTTAGGGAAATAAGGGTTAAAGCTATAGGACCTGATTTTCAAACCTCGAAAGGAGGAAGTCTAACTATTTCCCATTATTCAAAATCCTTTCAGCACATTGTTAATATTCACGTGTGATTTTAGGACGCACGTACGCTTTAGAACAGCCTTTTTCAGACGACAAAGTAAACCTGGATCAATCAGAGCACTGGTTTAGTCTTTTATTTTTGGGATAATAAGTGCTAAAATACGTTATGAGATGGAGACTCATTTACAGCATCAAAACATGGGATATTCAGAATTTAAGGTTATGGTCCGTCTCCTGGAAATGAACGTAAGTCAACGCAATGTCCCCCAAAAGCATGAAAACCCACCGTGTGTGTGTGACTGTGTGTGACCAAAAAAAAAAAATCTAAACATTTTTTTCCTTTCGTTCAGTTTGGCTTATTTTCAAATCCTTCCGCCTTGCGCCGAAGTATTCCCAGGAACAATGGGAGGTTGAGGGAGTTCGCGGCCCACGGTTCACCTCCATAACTCTCCCCCAAACGTGTGCGCGCGCTTCTGAACTACTGTCAGTGGAGTCCCGCATCGACGAGGAAACCATAAAACCAGCTTCCTCCCTCCGTCACTCCTCTGTCTGCGGCACGGAGAGGCCCACGAACAGGCAGGGGCTGATGGAGCGGCCCACCTGAACAAACCCAAAGACCCAGACCCAGATTTATGACCCGACACAGACGTTTTCCCACAGACTCTCAGCTTCAGCTCCTGCCGGCCGCTCCTTCCTGTCCTACATTCAGATTCATCTTACTCTCTCCAAGACTGGGAATGTGGGTGACATTCTGTTGACTTGGCAACAAAGAGAACGTGAAATTTGGTCGTCACGCAAGCCAAGTGTGGTGTCGTGGTGATTAGAAGCTCTGGGGGTTCAGTTTATGGATTGCTTGCATGTTCTCTCTGTGTTTAAGTGGGTTTGTCTCTCCCTTATATTAGGCAAATTGACCAAGATCCTGGCTCAGATCTGGAGTAACTATTTCTATGCAGACATTAAATACAAATAAAATAAATAAATGAATACATGAATACATGAAGACATGAATACATGAATACATGAACACATGAATAAATGGATAAATAAATTAATACATTAATAAAAAGTAATCGAAAATTTAGTGTTTTGTATGACAATATGACAATGTTTTTCAAGATAACAAAACATGTTAGATAAAGAATACAGATTAAAACAAATACAAAAAATATTTAATATTTTAAGGGGCAAAACAATGCAAATATGAACCAGCAAATCAACTCAGTTTGGCTTGGAGAATTGACTATACACTGTACGTTTTGAAGGTAAGGCAACAACAACAAAGTCGGTGTAATCCCTCATTCTTCCAGGAGTGGGTTATGGTAGAAAAACAGTGCAGACTTTTAATAATAATCATTTAACAGTAAAAAAGCAGTCAAATCTCTTCCTCTAAAAAGTCTGAACTCCAAATCACATGTTTTTTCTGACAGAGGATCGACTGTGGACCTCACGACGAAAAAGACCCAAACGCATTCACGGTTAGAAAAGACTTAACCCCAATCTCGAGTCTAATTTCATTAATTACACAGCTTTAATGAACATTGCACGATATAGGATACAGGCCTATGTTTTCTGTGATTGGTTGTTGAACATGTGAGGTTCAAGGCTGGATTGGGAAGAAACTTGCAAACACAGCTCAATATTAAAAACAAAGACTCATAAAATGCCCATTTCAGACCGAACCCAGAATGTCACCATGTTCGCACTTTTGTCTGTCCAGGGCAGCGTTCAGATCATGGTCCACGGCAGCTGTAGTTGCGGACCGAGAGGAGCCGAAACGGCCCCGCAGCGTGGACAGCTTCTCGACACTTCTGCCTGTCTGTTCTTTGCAGCTCTCTCGACCCCAGCGTGACCTGAACAACAGCTACTACTTTGGTCTGTGCCACCCACGAGGAACTTCAAGAGCTGGGAAAACACCGCCAAAACACGCACCAAAAAAGGCTATTAATCATGTTTTACTGTCATTGTTTTCATTATTCACATCATTTCATTATTTTCAACTAGACTGACTGAAGTTAGGGTTAGATTACTTCAATTTGAAATGTGTTTTTATGTCAAATGAACCACTTGTGAGTACTTCTATCCCTGTATTTTCCCAATTAGACGCACGGTTAAACAGAGAATTAACACTCATTTGGTCCTAAATTGAGCCCATTTTAGTCCTGATGTGGACTTGGTTTGGTCATGTTCCAGTCCTTGCGTAGTCCTGATCTAGTTCAGGTTTAGTTTTGGGCTTAGTCCTGGTTTAGTCCCAATTTTAGGGAAGGCATCTTGGCTTGGATCTCAAAACCTCCCATTATGAAGTTGACCATGTTTTTTGTTTTGTCACGTAATAATCCATTGTCCAGAATTTCGTCCTGACAAAGACCTGGTTTAGTTCTGGTCCTGGGCCAAGAAGTTAGTATTGGTAATTACTAGTGAAAATATTGATATCTCGAAACTGAAGATGGAAAATTTGAATCGTGACAAAATTTCCATTCTAAATATTTCTAAAATACGACTTTTAAATCTATTTTTCCCCCCCTTTTTTAAATAAATAAATATTGTCCATTGTATATTTTAGTATCAGATCGAAAACAAAAAGGTGTGCATGGATAACATTTTACATTTTTTTAATTAAATAAGAATCACAATTTAAAAACCTTGTACTTAACTGTGAAGTGTCTTTGAGTGTCTTGAAAAGTGTGATATACGGTAATTAAAATGTATTATTATTAGTATTATTAACTGTTCGTACTGATACTGTTATGTAGGCCTAACTGTATTCATCGTGGTAGTTTTGATTGATTGAAAGCTCAAATGTAACTTTACATTTAACACATTTTTTGTCTTTACATTGACAAATTCCCTTCTACTCAGGAACAATTAACTTGAAACATTGGTACTTTTGTGCTAGAACAGACGTAGTGATAACGATAAGGAGGCATTGATACATGACTTTTGCATGAGATAAGCTTCACACTGGTTTTGCGTTCATATTTTGTGCAAAAGGCCTCATCCGTCTCCTGCACTTACCCACCGCAGCCCTGGACTTTGACTGGCAGGAGATTGGACGCAGATCTTCTCATTCTCCCCTTTTCTCGCCCCTTCTGCACGTTTTCGTCGGGTTGTGGGCAACACGCGGAGTCCGGACCAACGCATTTGTGACGCAAATGGCTGGCCTTGGACAATTACAGAGTAGGACTGGAGGGCCATTACGTTGCGGGCAGAGGGTTGAGTATTTAGCCCCTGTTTCCCCGTCTCACACATCCAGAGCAGCCGCGATTAAGTGCGGGGAAAACATGTCCGTCTTGAAGGCCTGATGTGCCACAGGCTGCAGGAATGCGGGAAACAACATGGTTTTAAAGTGATGAATTATGGGTACATTTGGTCAGCCAGTTCGTGGGTGGTGGTTTGATAGTAGTACTAGTGGTGAGAGGTCAGGCAAACACTGTACACGTGTAAGATTGGACTGTTACTTCAAAATAATACTCAGGTCAAACAGAAATGCAGTATGTGGTTTATGCACAACTGACATGGATTTGGAATATACAAATTTTCCTCAATAATGTAATGAATGTCATATTTTATATTACTATTTTAAATATAATTTTGTGATTTTTATGTGTGACAGGAAAGATGTGTGAGTGACTAACTGTGGGTTTGAGAATGTGTGACTTGTTGCAGTGTAAATAATGCACTTGGCCCTTTTCCCCTCTTCCTTTTTAAGAACGGAAATAAGAATTAATAATCTGGTACAAGCATCTTAAATACAAGCAAATAAATACATTGATAAATTAAATGAAAAGTATAAGAAGACGCAGAAATGATCAGACAGAGCGACATCGACCACATTGACGTTTGTAATTAGAAGATTAGAGTGTGCCCTCTGCTGTGGGTGGGGCCACTCACATGCTGAATAAGACCGAAAGTTTCAAGGACAGCATGAAGCTCTTTAGTGCTTCTGTCACAAATATTATCAACATGAACATTGAAATCACCTGTTCTGACCAAACCATTAAAGTCTGTGCATACAACTGAAAGCATCTCAGTAAAATCATCAATAAAACTTTGGCAGTGCTGAGGAGGCTTGTATAAAACAATGAAGAGACTGTTTTAGCTCAATTTTAAAGGATACGTACTCAAATGTTGAAAACGCCCCAAAGGAATACTTGTGGGTAACTATTTCATCTCTAACAAAAGCCCACACACCTCCTCCCTTTTTGTTTTCTCGTGTTTCTCTCGTGTTTTTTGTTGGTGTAGCGGGAGCCGGTGAGTGTAAGATATAAAGAATTGCCCACAAACATGAGAAAAACTGAAATAATTTCATATTTTCATATAAACATAAAGCCTTTGTCACTTGTACACTTGAAGATAAGTGGGAAGATGAACCAAAACCCTTTACTGGAGTAAGAGTACTGTTACACTGTCAGATATTACTCATGTGTAGTGTGGGAAAACTACTCAAATAAGGCTCATTTTTGTTAGTCAGGAGGGAGTAATTAGGCAGAAGGTGGGCGGCTTGATCCCCGGTCTAACGAGTGGATTCTGTCATTGTCAAGACTTTTCACTAGGAATGTGTGGGAATTATTATTTTTATTATTATTATTATTATTATTATTATTATTATTATTATTATTATTATTATTATTATTATTATTATTATTATTATTATTGATGATCTGAGAAGTGATTGGCACACACGCTCTACGGTCGCTGTGGATACGGTTACTAAGTGCAAGGAGTGAATGAATAAAATAAATGGGCGCTAAATACTTACAAATACATACAAATATTTACATTCCAATACCCTTATTACAACTCTACTACCACCACCACAGGATAAACATGTATTAACAATCATAAGTATTGGCTAAAAGGGTTCCTAACATTTGTTGACATGTTCACTCGTACCTCTGCGTGCGCGAGCCTGGATCTCTTTGTTGTGGCAGAGGAATGTTGGTTTTGACCAATAATTACCGCGCACGCAGAGAATGAAATAACAGGAAGGCAGCTAAGAAAACAGAGAAAGAAATATTGTTACAGTAATGACAATAACAACTTTGACTCACCAAAGTAATCGATCAAACTGTTTAGATTTTCTTCAATGGAAAATGTCTCCGGAGTTGAAATGCACACACATATTTCCTGTAATTACATTATTTAAAGAAGTGTTTCAAATATGTGTAGCCCAACCTCAACAGTTTTATTGTAGTTGTAGTGAAGTTAGTCAGCCTTCTCACGGCGAGGTCTTGGGTCTACTTCCTGGACTGTTTTTAACCCGTTTTGGTCTCAAATCGAAAGCGAAAGAGGCTCAGTTGTTAAAGGTTGTTTTTGGAGGAGCCTCTGGAGCAGATTGGCAGCCTTGTTCCCATCAGTCTAACCCAGGGCAGCTGTGGCAGATTACCAACAATTGTGGTGTGCAAAATATGTGAAAATGATGATGTGAGTGTCTTGAAGGTCGAAATCTCAGGCATTGCCGTTACTTTTGTTATCATTTCCTGAGTTATATCTTAAATAACACTAACTCCCAATCAAAAAACACATTCTTTAACATCTTTTTGCATGTGGTTTTCTCCCCAAAATGTAATTAATCAATGATTTGTTTAAACCAATCTTTCAGTGGTTGGTTTTAGACATACTTTCCCTGCCTTCAAAACAAACATAAAGTTCATTTGAGCCTGTAAATGTTGGATTAATCGCTGCCATATCATAAAGCTGAGGCTAATTTGCTGCACACTTCATCTGCTTTTATGAGCCCTGGTCTCACGTGGTCCTGGTTCGGTTTTGGTTTGAAACGAGAGGTTTCTGCCAATGCTCCGTTTACAAGATGGAAGAAAACAGGCCACATTCTCAGCTGCAGGTCGTCAGTTCAGCACTATAAAAGTAATGTGCGATTTCAAGGATCATTCAAGTGTGATAATGCCTTTATAGCATGTAAAGCGTCGCATTCAGTGTTCAATTCATTTGTAAAAGGTATAAAAGAATCCTAGTTTTTAGCATTTTAATTTGTAGAATTTGTAACATTGTGTATCGCGCATGATTAACCACTGCCATGACAACTGGACGTGCAAAATGTCAGCAGAGGACGCAAGGGCAGCACCAGATTAAAGACAGAGGAGGAAACCGTTTGTATCATGATAAAAACGATGATAACAGCCAACTTTAGTTACATTTGGAGCTGTGAGATGATCAAAACGAGCCTGATGAAGGGGATCGGACTTTAAAAACAGAGAGGAGCTTCATGGATTAAGCATATGAGTCAGTTTGGTTTAGTGTACAACATTCATTGGATTTTAAATAATAAAAACATAAATATATATTTTTTTTATGGGGGAAAAAACAAGGCAATGCAAGTTTGTTGTGGAGCAGGATTTGTTTATTTCAAAGCGCATTACAGATTAAGAAAATGTGCATTAAAATCACAATATACAAACAAATAATTCAATGTTAATTTGATTTAAAAGACTAGAATGTAGATGAAATTGTGCATGATTTTATTTTAATACCTTTAAGCATCTTTACTGTATGAAACGGCTCAAAACTCCCCTTTTATCACAGCCGTTGATCCCCAGTGACTTTGTTTGCTTCTGTTTTTTTCCTTTGCTCTATGTAAATTGTCTTTGAGTCTGTTTAAACGTATGTATTATTAGGATTATTGCTAGATAGATTTAGAAATTTGGTCATACATGACATCTAGATTTGAGAGTTTTCGGGCTGCTGCAGCTGTTTTTATTTATTTTTTGTTCTGTGCAAACTTTACAGATTGCCTTTGAGACTGGCTTTAGTACTTGTGCAAATGGAGTGAGTTTCCACCACTGTGATCCTCGCACACCACTGCACGGGACAGAGTGCAGAGGCCTTCCACGTAAACGCTCCGGCGTGTTAGAGCAGATCCATGCTCCTAATGACAGCAGACTTATCCCCCCGAAGAAGAGCTTTGTGAGGGAGTCGACGAGGGAGACGAGGAGCATGCGGAGGTGCTGTGAGGACATGGCCTACGTGCATCCGCGCTCCAAACTGCAAGAACCCAAATTAGACTTAAGCTCATTGACAACTTCCAACTGTCCCACAAAACTTCACAAAGTCATGTTTCCGACCTAAATATGGAGCCTTCTTCTTACTCTGTCCTTTTGGCATTTCCTTTTCTGGGCCGTGTTCGCCTACAATTGTGCGCTAGAATATTAGGTTATTTGGGAAGAGGCTTTTCCCCTGTTTTAGCCCATGGAGGGATATTTTTGAGTTTTGGAAAAGATTACGTGTCTTCTTATCCATTTATACATAGACCCTTCAGAGCAGGGCGATTCAACTAGGGGCCAGATTATGCCCGCCAAACGACCTGATCCGGCCCGCGACCCATCTCCTAAATATTTTTTTATATGTGTATATCATTTTATATATTATCTTGATTTTGGTTTCATTCTGGGTTAGTACTAGTTTAAACCTGGTTTATTATAATTTATTAAGTTTTGAAAGCTTCAGTAACTTGTGTTTTCTTAACTTAAGTTTCAAATATATTATCTTATATTATCTTAACTTGGCCCCTGAACCCCTCAGTACATTTATACAGAGACCACACCGCAGCAGCAGAGTGACAAGAGGCTCCTCAAACCAAAACGGTAAAATCCCACAGTGCACGACTTCATCTGGACGATCATCCTTCTCCTATAAGAGCTGGAAACGCTGGAATTCATTAGCCACTGAAATAAAGCGCATCTCTGAGGTAAAAATGTTCCCCTCCAGACTTAAGTGCTGCTGAAAGAACATCAAAACTGTACCCACCTGTAAGTGTTGTGAAAGAGCATGAGTGAACGTGCGTGAGTGAAAATGTATGAGTGAACGTGCGTGAGTGAACGTGCGTGAGTGAACGTGCGTGAGTGAACGTGCGTGAGTGAAAATGTATGAGTGAACGTGCATGAGTGAACGTTGCGTGAGTGAACGTGCGTGAGTGAACGTGCGTTGAGTGAACGTGCGTGAGTGAAAATGTATGAGTGAAACATGCGTGAGTGAACGTGCGTGAGTGAAAGTGCCGTGAGTGAAACGTGCGTGAGTGAACGTGCGTAGAGTGAAAATGTATGAGTGAACGTGCGTGAGTGAACGTGCGTGAGTGAACGTGTATGAGTGAACGTGCGTGAGTGAAAATGTATGAGTGAACGTGCATGGAGTGAACGTGTGATGAGTGAACGTGCGTGAGTGAAAATGTATGAGTGAACGTGCGTGAGTGAACGTGCGTGAGTGAACGTGCGTGAGTGAACGTGCGTGAGTGAAAATGTATGAGTGAACGTGCATGAGTGAACGTGCGTGAGTGAACGTGCGTAGTGAAATGTATGAGTGAAATGTATGAGTGAAAATGGTATGAGTGAACGTGCGTGAGTGAACGTGCGTGAGTGAAAATGTATGAGTGAACGTGCATAGAGTGACGTGCGTGAGTGACGTGCGTGAGATGAAACGTGCGTGAGTGAACGTGCGTGAGTGAACGTGCGTGAGTGAAAAATGTATGAGTGAAACGTGCGTGAGTGAACGTGCGTGAGTGAACGTGCGTGAGTGAACGTGCGTGAGTGAACGTGCGTGAGTGAACGTGCGTAAGTGAAAATGTATGAGTGAACGTGCGTGAGTGAACGTGCGTGAGTGAACGTGTATGAGTGAACGTGCATGAGTGAACGTGCGTGAGTGAACGTGCGTGAGTGAACGTGTATGAGTGAACGCGTATGAGTGAAAATGTATGAGTGAGGAAGGATGAGCTGTGTACATATGTACGTTTACCGACTGATTTATTAATTCATGAAATGTTAATGTATTTTAATGCCTTTTATATCTGTAAAAGTGTAGAAAAGCCCAAGCAGGGACGGCAGTTGAAAATTAGCACTGGCTATAAACTTTGTACGCATCGCATCGGCTACAAGCTTTGTTCTGTAACTATGTGCGATTGCATTGTCCCTGTCAAATAGATAAATAAATACATAAATAATAGACCTGGTTTGATTCTGGGTTAGTCTTGGTTCAGACCTGGTCAGTAGCCGTTCTAGTCTTGTCCTGGTTAGTTCTGCTTCTGTACTGGAATGGCTAATTTGCAGTGGAACAGTCTGGAACCAGGGCTAGGGGAGGAACTGGGATTAACCTCAGAACATCACATGAAGTGGTGAAGTGGTTTGGGAAATGAAACCCTCTCAGACACATGTGAATCAGAGCCTGGTTTGAAGACATTGTAATTTACATTATTTGGGAGATTCTGACAAAGGCTTTAATTACATACAGAAATGTTGAGCCCACAGTTGTTTTAATATATTTGTTTCCATTTTATCCAGAGATATATTACATACTTAAACACAAATTAAACTTTTAGGGAAGATCAAATACAACTTAGAGGCTTGAATATCCCCAGCAGGTCTTAAATTGAAGTCATGAATACATTTGTTTACACGTGAGACCGTAGAAAGGGCCCATTTTTCTTCTTCCAGGTGAAAGAAGTGAGTTTGATACAGATTTGTGTACAAGGTATTCCGAAAAGTGCAGTAAACTTCAGCGTGAGGCAATAAGGAAACACGTGCGGGACATTTTTACGCGCACCCGGGAGACAAAATGAAATACAAGAGGACTCCACCTCGTCCCACAGAGGCGGAGGAGAACGGAGGAGGTCACGACATCCATCATTTTAGCAACTTTAGCAGATTCCACGCAAGTAGATTTACACGTGTGTTTTCAGCAATAAAAGTCAAATTTGGTTTCTTCAAGTGCCCCTTTTAATTTATACCCACAGTCATTTTTGTGTTTAGACCAAATGTTGATATGCGTCAGGTTTATTGCCACTAGGATATAATGCTTGTTTATTTTACGACTACTTTTATTTAAAAATGTATGTCAAGTAGATTGATGTGATGTGTATGTGCAATTATATTTCTAATTTATGTTTTTTCCCTTCTTCCTACTTCTTTTTGCATGTTTTTGGTCTTTTTCCTCTCTTATATTCTGCTTTTTTATTGTTGGTTTTTTTATCCTTCAATCAAATTTGAATCAAGTATCGATCTGTATTGTTGGTGTTCAGGAAATTAACATTAACAGTCAAAATAAAACCAAATAGATTTTTTGTGTGTGTGTGTGTGTAGTCCACATGCTGAAATACATACTTAGGACTCCTGTTTCCCCTTTTTTTTTAATGTGTGGGCACTTAAAAAGACCTGCTTACAAAATTGTAAGAAACTTCAGACAAAATTTGGAAATGGACAAGTTTGATAAACTTTGGACTAAATGGGACTTCACTAAAGTGCCTTCATTTTATTTGTCATTATTTCTTTTTTTGTATTATTATTATTATTATTATTATTATTATTATTATTATTATTATTATTATTATTATTATTATTATTATCTATTTAGTTATTTTATTATTATTATTATTATTTTTTTGTCTAGCTCTCTGGTCCGGTTTCTTGTTTTTATTGAATATATACAGTATATATTACTTAAAATTGAAAAACATTAAATTAAAAAAAGAACTGCCTGATTTTCCAACCGTGTCAAAGCATCACATTTAACAATAAAAGGACGTTTAACTTGAATCGAGCGCATCTGCAGACAATAAAGGCTTATTCTGCTTCAAGTATCCACACCATTTGCCACTATCGTATTCCTGACATTCATTAATCAACCCACGTAACTTTTCGCTGCACAAACCACCGTGCAGCATTATCCGTGTCTGAGGTATTCAGGTCTTCTCTCTTTGGGACGGCCAGCTCTGGGACACTCTTCCCGTCTGGCGGTGGTGTGTTTCCTCCAAAAAAGAAAAAAAGGTGAGAGCGAGAAGAATGCGCCTTTTCATCGAAACTGGCGGCGCGTGCATTTTCATCATCGGCCGTCGGGTTTGTCATTTATCAGAGCTGTCCGCACGCGGGAGAACGGAGCGGCTTTCTCACGACAAGGGTCAGAAGGGGAGGTTTCGGGATCGGACGGTGAGCGCACGGGAAGACGTTTGGACATGTACAGAGTGATCGGACAGTGAATATGTGTGTGGAAGAATGCTGGCGTTAAATCTCCCAGGAAACAAGAGGCCTAGAGGAAGCCATAAGAGGAGATTTAGGGATAACAAGCGGACAATTTGAAGTCTGCTGGTCTTCTCTGAACTGACCCTAAGCTTGAACTATTTAGCTAAAGTCCTATCTCTTGACCCCGCATCCTTAGACCTTTGTCCGACTCCAGGACAAGTCCAGACCTGTGAGAGTGGACAGAGAGAACGGGATTTGTCTCTGGACATACCACACATTCCACAGCAGCAATAAAAGCACATGAAGAGCAGAAGGTCAGAGCAAAGAGCGCTGACCGTTGTACCAGGGCAGAGAAGAGAGAGATGCGCAACACAAAGAAGATACACAACGCAAATATATCAAAAGGTTTTTTTCCCGCGTAATGATCGATTAGGACGTTATTAAAACAAATAAAAAATGGCTTTAAAATTGAATTCAATGATTTAATAAACAAGGGAAACAAAACTGGATTTGTACATCAGGGACATTTTACAAAATAGATGAACCATACATCCTTTTTTTTTGACAGCAGATTTGCACTGGACCTCTCGAGACCAAGCTGATCTCTGACTATGTGAAAGGATTGGATCTCGATTGGATCTCGATTGGATTATTTTCACACCTCCATAATAAAGGACATAAAGGATCGCACCCCAGGCACAATGTGAGGCGTTATTGTGTGCCGTTTAGTTTTGGGTTGTCTCAGTTTACAAAAGGAGGAGCCACAATTAGGGCTGGACATTATGGGGAGAAAACATATTTTTTAAAATGTCATTATATTGATCGATCTGGATTTTCAATTTGGATTTATTTGGACTTTTCGAAAACTAAACAGAATGGCTTTTAGTAAGGATTTCATGAACATCAACTATACTTTTAATCTGTGCCAAAAAATGATAATAATAATAAATTTTCTTAAATCTGTCCTCTTCTAAACCACACTGACATTTGGCTGTGGACCGCTCCATGATCACCCAACCATGACATTGAGGATTAGACATCACTGGATCTCCATCTTTCGATTTGCAAAGTTCTCAAACGAAAACAAAAACAAAGTCCTGAAGTAAAGCCCAACAAAAAAATCTGATATCTAATGCACAAACATAACCCCGCCCACTTTTGCCTCTTTTTGCCATGGAACTACAATGGAACACTCCTGGACGAATGAGGGATTACACCGACATCTTTTTGCGACAGATCCGCACTTCCGTCGTAACCGCACTTCCCGTCGAGCGGGAACTCCATTCGCTTAAGCAGAGAACGACGGGCGAAGTCTCACCGCGAAAATATGATATAAAGATTGATTTGTGTAAAATGTCAAATGTTTATTGACCTTTATTGAACCGGGAAAGTCCCACTGATCTCTTTTTCAGTCCTTGTTGTTCGTGTGCACCCACAAGTCAACAATGCACTGAAGGAGGATTTACAACAGATGACGCGTTCAGGGCAAGTAGTGTGAATAAACACTGGCGGAACAATAAGACACAGGTGAATCACAACAGGAAGTAAAACTCCCAAACACAAGTGAATGCAGACATGACAAAATAAAACCAGACTCAGAATGATGAAACAACACAAGGGAAATCAACACCATGACAGGAGTATAAAGGACCTTTTAGAAAACTGAATATTCTGTAACCAATTGTGCGGCGTCTAATGTGCCAAAACTGTCCTCTGTTCTGCTCTTGTTCACACTGGCAGAGCGGGACGCAGTATCAGTATCAAATCTACAGATGTGTTTGGGTTTAGGCGGAGGACGTCCCAAGTAAAAAGTGTCAAATATGAATGTTCGGATAAAAAGTAGAGCCAGGTTCAAGAAATAGTTTTCAAAAGCAGGGAACAGAGTGTCTCTCCAAACGTGGCACGGATAAGGGGCTGTGTTCAAAGTGGAGGATACAAAAAAAAATAATCAGTACATTTGTGAAACCAATGTCTCAAAATTAACGCTTTTCAAACTGTTGATCCTATAGAAACAGGGGTCGGCAACCTTTAATGTCCAGAGAGCCATTTCGGATCACAAAACAAAAAACAAATCTGTTTTAAAAGCCTTATATAAGACTTATATGAAGGAAACACAGGCTGTAAGTGTATATTAGCTATATTAGCCTACTATCAAAATAATTAGGCTACAAATACATAATGAGCATTCCTGATTAAACGTGTATTTTCCCTGCAGCGCCCCCTGGAGTGATGACGCACCACGTGACAACGAAAAAAACAAAAACGCAGTCCTCTTCAAACCTCAATAACAATACACTCCTCTTCTCTTTCCCCCCATATTTGGGCAACAGTGGACTTGAACACAGCCTGCAATTATAAATATGATTATTTCTTCAGAGTTTACATACCTGCATAACAGTTCCTGTTCGATATCGATCACGACACAGACTCATCACAGGCACTTGAGGATGCTGGAGCTGAATTAATGTCCTTGATTTGCCGACTGATGTTTCCTGCCATTTTCATGGCCCTTTCCTTCACCGTCTTCATGTACTGACGATCGGTGAACAGTTTTCCACGCTTCATTCTCTCCCAGGTTGCAACAAATCTAGCAGCAGTAGTGAAGTTTAGAGATGCAAGCCACTTCTTAAATCTATCTTTGCGCTCCTCTAATTTCTCCAGAAGTGTCTAAATCGCACAATCCTTGAATCCTCGTTCTCATCAGCAACTTTCATTCCGGTTTGTTTACAACAGCCACCTGCCCGGCACTGCGCCCATGACTGCGCCGCCCATGACTGCGCCGCCCATGACTGCGCCGCCCATGACTGCGCCGCCCATGACTGCGCCGCCCATGACTGCGCCGCCCATGTGCGCCGCACTGAAACGTGTGTCGCAGGTCGATGACGCAAATCTTCGTTGACAGAAATGTTGGAATTTAATATTTATTATGAATGTTTTTACAGCATTGGTAAACCTTAAGAATGTTTGCGTCATGTTTGTCCTCCTACAAAGACCATATTGAAGCAACAAATATATCCCCCCCATCGATTTTCATTCATTTTTGAAAAAGCCCCAGGGAGCCACTAGGACGGCGCTAAAGGGCCGCATGCGACTCCGGAGCCGACCCCTGCTATAGACGCTTCGAGGAGGGTCGTGTTTAGAAGAACTTGTGACGGGCGATACCTGTGGTTTTTTGTTTTTCGATCCGATACCAAGTAACACTATGGCAAGTATTGCAATTTCGATCCGATACCGATACCAATGAGGTTTGTATTCAAGTGCGCTGAAACTCCTCTATTATCTTTAAATTTATGTTTGAATTTAAAACTTTTTAAAACAACAGTATTTCAAAATTGTACTAAAATGTTTTAAAATTAGGATTTTTTGGGGGGAGAAATTTGAAGTGTTTGGTACCAATAGCTGCATGTGCCTGGTACTGAAAACAAACAAAACAGTTCTGTCCCATTTACTTAAAGAAGGCAGCAAAACAAAAACATGATTTTTGACATTTGTAGACCTTGGAAATAATTGGTAAAATAAACAAAAATGTTGTCAGATTTAATTAAGAAACGTTTTTTACGTTATTGTTAACATTTAAGCTAATTTATGTGCTAATTTCTATGTTCTCAACAACAAATGGCTGTTAAAATGTACAAAAAAAAGTAAAGTTTTCCTGGACTACAGAAATAAAAGGTACAGGTCCATACAAGTGTAACAGAATAGTAGTATTTACTTTTCTAGTAGAGTACTTTTCCAAATTGAGTACATGTTTGCAAGGGCTTAATGATTATAATGACTTTGTGACATAATTTGAATATTTTCTTGCTCCAAAAGTCAATGTCAATACACACTTTGGATTATTCACTGAAACATAAACAAACTTTGAGCAGTATTTTTCCAGTGGTCTGGACTGAAATACGTTATGCATTACTCAACTACATACAACAGCGTTTGATCAAATTAGTGCACAGCTTGGTTCTCGGCACGTTCACTTTTCCCGGACGAAGTGTGATTATGTTTGAAAGAGAGAAACGGCGGCATCTGAATTCGTGGCCGGCGAGTCCCAACGCTGAAGCAATTAGAGCCAATTAAAAAAGACGGTTTCGGAAATCCACTGGTCTCCCGCTGCGAGACATCCTGAAACCATCCTGAAACATGACACGGGACAAAAATGTAGAGCTGGGGGGGGAAAAGGAGGAGAGAGGGAGAGGAGACAGAGAGGACCGCGGAGGTAAAGTGCTTGCTCTAGAGGTTGATTCAACAATGTAAACGTGACTGGAAAATATGATGATGCATCTTCAGACTATATTCATTTACTTGCAGCTTCACTAGCAAGGACCACAGCCCCAGCTACGATGCAAAGTGTTTATTGACGTACGAGAAACATGAACAACACGAATGTACACGAAATAAATGCCGTTCTGGGGCTTCTGGCGATGAGGGCTGTAGGCCACCGGCCCTCGTTACCCACATCTAGGGAAAAAAATGTAATGTGTGTTACCCCGCCTAAGGCCCAAAGGCACTGGGATAGGCTCCAGTCACCCGCGACCCCCAACAGTAGAAAATTAATGAATGAATGAATTAGACGAGGGAGGGGCACGAATTCACGAACGCTGATGTGTGTGACCTGGATGCTTAAATAGAGTAGCTGCAGGAAGGGGCGTGAAAGGGGTGTGGTCCTTCTCCCGAACTTAAGATAACAAACTTATCGTCTTTACATTATCACAAAGCTTAAAGCCCTTTGATGGATTTCTGCTTATTCCGAATGATTATAAATGCTGTAATTCCCTCCCCCGACACTCTGAGAAGGTTTAGATTGACAAAATCAATCACAGAGTTGGTTATTCCTGCAGCTTTGATAATTGATCATTAGAATCTAACAGAGTAGAAATGGTGGCAAGATGTGAATTCTGGTCTAGTTTCAAGGACAGTCAATTTTATCATCGTCATTATCAAAGCTGGTTCAAACCGTTTGGAAACAGCCTTCTGCTTAAATGAACCTGGCCGAGACCAAGACGGCTAAAACGTAAAGATACTGGACCCTGTTTGAAGCCCAGAGTAGTGCCATCTCCAGATCTTTAGCTGCCATCATTGTCCCTGTCCCCAAGAAGCCCCAAGATCACTGGACTTAATGACTACAGGCCTGTGGCGCTGATGTCTGTAGTCATGAAGTCATTTGAACGCCTGGTCTTGCCCCACCTCAAGTCCCTCACCTCCTCCCTGCTGGACCCCCTGCAGTTTGCCTACAGAGCCAACAGGTCTGTAGACGACACCATAAGCCTGGCACTCCACTTCATCCTGTAGCATCTGGACTCCCCAGGAACCTACGCCAGGATCCTGTTTGTGGACTTCAGCTCTGCGTTCAACACCATCCTCCCTGCTCTGCTCGAGGACAAGCTCTCCCAGCTCAACGTGCCTGACTCCACCTGCAGGTGGAGATCACTGACTTCCTGGTAGATCGGAGACAGTGCGTGCGGCTGGGGAAGAATGTCTCAGACACTCGGACTATCAGCACAGGAGTTCCACAGGGTTGTGTACTTTCCCCTCTGCTCTTCTCCCTGTACACAAACTGCTGCACCTCCAGCCACGACTCCGTAAAACTGATCAAGTTTGCGGTTGACACCACCCTCATCGGGGCTCATCTTTGACGGGGTGAGTCTGTCTACAGGAGGAGGTGGACCGGCTGGTGTCCTGGTGCAGCGGTAACAACCTGGAGTTCAACGCCCAGAAGACAGTGGAGATGATCGTGGACTTTTTTTGCTCTTTTTCTCTCTAAATCACAGTGTGCTGGGTCACCTGTTGTTCTCCGAAATAATGGATTGGTCTCTGAGTGCATTGGATAAAGTTTTTCCCAGAGAAAAGCTTCCCCGGGAGAAGCAACCTGTCCCGACGGGATGTCCTCAGCGGGGTACGTACGGGACTATTACAAGAACTGGCAGGTTCAATGCATCGAGCCCCTGCTCATAGAAGATGTGGAGGACCTATTCGTATTTGGATTCATGATAGCAGGATTCCTCCTAATTGGTTCGGAGTCGCCTTGGGTCTATCGGAAAATTGGGAAGACACACACAAACACTGTCTGACTTCAACATTAAAAAGTTTTTGGATTTGAGTGAAAGAATGAAAGGACTCGAACAGAGACTTGAGTACGGCACGGTGCAACTCACTGATCTGAACGATTGGATTATTTGATCGTAAATCATTGATCAAAAAAATGTATTAAAGTACTTATTTCTCCTTTCGCTGCTGTGCCCTTGTTTCTCTCTCACCTTTCCTTATCTGGCCCCGGGCTGGAGAGCAACAGCGGTTCATGGCCGTGCTGAAGACACACAGACACTTACACAAAACAAGATTCGGCCTTCACTCACCGTCTGCACATCCCACATCCTAATCTCGTGTTTATCTTGTTTGTGTCCCTGCCCCAATATCCACTGAAAATATCCATCACGTTGACCTCGTGTAATGTACTCAATATGTGTTGTTTATCATTGTATGCTTATTGCTGAACTGCTCTTTCATTTTCAAGAGTTCAAGTTCCCCGGTAGGCGCTGTGCGAAAGCAAGCAGCCCCGTGGCTGATGCTCTTTATGCGTGTCTCTCATGTCGCATCTGTCATCAAGTCACGTTCCTATGTTGTGAATTTGTTCATTGACAATGGCAATAAATATTATCCTGATTCCTGATTCCTGATTACTTCAGGAAAGTCACAGCCCCCCAGCCCCCCCTCATCATGACAGACTCCCCCATCACCACCGTGGACTCCTTCCGCTTCCTTGGCACCACCATCACCCAGGACCTCAAGTGGGAGCCCACCATCAGCTCCCTCATCAAGAAGGCCCAGCAGAGGATGCACTTCCTGCAGCAGCTGAGGAAAGCCGAGCTGCCAGTGCAGATGATGGTGCAGTTCTACACGGCCATCATTGAGTCCATCCTCACCTCCTCCATCACCGTGTGGTACGCTGGAGCCACAGCCAGGGACAAACCGAGACTACAGCGCATCGTGCGTTCTGCTGAGAGGGTGATCGGGCTGCAGGACTTCCATCTCTGCAGGACCTGTACGTCTCCAGGGCTCTGGGACGAGCAGGTCGGATCACAGCTGACCCTTCTCACCCTGGACATGGTCTATTTGAACCATTCCCCTCAGGCAGGAGGCTACAGTTCATCCGGACCAGAACCTCCCGCCACAAGAATAGTTTATTTCCCTCTGCCGTTGGACTCATGAACGCTTCTTAAACACCTGCCACTTTAAATGCAACTCTTCATCACTCACTGCACTGTCACTTTCTGCACTACAACTTTAAATTAACTGTAATTCTTGTGTACATAGTAATGCCTATTTTAATTTTTATTTTATACTATAGTAATTTTAAATTGTTTCTTAATGCATGCCCTTTAGATTGAATATATGTTGTTTTATTATTGATCAGTGTTTTATGTTGCACCTTAACGCCGAGACAAGTTCCTATGTTTGTGAATTTTGTTCATTGACAATGGCAATAAACTCTTTCTGATTCTGATTCTATGTTTTGGGTTGATGTATGAAACAGGACACAGAAAGGCCCAGCAGTCAAACATTTTGTGTGTCACCCTGCTGCCCACTTATTAAACTTCGTTAAATGTGGGGCAAGTGTTCAATCACCAACCAGAGAGTAGCTGGTTCAAACGTTCTACCAAAGCACTGTCCAGGGAGTATTAACTGTAATGGCTAAGTATAAATTAGTAACATGCCCCCTGAAAAGAACGAATGTAGAACAGGCCTCGGGAACAAATGCCATGTTTTGAGGATTTACACTGTTATTGACAGTGACAGCGGAAGAAAAAGTCCATTTGCATCCGCAAGAGACAAATTATTGCAAAATAATAACGGGATAAAATGTTCTGAATGATAATAAAAAGAAAGCCATTTGGGTACAGCTGATCCACGAGCACCAAATCTTTGAAAAGAGCCCAAGGGCCAAGAAGCACGATGCGTCCACTTCCAAACCATCTCTGCATAATCGTCTGACTTAAGTGTTGTACAAACTGAGCATTTAACTTTGAGAACGTCCATTGTTCTTCCTCCTTTCTGTGCCGGGCTTGAGTCACGCAGCCCGCTCTGTTGTGGTGAGGACACTGAGTTCTGCCTTAACCAAAATAAGCCCGTAGCTCTAATAATGGGGCAATTTTCCGAGCTGAGCGGTAATAAGTGAATGCCCAGAGCGCGATGGCGGAGCAGGAGGCGCAGTTTTTGTGACATCTGGTTGTTCTTCCCTCATGGCACGGTCAATTCAAAGTGAGCCATGTTTTTAAGAAGACAACACAGAGGGCTTTGTCTGCGTCGCGTTCCCCTGATGAACTTCCAGAAAGCATATAGAGGGACAGAGCTACAGAGGGACAGAGATACAGAAGGACAGAGCTACAGAAGGACAGAGCTATAGAGGGACAGAGATACAGAAGGACAGAGATACAGAAGGACAGAGATACAGAAGGACAGAGCTATAGAGGGACAGAGATACAGAAGGACAGAGATACAGAAGGACAGAGATACAGAAGGACAGAGCTATAGAGGGACTGAGCTACAGAAGGACAGAGATACAGAAGGACAGAGATACAGAAGGACAGAGCTATAGAGGGACAGAGCTGCAGAAGGACAGAGCTATAGAGGGACAGAGATACAGAAGGACAGAGATACAGAAGGACAGAGATACAGAAGGACAGAGCTACAGAAGGACAGAGATACAGAAGGACAGAGCTACAGAGGGACAGAGATACAGAAGGACAGAGCTACAGAAGGACAGAGCTACAGAGGGACAGAGGGACAGAGGGACAGACAGTAGGAGGGTAGGGCGACAGTAGCTCCGTGGTGCAGTGCTCGTCTTCTGATCCAAAGGTCGGGTTAGGGTTAGGGTTAGGTCGTTTGAATCCCCCTCTCATTCCGGTAGAGCGGTCAGGTTGGTGGTACGATCGAAAGCTGAACATTGCTGTTGTGTCCTTGGGCAAGACACTCAACCCAACTCGCCCACGGTGTCTGCGTACATCTGGTGTGTGGACTCGGACTGGTTCCTTGATGTAAAGCGCTTTGAGTGCCTTGAAGGTAGAAAAGCGCTACATAAAATGTTAGGGGCGACGAAAATCTTCACTTTGATGTCTTGGCTGAACTATTGTGAGCATTCAGGGGCTTGAAGTGTTGCATGGTGTAAATGTAAACCGTCAAACCAGATGTTTAATCAAAATGTGTTCAGAACCATCATTGTAGTTTTGTTGTTGTATGATATTTAAAGAAAGGGACAGATATCTATAAGATTTCTCTCTGCTCCTTTTCGATTGCGATGGAAAATGTATGTCAATGTAAATAAAGAAAACACGTAGAATGAAAAGTACGACATTCACCCAAACCCAAACAATACTTGAACCCTTAAAAAATACTGTGCACTAATATGGACGAAAGAGGATTTGCAATGTTGGAGCTGCAAATGAACTTCAGAAAGTCTAAAACTCTTGCTGTTCTCCTCTGCACATTTATTCGCATGGTCCCAAATCAAAAGCAAACATTTCTAGTTACTCTTTCGACATGACTGAGGGCGTCTTACCCGCGGATGTACAGCCTAATGTAACCCAGATTTTGTGCCTCGGGGAAACATATAGAGATCTCGTGATTACTAACGACCAATGACCAATCCATCGGAGGCCCCGTTTGGCACCAGCGGGCTCGTTATACAGCAGTGTTCCTGTCTCGACTCTCCAGAACAAATGCACGAGGTGGGCAGCCCCTCAGATCACGCAGGCCCCATGTTTTGGAGACAGAATTGGCACGCAGCACGAGCCCTGATTGAACCACGGAGAGCTGTTTGGATTACAATGATATACATTACACAGACTGGGACGGGCTGGGACGGGTTGGGACGGGCTGGAGGCAGGCGGTGTGCCCCACGGTGACAGCCAACATGCATCCACTTTACAGTGTTTGGAGGGAGAAATACCTGTGTTGAAATGCATGTAGTAGACAGCGAAATCATGGTTTATATTATGAAATTAGACTTAAAGTGCCTCTGACAGGTTGGACGACTCATTGAACTAAAATGCAGTTAAGTTTTATGCATTTAACATTTTGCTAAGAATTATTTAAAAAAGTTATCCCAGAATAGCTCATTTTTTAGGTTTGTAATTTCACTTCCTGTTTGTTATTGATGACATCACACTAGGAAATTACCCAGCAAACGATTTTTTATTTTTTTATTTGACAAATGAAAATATATGAGAGTGACTTTATGTTGTTGAATTATGTATATTATCAAAGAAGTTGTTTATTTTGAGTCAACTCGGCATAAACGGGAATGAGTGCATCTAGTGTGATGTCACTTCCTGCAATGTTTTACAGATTTTTCAACCTTTTCTCCACAAATACATTCTCGATTGGTGTAAAACTATCATTTATATGTACAACAGGTACAAATACAACAAATACAGTCAAAATCAGAAAATCGTAAAAACCTGTCATACGCCCTTTAATGACTGAATCACAGGCATAAGCATTTAACCTAAAACTATACGCACTGATAAAATGTGGCCTTATTCACCTTTTACCGCTAAAATATGATATAAAGTACACTGGTTTATGTTCAATGTTCAATGTTCACGTGCACCAGTGAGTCAACAATGCACCGTTTCTTTACAGAACTTATTTGCAGTTGAGATCCATGTGAAACGACACGAGCAGAAGGAGGGGCACGATTGTATGGTTAATAATAAGGGGCTGTTTCTGACCCTGAGAACGTGACACGCTCTGGACCTGTCACCTGCCCTGAGTGAGTTTGTAAAGTGATATTCTCTTAATTAAAGATTGACTAAATGTTTTCTGCTGTCTTAAAAAGGGGAATAACACGCTGCCTGGTGGTTGAGTGGTTAAGGCGGCAGTGAGTTTGAAGCCTTTGAGCCCCAAAAAAAATCCTTTTAAAAAAATACATAAAAAGGTGAAAAACAGAACTAGTTTACTGAGTTTATTTTTGAGCATCCTAAATGTTCAGTACGATGAGCTTGTAAGTGCTTTTCACCACTCTCTGAGGCCACAGCGAGTTCTGCGAGTTACGATAACGCTACGCTAAAAGTGCATTTCCTGCTTCATGAAGAATAAAACGCTCTGTAATTAGAGTAAAAATAGCAGCATTTTCACACAAATAGATGCTTTCACAATATATCTTTACTGTAGCAAACCTAATTTTCACGTTATTATATGATAAAACTGGTAAAATGGCACAATTATTAGCAAAGAAGTTAAGGCTACATACATTCACATTTGCACGCAACATTGGGACAAAACCGAGAAATAAACCTGGACTAGACCATGATCAAACCAGGACTAGAATGGAACCAACAAATAACAAAGTCCACATCATGGAACCAGGACAATAGCCCAAAAAAGTTGAATTATGTGACTGTAGTTGCAACACTTTACAAAGTTCATACCCACATTTCGTTACCTTGACCAAAGATTTGTTCTCTCACAAAACCGAAGGATGATGGTTCAATCACAGCTCATAACCTTGTGTTTTTGAGCATTTTACCCACCGTGCCAATGTGCGAATATGAAGTGCGTGCCTCACTTCTGTTAGTTTACAGCTTTACCACTGAAATTGTCGAGCTACTTTAGTAAAAGCGTTGCAAAAGTTATGCAATTTCACTGTCAATTCTCTCCCTTAGACAGTATATTTCGTTGCAGCGTCATTCTAGCCTTGCACTGCTCCATTTTTGTGGCGTCTACCATTAGATTTGGACCAGCACATCAAGCCACTGCAGATAAAATGTTCAGAGTACCAAGCAGGCCTCGACTTTGACATGTAGCTTTAAAGGCTCAGTAGTAGAAGAAGAAGAAGAAGAAGAAGAAGAAGAAGTAGGTTTTCGCCCATATCTTTGCGCACAGGCGGCTGTAAAAGTGATATTTGGGAGAAAGGGAATATGTGGGTTTATTGGCCCAGGATGAAGTGATGTGAACAAAGGGATTCCTGGGATGCCAGAGCAGATGCAGAGTGCTTAAGGCCAGGTAGCTCCGAGACATCCTCCTTCCTGATCCACACAGCTGGCAAACATCTGCTTCTCCTCTTTCCAGCTTTTCTGTCTGATAAAAACATGTCGACGTAAATGAGTTTGGTGCTATGAGTATGTGTGTGTTTATGACCTTTTCGAAACAGGTTTGGCCATTTCACAAAGTCAAAAGGCATTTCAATTTTCACTAAAATACTGACTACCGGTATCTCAAGTTAAATGTTTTCTTACTTTAAAGGCTATTATTATTATATTTTGCAAAATGTACTTATAGAAGCTTTTAACCATGCTCCATTCTCATTTACTCATTCAAAGTCGTTATTATTATTATTATTATTATTATTATTATTATTATTATTATTATTATTATTATTATTATTATTATCATTATTGTTATTATTATTATTATTATTATTATTATTATTATTATTATTATTATTATTATTATTATCACTTTGCTCCTGTATCTTTACTTTTACTTAAGTAACAAAAGTGGGTACTTGCAAAATACAACCGAATATAATGGAAACAACACGCACAATGAAATGGAAACTACACGCAAAATACAATAGAAACTACACGCAAAATACAATAGAAACAACACGCAAAATACAATAGAAACAACACGCAAAATACAATAGAAACAACACGCAAAATACAACCAAAACAACACGCAAATTACAAACAAAACAAAATGCAAAATACAATAGAAACAACACGCAAAAGACAAAAAAACAAAGCAGCCTATACGTACAACATTATAACACGATTAAACATTTTCAATTGGCCCTTTAAACATTTTCTTTTACCTTTGCTAAAAAACGTAGGGTCACTTCACAACGTAATGGTCGTTTTAAGCGGGTGTGCGCGTCGAGGCTCTCTTAAACTACAGCCCGACCATCCAGAAGTCATGCCTTGTGCCCACATGTAATTATCCAATCCGACTCAAAAGGCTGTTTGGAAATGTTGTTTACTGTGCGCGTTGCCTGCCTACAGGAAGTCTGTGTGTACCCGCATGTTGCTATAACACTCATTTTGTTTTCTCTTGGCATGTCAATAAAACAATTAGCTAATTACAAAGCTCTCGTATTACAGGATGGTTATTTTGGCTTACGTAGTTGTTTCCTCGAGCCTGCGGTGCCCGGGAAAAGCTCGGTTTCCTCACTTGCCGTGCTCTTGTGTTTATGGTGTGAGACCTGCGGGTCGACAGAAAGCAGTGAGCAGACGCACACCTTTGAAAAACCCGTCCTCGGCAGATGGTTTGGACCGCAAGCTGAAGGCAAAGCTGGCATGCTTCGAAGTAGAACCAAAGCGAAACACGTGATGATTTCGCTGGTAAGATTGAACAAAACGCTGAGGTCACACACAAAATACAAAGTCGGTGGAGACAATATCCCGAATTGTGAACAATCAATATGGCGTGGGCTGCAGTGAGTGTTGTGTCTCCATGGATAAACATGTGGATGAAACTGTTATTAGCTGTTTTATTGTAGCACATGCTGGTTTATTTGTTACCTTTGTTTACCAGTGACAACAAAAAAAGAACATCCTCCAGATCTGGACCTGGATCGTTGCTCAAGATCTGTCGTACGATCCATGAAAACGAATGCTAAACTGCCCCACCGTACACTGGAAGGTGGGTCGAGTGCAGAGGAGCAAACATGACATTGACTTGTACCTCAAACTCAAATGGATAGAAAGTAGAAATGTTTAGAGCAGAAATGGCTCGGCGGATCGGTCCAAAAATCCAAAGCTTGGTTCAATTTCCGCTTGGACCAGTGCGGCCTGTTCTTCTTATCTTTGAGCACTCACTTATCTGTACGGACGTGTGTGAGTGACTGGACATGGACAGAGCACAGATAAGCAGCCTCACTGTCAGTCTGCACAACCCACAGTGAGAGGAGTGAGGGAAAAATACACAAGAGAAGGCCCAGCGACTTGTGACAACGTGGTATATGACGCTAAAGCATTAAAGGTAACAGATGTTCAACTAGCAAGGATTATATATATATGTAAAACTTTGATTCACTTTGGCAATAACCTCCGAATTCAGTTTTTTAGACTTAATTTGAAGACATCTTGATCAAGCGTTCTTAGATAAAAACAGGTTTCTCATGAAGACACAGCATTTTTCACATTTCCTTTGTCATTTTGATGTAGTTCCTGCTTCGTCTTAGCCATAAAACCTCCCTCAGCACATGGCATCAGGTGGAGCTTGTGCACCCGTTAGCAATCACTAAATGAATTGACATTTATTACAATTATTTCAACAGTCGATCAACTTGTTTCAACCCTACCCAGACATAAACCTGGACTAGACAAGGACTAAACCAGCAAACCAAGTCTACAGCAGGACTAAAGTCGAAACGCACCCTCTTGTTCCCTGTTTCAAAGCTCCACGCGGACCCCACCTCCACCTCCACCTCCCCTCCACCTCTGTCCCAGACCGGTGAGTTGTTTTGGGGGCATGTTAGCGTGCGATTCCTTGATCCCGCTGTAACCGGACCCCAGCGCGGCGCGGCGGACCACATGCGGCGCGCGGTGTTGGGAGGTGAGGTATTTTTCGGCTCTGAGACGGATGCGTAATGCATTCCAGACAGTGGAACGGGCCCGCACACAGGCTGTTCCTCTGCTACCTACTCGCATCAATCCTCTCCCCTTTCACTGCAACAATAAACTTACAGTGACACAAAGGGAGGGCTCGTTTCGGACCTGCAAAACACTTTGGATAGATGTAATAGAGGACATGGTATAGTATTGGTCATGGTAGTAGAAGTAGTAGTAGTAGTAGTAGTAGTAGTAGTATCAATACCCTCGCCTTTTTTTTTAAATGTAAAAGTGCTACTAATTTGTTCATTTTCACTCATTTTGGAGTGCTCCGAGCAGATAGATTTCATGCTCCGACAATTTTGCTGAATGCCATCCCTTTTCTTACCCCCATTTTATGCTGCACAGTCCTGTTCAAACAAGCCTGTGTGTCAAACAAATCCTGGTCAAAGAGCGAGACGGCTCATTTCAGGCCTCTTAGTAGCCGGTGGTCGCCGTACAGTTGGCGTGCTCGTCCGTCGGCATCCTGCTCCTGACATAAACGTCCTTGAACATCTTCGGTGGAGCGTCCCGGATCCACTGGCTCACGGGTCGCCGGTGCGATCCCAGCTCCCACCGGATCCACTGGCTCACGGGTCGGCGGTGCGATCCCAGCTCCCACAGATGAACGCCGTCGTGGCCTTGTGTTGTGTCCGCTTCTTCCGGTGCGTGAATGTGTGCGTGAACGTGTGCGTGGATGGGTGCGTGGATGGGTGAGTGAACGTGTGCGTGGATGGGTGAGTGAACGTGTGCGTGGATGGGTGAGTGGTTCCTTGTACAGCGCCTTGACGATAGGAAAAGCATTTAGCCTTATAGGTCGTAGCTTTGGCGATGGCAGCAGTGTCGCCTCCTGTTTTTGCTGCTGTGTACTGTTCCATAAAGAGAGGGCTCGTTGAGAAGTCGGTGAGAAAATCTGAATTATAAAGATAAAACATTTATTTCAATGACGATATGCTTAATGTCTTCCTTGTCAGCACAAATTAGATAAGGTAAGGAAATTGTTTTGCTGTAACATCTTCAAAAAGTGATTGAACACCTAAGATGACCTTCTGTTGGTAAAATCAACAATTTTTGAAGATGAATAGAACATGTTTGTGGAGACAATCCTGAATAAATAATGATTAGGCTCAGTATTTTGGGATCATAACTTGTGAATGTGAATCTCCCATAGAGTTACATAGGACCCTGCCTTCCATCTGAAACCAGAACATCAACCAATTCTACAACGTGAACACAAACTTCTCCTGATCCACTCTTGGAGTCCGATCTTCTTCTTCTTCTTCTTCTTCTTCTTCTTCTTCTTCTTCTTCTTCTTCTTCTTCTTCTTCTTCTTCTTCTTCTTCTTCTTCTTCTTCTTCTTCTTCTTGAGTTCTTTAAAGACTTCATACTTCAGACTTATCTTTAGACTTTATTCTTTAGACTTCTCCAGATCCACTCTTGGAGTCCGATCTTTCTTCTTCTTCTTCTTCTTCTTCTTCTTCTTCTTCTTCTTCTTCTTCTTCTTCTTCTTCTTCTTCTTCTTCTTCTTCTTCTTCTTCTTCTTCTTCTTCTTCTTCGGAGTTCTTTAGACCCCATACTTCAGACTTTATTCTTTATTCTTTAGACTTCTCCAGATCCACACAACCCTCTTGGAGTTTGATCTTCTTCTTCTTCTTCTTCTTCTTCTTTGAAGTTCTTTAGACGCCATACTTCGGACTTCATTCTTTAGACTTTTCCGAACGTCTTCAAAGCACATGGTCCACGCCACACTGTCCAAAAATAAATGAATAAATTAAAGAGAAAAGATAGAGAAGGAGAGAGAAGGAGAGCGAGAAGGCCCTATTGCACTCGTAAAGATTAGTAACTGCGGTGGTAGTCGTAGCTATCACCTCATTCTCAAGTTGCGCATTATAAAAACTCCCGTTACCCTCTATCTGACATCTTGTCCTTTCCGTTCGGTTCGCCCTGGTGGTCTAACCTGCTCCAAGTGCGTTGCATAACAGTGAAGATGCTCAGGTTTCTGCCTCCAATCAGCCCCATGTGGAAGACGAGGTGCTTTTCTATAAAAGACTCCGATGGGACCAGCACGGCCGCTCGGACTTCCTGTATTTCCGCCTGGTTCCTGTCTGTACGTCGAGATGGGCCAATCCGAATCCAGCCGAAATTGACACGAGATGGCCTCCAGACATGGCGGTTAGCAGACTTCCACAGGGGCATCCTCAGGGGGGGACGGGTTTAGGTTCACCGTAGTTCATTCGGATGCGGTACAGACGTGGCTGACGGGCTAAATGCGGAGAACGGGTTCCGGTCATTAGAGGCGAGTGCAATTAGCCTGTCAAACGGGTTCTGGACGGGGATATCATTGATTGTACGGTTTTAGACCTATCGGATTATACAGGTGGAAACATTCTGCAGGATGTGGCGTGGTATAAAGCGAGCTCAGTGGTGAGAACATCGTCCACCAACCAGAGGGACGGTGGTTTGAATCTCACAAGAATACTGTCATGTTTGTCTTTTGGTGTCGAGCCACATCTAAACAACTTTAAGGGATCTTATTTCTGGAGTTATCACGTCATTGAAATGTCTTGTAAACAGTTGCATCTGATGTGAGGAAGTTCTTCATTGCATTCATTTGCTTTTCTATTATTTTGATTTTGATTGGTCACTTTGACAAGGAAACTAATGTGGCAAAGACCAAAATGCATGCAAAAATGTTGAAGATTGAAAGAGTTATTGTAAAAGGCCTTGTACGTTTGTCTTCCAAATACATCAGTTATTATTATTTTCCAAAAAGACACAAATTAACTGACACGTGTCACCAGGCGTCACCACCTGATTATTCTAGTTTTCAATTTACCACTGAATGAATAATGCATGGTTTGTTTTACATGTGTTTTTATAGAATGGGCTGGAAATGCTAGATAAATACTTACATAATTATTAGCTGCATCTATAATTGTATTTATAAATATATATCTATATATTTACATGACGCTAAATTGAGATTTTAGAAAGTTTTTTTTCTCCATTAAAAACAGATCTGGATCATAGTCTGTAAATATGATCTGGAGTTGTGTTTAGTTCTTATCTCATTTAAGGTGCATAAGATCCTGGTTCGGACCCAGTTTGAGTCCTCATGTAGATTTGGTTTGATCCAGTTCTAGTCCTTGTTTAGTCCGGATTTAGTCCAGGTTTAGTGAAGGGCTTGGTCCCAGTTTAGTTCCAATGTTGAACTGCTTCACCATTACCGGTTATTGTGCCATCAAAAGGCACAAACTCAAACTCACGTGGGCCCAACTGCAGATTGAATGTGTTTTTGGACTTGTTTTATATACATTCTGTTAAGTTTTATATACATTCAATGCAGCGAATACTCTTACTTCGACCGTTTCAAAGCAGAGACGCCACCAGCCAATACAAACTTTGCACGTCAGTCCTTTTTAACCATACAACACTTCATGCATGAAACATAAGCCCTCGTTTCCCACCGCACAGACCTACAGTGGCCTAAAAGCATTAAAGTGGCACAGCGGGTTTGCTAACTGCTCCATAAACTTCCAGTACCTCCGAGACTGCCGGCCCTTTCAGCCCCTACCAGCCGGAGTGACTGTTTTTGTTTTGTTTTTAAAACGTTATTAGCCAAGTTTAGCACCCGCAGAAGGAGCCGTTTCATGAATAGTTATTGTTGTAGCATTAGTTTGAGTGGTTTAGTCTTTATTTGAAGGGACAATGTACTCTGAGACTTTGTGAATGTGAGTAATCTGATTTCTGTCTGATTGTTTTGCCAAAAAGAGAAAACTACTGTGACACAGACAAAAATGATTAAAGACTGACAGAGTTATATTAAAATCCTTTGTACCTTTCCTTCCAAATGCAGCAGTTACTTTAAAAATCCATGGATTAACTGACAAAAGTCACCATTTATTGTTTATTTCTTTATTTTTTCTTAATTTATTCATTTATTGTTGATGATCAGATTTCTCTTGTGAGTGTAAACACACACCAAAAATCTGATCGAATGATTGTGTTCTTTGCGTCTTTGTCATTTGATTTACACCGGCAAAGTAAATGTACAGAATTTTGTAGTTGTAGTGGTAGTCGTAGTAGTAGTAGTTGTAGTAGTTGTAGTAGTTGTAGTAGTTGTAGTAGTTGTAGTAGTTGTAGTTGTTGTTGTAGTTGTAGTAGTTGTTGTTGTAGTTGTTGTAGTTGTAGTAGTAGTTGTTGTAGTTGTTGTAGATGTAGTAGTTGTTGTAGTTGTTGTAGTTGTTGTTGTTGTTGTTGTAGTAGTAGTAGTAGTTGTTGTTGTTGTTGTAGTAGTTGTAGTTGTGGTAGTTGTTGTTGTTGTTGTAGTAGTAGTTGTTGTTGTTGTAGTTGTTGTTGTAGTTGTGGTAGTTGTAGTTGTTGTTGTTTGTAGTTGTAGTTGTTGTAGTTGTTGTTGTTGTTGTTGTTGTTGTTGTTGTAGTTGTAGTAGTAGTAGTAGTAGTTGTAGTAGTTGCAGATGTTGTAGTAGTTGCAGTGTTTGTTGTAGTTTGTAGTTGTAGTTGTAGTTGTAGTTTGTAGTTGTTGTAGTAGTTGCAGTGTTTGTTGTAGTTTGTAGTTGTAGTTGTAGTTTGTAGTTGTAGTAGTAGTTGTAGTAGTTGCAGTGTTTGTTGTAGTTTGTAGTTGTTGTTGTAGTAGTAGTTGTAGTAGTTGCAGTTGTTGTTGCAGTAGTTGCAGTGTTTGTTGTAGTTTGTAGTTGTTGTAGTAGTAGTTGTTGTAGTTGTAGTTGTAGTTGTAGAAGACCTCCAAGTTACTTTTCTCACCATAAAGATACAGTGGCCTAAAAGCATTAAAGTAGAGGTGGGTCAAAGTACTGCATTTTATAACTTCTGGTACAAATATTACTCCAGTACATGTAAAAGTTCCTCTGTCAAGTAAAAGTACTGAAGTATTTGCTGTATAATGTATTGAAAGTACTTTTGAATCATTATTTTTAAAGACGTTTTGCGAGTGAACGATTATTTTTATGTCTTGTTTTTAGCTTCCAAATAACTTTAGAAATAATAAGTGTTTTCATGGAGGGAAAATAAAAGGCTTTTTTACTCCAAAAATAACTGTAATGATCTTTCAAATAAGTCAAAGTATTAAGTACTTAACAAACATACAACTCAAGTACAGTACAGATACTCAAAAACTGTATAGTGTACTTACATTTACTTAGTTACACCTCTAAGTAACACTAGAATTTTAAATCATACTAAATAAAGTAAATAATACTACCAATCATTCATAATTACAACCGAAACAGAAGTACTACACTGGGGAAAAAATACATTCTAAAGTAATATAATAAGTTAACAAGTGCTTGAAATAAGTAGCGTTTATCATGTTTTGAGAATATTTTGACTACTTTAAAGTAAGATGGCCAATGGAACAAGCATGAAATATCTTGTTTTACTCAAAATAAATAAAAAACAAGCATTTTTTAACTTGAAATTGCAAAAAAAAAGAATGCCATTAATGTTTTTTTTTTTTAAATGAAAGATAAAATAAACTAAAGTCAAGATAAATACTACTTGTACCAATCACTATTTAACTTATGCGCATTCTCCAGGGAGAGGGGGTCATCAGCATACAGTAGTAGCTCTGAGTTTGTATGAGAAGCGGGTCTCCTTTCACCTTTAAGGCTGAGTGCTGCCTTTGTCTCCGAGCGAGCAGGCGGGACATCAATCAGCAGCTCCAGAGCCGCCACCGCGACAGGAGAGGGAAGGGGAGGGAAATTCAGGGTCACGAATTATGGCAGTAGTGGTTGTAAGAGTAGTAGTCACCACAACGAAGCTATGGCAACAACAAAAACAATGTTTGAAGACGTGAAAGTAGTAGCTGGAGGGCGGCACAATTTGGAAGAAAGCACCAGCATTTAACGTTTGAGAGAAGACTGAAATCCGAAGGGATAAAAAAATCCCATAACATGTTTGTTGAGGTCTAAACTACGGCTACAGCAATATTTTTCTATTAAAAAACAGGACATTTTGTTCTTTGTAGCTAGAGGACATTCAAGCCTTTGCGATTTGATAATTTAGCCCACTCAGTGGTGCCCGGTGGTCGAGTGGTTAAGGCACCGCACACGCATGCCAGGCTCCTGGAGCAGCCGGCCGCAGTGTCGTGTCGTTTACTGCATGTCCTCCCTTCTCTCTCTCTCTCTCATCCCCCCTCTCCTGTCTAATAAAGCCTACGGGCCAAAACATCTGAAAAAAACAAAAAAGATAATTGCGTCAACTCAAATTGTGATTTTGATTTGATATTTGACTCAATATATACTGTACAGCCTTATACAGTACATATTTGACTGAATATATATACTGTGCAGACTTATACAGTACATATTTGACTCGTTATATCCTGTGCAGCCTTATACAGTACATATTTGACTCGTTATATCCTGTGCAGCCTTATACAGTACATATTTGACTGAATATATATACTGTGCAGACTTATACAGTACATATTTGACCCGATATATACTGTGCAGCCTTATACAGTACATATTTGACTCGATATATATACTGTGCAGCCTTATACAGTACATATTTGACTCGATATATATACTGTGCAGCCTTATACAGTACATATTTGACCCGATATATACTGTGCAGCTTTATACTGTACATATTTGACTGAATATATATACTGTGCAGCCCTATACAGTACATATTTGACTTGATACCGGAGGCAGTTCACATTGCAAATAAAACGTGACACAAAAACGTTTTCGTGTAAACCTAACTGCCCTGAAGTGGCCTGATGTGGAGAAGGAACAGGACAAATCCCGAAGTGGTGCTTTATGAGACTAGAAAGAGGAACACCAGTTATTAATACCTGTTTTGACATCTTTATCTTTTGTCTTTAATAGGCAAACGTTCATATTTTCACTTTGTAATACTTTACAAAACCAATTCAATGTATAACTTAATTAATCTGTTTAATTCCCGTCTTTTCTCATTTCAAAAAGTGTCTTCTGCAGCATTTCAGCCCAGTAGAAGTCAGATTAATGTGACCCGCCTGTTCAGACACTGCAGCCACTTTGCAAAAGATCACATTCAAATCAGATTTAGTACTACAAGTGAGAAAAAAACAATCAGATTTGGGCGATTCATACTGTCATGACAAAATTGGATCTAGGTCAGATTTTTTTGACAAAATCTGGAGCAAAATAATACTGTACCTAATGTCCATTTTTAATCGCAAATAAATGCAGCTAGAAAATGCAGCTCTCCCAGTCCTTTTTGCAATCTTTGTGGTGTTCCTTTTTCCTTGTGTTGAATGACGGGGAGAGGAAACACAAGGACGGCTCACACGATCAGAGAAAGAAAAGTGCAAAACCTTAAGTCTGCAATATCTGACCACTGCAAACGGGGAAACCACAAGAACAGAGCAACACAAGTGCAAAAGATGGCAACGAGAGGCTGTGGAAATCAGGAACGCTGGACGCACGGACCATCGACAGAGACGAGGGAGCGTTTGCCTTGACTCGCACCTGGGACTGGCTTCATCTGCCACATCTGACGAAAGGACTACGCTTGGGAATTATAGCTGATAAAGAGACACGCTACATCGAATAAGCAACACTTCCTATACGGCCGAAACATGTTAGGTAAATGAGCTCATATCTTTTTTGCATTTTATTCAAGGAAAAAACACAAGTAGATGAGTTGGTCGATCTGTTGGCCCGTTTTGTTGTCGATTTTCTAACTTCTAACTCGTTTTGTGATGCCACCCTGCGAAGGCGACTACTGTTGTGATGTTGGGCTCTGCAAAAAATAAATTGAATTGAATTAACCACTCGAGCCACCATCGCCCCAAACCCGCTCTTACTGTTTGTCATGTCCCGGGGCAAAAGGCACGTAGTCGGAGTAGAGTTAATTGTGCTGCCCTACATACTGTACAGTACTGGCCTGACTGCATCTCCCCCACAGCTCAGTCAAAGATTATTTATACAATACATGCGAGGTTTAACATAAATCACCTCTGCCTTGAATAAACACGACCGTAGGAAGTAAAGAGCCAACAAAAATGTGTGAAACGTCCAACTTTTCGGAGAACGCCTCGAGCTTCGTTTAGCGGAGTGTCCCTCAGCGCTGCAGAGTACAGGGCCCGCTCTTATGAGTTTGACCTCTGAACTTTTTCACCAGTCTGTCACAAACCAATGACATCCTCTTGTTTTAATGGACCGCTGGAGAGAGAAGAGGCCGAGGCCCGAGGCTGTGTTACATGACAGGCGCTTGTAAAACTGACTACATCTTTCACAAGGTAAAGCACAGGTTTCCAGGCATTTACTAGGGAAATAAACCAGGACTGAAGTAGGACTAAATCAGGACTAAAACAGGCAGGATTTAACTAGAACTCAACGTTGTCTATATCAGGCCGATTTCTGTCCAAACCAGAAGTAAACATGGCCTAATCCAGATGCTTTTAATCAAGATTAAACCAGCACTAAACCAGGTTAAATAAAAATGTGAGCGAATCTAGATCTGCTGTAAACTGGTGTGACTCTAAACTAAACCAGGACTTTGAGGAGAAAGGGATTATGCTGTTTAGGCCTGGGGGGATATGTTACAAGACAAGCCCTTGTAAAACTAACTATATCTTTTACAAGACTTACTAGGAAGTCAACCTCATTGGATAGACATGAATCTATACTCACAGAAATGACAAACAACGGCAAAACTAATGGTTAAAGAAAGAACTTAACCAGGTCTAAACAGATGGCCAAAGACCATGAAAGAAATAAACCAGGACTAAATCAAAAGATAAAAGATCTCTAAACTAGAGATAAAAAAGTGCAAAATCAATTTTAATGAGCTTTATACCTCGTTACAACAGTGCTCACTCATCATACGTTTACTTTTACGTTTAGAAAATTCCTGTTTCCACCTACCTCCTATCCCCGCCCACATCCTGCACTGAGTTGTGATTATTTGAAAAAACTTCAAGTGAGACATGTAAAGTTCCAAAATGTCACAAAGCCACTTGACAATAAATGACATGTGAATGACAATCTGCTGCTTGTTACGGTGAAATGCCCCCCTTCCTGAGGTTTAAACAGGAAGTCAGTGGACCTGTTTCTATTATCAAACCGTTTTACATCCATATTGTGGTTTACGATGAACAAAATGCAAACTGGCGATCTATGTTTGTTATAGTTCAATGCTAAATACCTGGAAAAATAATATTCCTAATTTAATATAGTTCTCTTTTATATAATTGACAGTTTAGCTTGTTTATTATATAGTCAGCTGCCCCAGGATTTGTTGTATATTATATCTAGCCTTGTTTTGTTGTATATCATATCTAGCCTTGTTTTGTTGTATATCATATCTAGCCTTGTTTTGTTGTATATCATATCTAGCCTTGTTTCATTTATTAGGCCTGTTGTTGTATATATTCTAGACTTCGTTTTTGTTTGTATATTATTATCTAGCCCTGTTTTGTTGTATATCATATCTAGCCTTGTTTTTGTATGTATATTTTTTTCATATCTAGCCTTTGTTTGTTGTATATTATAGTTAGATTTGTTTGTTGTATATTATATATAGATTTGTTTTGTTGTATAATTATATCTAGCCTGTTTTGTTGTATATCATATGTAGCTTGTTTGCTATAATTATATCTAGATTTGTTTGTTGTATCTTATATCTAGCCCTGTTTGTGTATATCATATATAGCCTTGTTTTGTTGTATATCATATCTGAGCTCTGTTTTTGTTGTATATTATATCTAGATTTGTTTTGTTGTATATCATATCTAGCCCTGTTTTGTTGTATATCATATCTAGCCTTGTTTTGTTGTATATATATCTAGCTTGTTTTGTTGTATATCTATATCTAGCCTTGTTTTGTTGTATATTATATCTAGCCCTGTTTTGTTGTATATTCATATACCTAGGCCTTGTTTTGTTTATATCATATGTAGCTTTGTTTTGTTGTATATAATCATATCTAGCCTTGTTTTGTTGTATATCATATCTAGCCTTGTTTGTTGTATATTCATATCTAGCACTTGTTTTGTTGTATATTTATATCTAGCCCTGTTGTGTTGTATATCATATTAGACCTGTTTTGTTGTATATCATATCTAGCCTTGTTTTGTTGTATATTATATCTAGCCCTGTTTTGTTGTATATTATATCTAGCGTTGTTTGTGTATTCATTCTAGCCTGTTTTGTTGTATATCATATGTAGCCTTGTTTTGTTGTATATTTATATCTAGCCTGTTTTTTGTATATCATATCTAGCCTGTTTTATGTATATCATATCTAGCCTTGTTGTTGTTGTATTCATATCTAGCCTGTTTTGTTGTATATCATATCTAGCCTTGTTTTGTTGTATATCATATGTAGCTTGTTTTGTTGTACATCATATCTAGCCCTGTTTTGTTGTATATCATATCTAGCCTTGTTTTGTTGTAATATCATATCTAGCCTTGTTTTGTTGTATATTATATCTAGCCCTGTTTGTTGTATATCATAGTGATAGCCTTGTTTTGTTGTATATAATATCTAGCTTGTTTTGTTGTATATTATATCTAGCCTTGTTTTGTTGTATATCATATCTAGTCCTTGTTTTGTTGTATATCATATCTAGCCTTGTTTTGTTGTATATTATATCTAGCCTCTGTTTGTTGTATATCATATGTAGCCTTGTTTTGTTGTATATCATATCTAGCCTTGTTTTGTTGATATATCATATGTAGCTTTGTTTTGTTGTATAGTTATATCATCAGCCCTTGTTTTGTTGTATTATATCTATGCCCCTGTTTTGTTGTATATCATATCTAGCCTTGTTTTGTTGTATATTATATCTAGCCTGTTTTGTTGTATATCTATATCCTAGCCCTGTTTTGTTGTAGTTTTGTTGTATATCATATCTAGCCTTGTTTTGTTGTATATTATATCTAGCCTTGTTTTGTTGTATATCATATCTAGCCTTGTTTTGTTGTATATTATATCTAGCCTTGTTTTAGCACTCTCAGCAGTCCAGTCAGGACACAAAGCTAAAGTCCACACTTGATTCTCTTCTCTTGGGATCGCTAAGCTAACATAGATCAATGCTGCTTTCTTCAGACCACAATCAGAGGGTCACATGTGCTGAAGGTGAACAGGACGAGTAATGGGAGTAATTCATGTGAAAAGAGGTCTTGTCTCAGGACAAATCTACTGGTTTAGTAGCAGGACTCATATTCATAAAAATGTATTTATTTAGTATTTATTAATAATATTTTTTTGTATTTGACCAGTTTTCGGTGCTTGGTTGGCTAACATTAAGGTTTAGTTATTTTGATCCATCAATATCCCCATGAAAAATAACAGTTTGGCAAATGTGTATGTAAATTTGAATTATTTTGATAATATGATCATCTGTGCAATTCTAAATGAATTAAAATTAAACAGAATTAATGCATGTTTTTAGCCAAACCAGATGTTATTATTTATGTAATGAGTATCCAATAGTACCCGCTGTTCGTATAAAACAATGGTGTTCCAGTTCTAATCTAAGGGCGAACATTTGCTCTCTGCTTCATGCACACAAATACAAAACCTCACAAAGGAGCAGTATGTACAAGTGACTAATCTCTGGTGCAGTCATCGTGTGTGTATATGTGTGTGTATTAAGTGTCCCCTGCAGCTAATATATATGAACGTGCACTGTATCTGCGCAGCGCTGTACCAGATGTGCTAATGTGAGCTGTGTTTAGATCGACAGGTGCTAATGGTTCTGAGAGACGTTTGAGTGGCGATGTTATCGGCCCATTCACAGAAACACGCTGTGCCCTGCAGACACTCGCGGACAGCTTTGAGACAGGTTGCATAACGGCGTTTTAAAGAGGGTGAAAAAAACAGGTCTACATCAGGTCTACGTCGGGAGAAATGGGCCGAAAACACCTCCGACAACTTGAATTATAAAGACTAAATGTGAAAAGGTATTTGTGTAACAGAACCAGACTGATGTGGTCAATAAGAGTATAAAGCGAATATGTTTTACTGATAGATTTTCACTAGTCAAATTTGAATGGGCTGAAATTAGAATTTTTGCTATTATAAGTATTCTTCTGTCTCAGATCTAAACATGGACTGAACCGAAAACAAAACCATTACGTCCAAGGAAAGGTTCACACTTGTACATTCAACACATCCAACATCCATTGGGACGAAACCAGGACCAACCCTCGAAACTAAAGCTGGACTAGACCAGGAGTACCAAGGACTAGATCAGGACAAAACCAAGTCCACATCAAGACCTTGCAAGATGTGCGAAATATGGAACCAAATGACGTGTGTGAAACAGCCACTAAACCTGGTCTAATCAAGGTCCTAACCAGATCCAAACCAGGTCTAATCCAGGTCCTAACCAGATCCAAACCAGGTCTAATCCAGGTCCTAACCAGATCCAAACCAAGTCTAATCCAGGTCCTAACCAGATCCAAACCAGGTCTAATCCAGGTCCTAACCAGATCCAAACCAAGTCTAATCCAGGTCCTAACAAGATCCAAACCAGGTCTAATCCAGGTCCTAACCAGATCCAAACCAGGTCTAATCCAGGTCCTAACCAGATCCAAACCAGGTCAAGGAAGGGACTAAACTAAGTCAAGCACATCAGGAGACAAAAAATAGACCAAATCCTGTCTACGGGTGGGTTCACACTTGCACAAACACGACATTAAAATTAGGAATAAAACAGAAACAAGACCAGGGCTTACTTGCCTTAGGTTCTTCCTGGTCCAGCTCATTCTTTCTGGGTTTTTTTGTGTGTGTTGTTGTTGTTGTGTTGTTGCTCTGTTGTTTTTGTTGTTGTAGATCAAATGTAGATCTATGTTCTATGCAAAAAAAGAGAACAGGACGAAATCAAGTCTACATCAGAAAGTCCAAACCAGGTTCTACCACACACCAGAACCATGAGAACTAACCCACAGCTCGAGAACCCGTGCCTCGTTGTTACCTGCTCTGACAGGCCTGACCGGTGGCGTACACCTGATGTACGGCCGGGGGGATTCTTGGAAGTTGTGAGCAGTGAGTATCAGCCCTGCTCCTGCCTGAAGACGGGGGGGCGCTCAGACCCTTTGACCCGGGACAGGTGTGAGGACGGAGCCAGGTGCAGCTTGAGCTAATCACAGGCAGGAGCTAATGACAGGGTAGAGACAGCAGCTACTGTAGAGGCGGCATGACACGGGGTGAAACAGGCAAACACTGGCACGCACAAGAGCGGGGGCGAGGGGCTGGCTCGGACTTCTACTCGAGTAACTTGTACTTCAGTGTAGGGCGGCTCGAAAACATCTGTATCCATAATATGTAACTGTCCATATTCCAAGTCACATTTCTTCTTGATTGAGACGTAGACAAACTTAATTGATCTAAGGACAATTACTTGGAAACAGTTGCTCACACATATATAACAAAGAGCAACAAATAAATGGTAATAAAATTCTACATAATTTCAAGTGGCGAAAATAGCAACAATTTATGTCAAATGAGGTACTAATATACAGAATTATATGTACAATAGATCAAAAATAAATTCAAAGTATATTTTAATAAGTGCTGAAAGTTATTCGATTTTTTTTTTTTTTTAATACAAAAGTGAATAGTTAATTTATAATAAAAAATGATCAGGATTTATAAAGCACATTTTAAGACTCCCTGCATTATTCATCCAGGAAGTGAGGTTGCCAATCTGCCCCATTTGTATTCCACTAACACTCACACACCATATTCACACCAGGTGTACGTAAAGTGTCTTGCCTAAGGACACGACAACAGTTTGCACCACAGCCACAATACTGCCCCAAAGTTATGCACTTGACTTCATTTTACGTCAATTTCTTGCCCTTGCCATGCATTTAAAATATGAATATATTC
Organism: Chaenogobius annularis; assembly: GCA_015082035.1. Classification (NCBI taxonomy): domain Eukaryota; kingdom Metazoa; phylum Chordata; class Actinopteri; order Gobiiformes; family Gobiidae; genus Chaenogobius; species Chaenogobius annularis. The sequence continues at coordinate 227,628 of BJKM01000729.1, forward strand.
ATAAACTGCTACTTTCCATCTGCCGTCGTAGAACATGAATACAAAAGTACACGTTTCATTAGAATTACAACAGTTCATTATTAACATAGTGGTTCCAAAACGACAATACAGGTACACAAAGTGAGTTATGCGGAAAAAAACACATTTTATTATGTGGATCTCTCAAGTTAGTCCGACAGCTTTAAATATAAAGTATTTGGTATTTATATCCGTGATTCCAAGTACATCACTTCAAAACGTTTGTGCCAATCCAGGGCCTGATCCCCAGCACCCGTCTGCAGAGCGTCACTCCGACCATTTCACACCTCGTCGCCACTCTCGCTGCTCAGTCTGAGTCACAACAAACAGCAGCTGGCCCTTACGTAAGCTGCTCCTGGAACATCTGAACCAAGCCAAGCTAAAGGTCACGCGGGTCAAAGGTTCAGAGCCGCTCAAAACATACGCATATTGTTGTTAAAGCCGCATAAGTCAATGGGAAAAGAGCAGGTTTGTGAGACGTTTCAACACATGATTAGCGAATGTCAACACGTAGAATTTGGACTGGTGGTGAAAGAATCACACGTGGGCCAAGAGATAACGCAAAGGAAAGTTTTTAAATTTAAAACATTTAAAAGCTACTATTATTGTATTGTTCTTCAAATAGTGTGTCTCCATTGGGTCTTGTTGTGTAAAATGTGGTGTTTAGTCCTTGTTTAGTCCTGGTTTAGTCCTTGTTTAGTCCTTGTTTAGTCCTTGTTTAGTCCTGGTTTAGTCCTGGTTTAGTCCTTGTTTAGTCCTGGTTTAGTCCTGGTTTAGTGCAGCTCTTGTGGCCTACAGGTTTCTGTATCTACAGAAGTCCATGGAAGGAACCATGTTGAAGAGCCAACATGGTCGCTGCATGTTGACAAGTTGTTCAAATGTTCTCAGACCCTCCATAGTTTCCGTCCAGGTCCATCAGAGCAGTGACAGATGAATGGAGTGAGTGTCACCTCTGTCCCTCGCTGTGAGCTGGTGCTAAGCTCAGGTCTGTGCCGTTGTCATATGTATCAGTGTCTCTGTGGTTACGACTGTCTGAGCGAGAGCGGAACTGCAGCTGCTGCCATTGAATTTGTTCTCCACTCCAAATATTGTGGCACATTATGAACCCCCCCCCCCCAAACACAACGCTTACATCTCCATGGACGCTGCTAGGCTAAGTCACGGGTCAGGTCTGGGGAAGAGGCGAGTCCACCCACAATAATATTGTTCTAGCAGTAATAATGACAATCATAAAAAATAAAAATAAAGATTTCTCAATTTAAAGCAATATACTATGGAACATTCCAGGCAAAAGCAAAAAGAAGCTCCATGGAAACGATCTCCACCAGAAAATGTACATAGTGCAGCTTTAAACAAATCAAATGTAAGAAACGTGTGTTATGTTATGTTTTTTTCTAGAATACAAAAAAGTCTTACAATAAAAAAAATAAAAATAAAATAATAATAATAATAATAATAATAATAATAATAATAATAATAATAATAATAATAATACAAAAATACAAACAAAAAAACCGGCCTGCTCAGGACTTTAGCTGGAGGATTGGACCTAACACCACACAGAAAGGCTTGGGCGGCCTTAGAACTGAACCCACAACTTTCTCACTGTGAAGTGTGAGTGCTCGCCACCGTCCCCGCCAAAGGTATAAATTTCAAGCTAAAAGCACATTTTCTTCAGCTTCTTCTCCCTCTTTTCCCCAGACACAGCCCCGCCCTCCTCCCGGTCACCATACCTAAGTCTGGAGCAGGTCTGACCCCGGACTTTCCCTGGTCTATCCCGGGTCCTGGTCCGGTACATTCGGTTCTTCAGGATGTCATTATGTCACAGAGCGTCACCGCCGGCTGAAGTATTTTTAACCCCCTGTCGCCCAGTGTGACCGCAGTGGCCTGGTTGGAGCAGTCTGGTGTTTGGTCTCTCACACGTCTCACATAGTCCACAGATTACAGGCCTGTCACGGCACAAATACAGGGCCAAGATTCTTATAGAGTCAAATGAAGGATATGTGTGGGACCCTATAGACGCATATTTCATAGAGCTCTGTTGTTAGAAAAGGACTATAGATTCCAGCTTATGTATTATACTTTCGACAAGTTTGGAAGGATATATACGAGCGAATCCTTAAGTATAATAGCTGAAAGGACTATTACTATTTCTTTACGGGACCACAAACGGGGATGGGAGGGCCTTCTTACTCTCACACACCCGGGAGAAGTTGGACTGCAGATGGCGCTGTCGTCCAGCCTCTACCTGTTGAAAGAGAGCCCCAAAAAAGTATTTAACTCTGATGAGGCACATCACAGTAGATCACTTCCTCTCTCTCTCTTCCTTTCCCCCTCTCCCTCCTCTCTCACCCTCCCCCTCCCTCTCCCTCCCCCCTCTCGCTCTCTCCCTTCTCTCCTCTCTCCCTTTCCATCTCTCTGCCCCTCTCTCTCTTCTCTCCCCCCCTCTCTCCCCTGTCCCTCTCTCTCTCTCTCCTTTCCCTCTCTCCCCTCCCTCCCTCCCTCCCTCTCGCTAACCCTCTCTCCAACCCTTCTCCCCTTTCCATCTCTCTCTGTCCCTCTCTCTCCCTCTCGTCCTTTCCCTCTCTCTCCCTCTCTTCCTTTCCCTCTCTCTCTCTCCCTACTCTCCCTCTTTTCTCCTCCCTTTCACCCTCTTCCTCTCTCTACCCCTCTCCCTCCCTCCCTCTCCCCTCTTTTCCCCCCCTCTCTCCCCTCTCTCTCCCTCTCTCCCCTCCTCTCTCTTCCTTTCCCTCTCTCCCCTTCCTCTCACCCTCTTGCCTCACTCCCTCTCTCTTGTCCCTCTCCCCTCTCCCTCCCTCCTCCCTCCCTCCTTCTCCCCTCTCTCCCTCTCTCCCTCTCACCCTCTCTCCCTCTCTCCCTCTCTTCCCTCTCTCCCTCCTCCCCTCCTCCTCTTTCCCTCCCCTCTCTCCCTCTCTCTCTCTCTTCTCCCTCCCCTCTCTCCCTCCTCTCCTCTTCCCTCCCTCTCTCCCTCTCTCCCTATCTCCCCTCTCTCTCCCTTTCCCTCCCTCTCTCCTCTCTCTACGTCTCCCTCTCTCCTCTCCCCTCCCTCTCTCCTCTCTCCTCTCTCCCCTTCTCCTCCCTCTTTCTCCCTCTCTCCCTCTCTCCTCTTCCCTTCCTCTCTCCCTCTCTCCCTTCTCTCCTCACTTTCCTCCTCTCCTCTCTCCCTCTCTCACTGTCTCCCTCTCTCCTCTTTCCCTCCCTCTTCTCCTCTTCTCCCTCTCTCCCTCCTCCCCTCTCCTCTCCTCATCTCCTCCCTTTCCTCTCTCCTCTCTCCCTCTCTCCTCTTTCCCTCCCTCTCTTTCCCTTCTCCTCTTTTCCCTCCCTCTCTCCCTCTCTCCCTATCTCCCTCTCTCCTCTTTCCCTCCCTCTCTACCTCTCTCACTGTCTCCCTCTCTCCTCTTTCCCTCCCTCTCTCCCTCTCTCCCTCTCTCCCTCTCCCTCCCTCTCTCTCTCTGCACAGTGGGCATCTCTTACATAACGTACTGCAGCTCCACTGAAACATTTTTGACCCAGTACAAAACCCAAATACCACATCGATCTGTCACACTTGCCCGCTTGGCATCGCTGATGTAGTGTGTACTTAAATGTATTTCCATGGAGATAAGAACGTGACACCTGACCAAGTTACATGTCAGATCAGTGAAGAGGCGAGGCCGCTCAAAACATGTATGAGTAAAAACACATTTAATGCCACAGGTCTACTGGAGAATATTCCAACAAGAAAGAAAAGTTACATAGTTCACCTTTAATGCATGTTTGAGTAATACTGTAGTCCTCCAACATTAGAGGCTGATAAGTGATCAGAGTTTTTTGGTTGATCTCATGTCCCATTCTGCGGCTACCCTATAGATCTTCAAAATCTTCAGACTCGTCGTACACGTTTGGGTTAAAAAATGTCACGTAGGTTCCACAAAATCATGAAGGACATTTCCTCTTCCTCACAGCTAAGTCTTGGGGTAAACAGAGGAGAGAGGCCAGAGAACAATAGGGTAGAACGACCCAAAATTCAGATAAACAAAGTCAAAGCAGCTTTGAGTTAAAACTCCTCCCTTTGGACAAACTAATCTAGTTTAGGGCAGTAAGATTCTTAGACCAGGAACTTCAGATTGAAAATGACTTCCGGACTGGCAGTCGAAACATCTACACTTCAAAAGCACTGTCCAAATGACAACCTTTGAAACATTTTCCACCGTGGACCACTCCTGGACAAATGAGGGATGACGTCGACTCATTTTTGGCCTAGTTTAGGCTTTGCCATTCAGAACACAGCCATTTAAATTTTAGCTCAAAATGCATGAGCGTTAGACATTGTTTATCTGTATCACTCCCAGGATGCAAGGGTTGCTAGTTCAATTCCTCTAACCTTTCTCTGTGGAAGTTGTACCCACTTCCGATGGCCGTAAGGTTTCCCCATTTTCTCGCTAAAACATATGGGACATTTCCCGTGTACCCTCTCTCTGCGAAGACAAACTATCAATAATCATCAGTTTTAACGCCCCAAGGCTAAACATATCACAGACAAGTTGTATAAGTAACCTCAAATGACTTCCATGATTTCAAATTGATCCTAGCACATTATTTACTTTTGAAAATCCATTTGTGAACCATATTAGATCGCTTTTGTTTTTCCTTTTTGTAAATACAGGAAGCATTTTTCTCCCTCTAAAAATATGTTAAGTTGGCCTTGATTAAAACTAATGTCTCAAACCAAACACTGGACTGATGAGGGGGCTTAATCATGCACAGACCCAGACATCAAGGCCCGCTCGAGGAAGCTATCACTTAGTTTCCCTGCAAGCGCCAAATTGATTTTCTCGAGGGAAGTCGAATCGGAGCTGTGGTATTTTAGCTATAACAAAAACCACATTAAGCGTTAGCATGTGTTAGCGGAAGCCCTTTTACACATGAATTATGCTGCGCGAGCTAACTGGATACATAAACGTGCGCCTCCTTCCTCAGCTTGAGTTGATTAGCCGTTAGCTTTGTGATGAAAGACAATGAGCCGGAGCGGTCGGAGCAACAAGTGTTACTTTTTACACAATCATAATAGAAATGTTTCTCGTTTATTTTCGTTCGACATTTACTCAAATTGAAAAATAAAAATAGGAACAGCTGAGTTGTTTCATCAATAAGCGACATTCCATCAAAATTGCAGGGACAATTTACACACAAATAAAACTAAATAAAATATATATTTTAAGTATTCTTGTATTTTAGTATTCGTATATTAAAAAAAATAATTTTAGACATCATTATAGCAAGAAAAAATATATATATCTTCCAGTATAGAATATAGTAAACACTAAAGTGATTAGTCTAAAGTTAATTCTGGTTTAGTTTTAGTTTTGACCAGTCTGTCTTTGTCATGATTCAGGCATGAATTTGAAAACCATGTGTACATTTTTTAAGTGGTGATATTTCAAGTTTAAAGTTTGAAACCCTCTTAACCCAAAACACGGGAGAGCAGCAGGTGCCCTTTTCCTCTGCTCCCACTTGTGTCCCACTTCAAACAGCACATCTGCAGGCCTCACCTTTGGGTGCCTCTTCTCCCAATGAGCCATGTCTTCAAAAGAGGGTCACTGTGAGCTGCTGCAGCTGCTGGTTTACTGCTGCTGGTTTACTGCCGGTCAAGTGTAAGTTAAATTGCGCATTTACTAAACAGTGAACTTGGACTCTTAAAAGGTTGTACAAACATGCTGCATGGGTTCTCTCTCATTTAATGGATGACCTATGATGTTCTCAATGTTGTTGTACTTGCTTTTCACTCATGTCATGATTAATTAACTGGACAATGAATGTTACAAACCTCTATGTCAATTATGTGGGTTACTTTTCAAACAAAACGATCAGGGTTTTTTTTTTACGGTTATTGTACACCCCTTAGAGCCAAAGTTTCAAGCAATCAAGCTTAACCGAACACGCAGAACGTGATAAAGCACCTGGCTAGGTAAAAATATCTCTCTCTCATTCTCTATCTGTATTTTCGAGTGCAGGGACCCCCTCTGTGGTCCTGCAGTTGCGGCTGAGTAATTGCTGGGTTAATGGCTGGATGAAAGGCAGTTGCACCCAAAGGCCCATGGCATCAGTCTGATTGTGGGTTCCCCTGCTCTCTGCCTGTCCCTTTCACTCCATTAGCCTCTTAATAGTTCCCCTCCGCCCCGGATGACTCATTGAGGTCCAGAGAAAGATGTACAGCGATTCAGGCTCATTCCCTTTAAATACTTCCTGTTTGGATAGGCCAATGGTGACCAGCTGCGAACAACTGTGCCACTGGTGTAATGGACATGAAGGTCAGATCTTCAAACAATATCCATATTCTTTTTCAGATTTTAAGAAAGAAAAGAAAGAAAGACAAAGTTACGAGTCCATGAGAGTGTCTGTCTATGTACAAAGCCTGTAAAGAGCTTTTATTTTGTATTTTAAATTTGAATAACGAATTATATAAGGCGTGTTATGGTTTAGTTTTGTTTCCTTCTCCCCCTCCTGTTTCAGCAGAGCATGTGTGTGGCCCGGGGCGTGGCCGGCAGACGAGGCACTCCTGCACTTCATCTAATCATCCATCTCCTGTATCGGACCGGTCTTCTCACCACCACTCTGCCAGATATTTGCGTCACGTTTGCCTGAGTGCGGCGCTTGTTTTTTTGACATCAAATTACGTGCCGCACCTTGTTTGTTTCGGTCCTTTGTGTGTGTCGCGCCAGCTCCTCGTGTCGTCCAGCTCCCTGTGTCATCTCGCTCCTGCTCCGTGCACCAGCTAAGTCGGCCTTGCCTGAACTGCCTGCAGCATTTCATTTTGTAAATAATACAGTTAAATCGGCCTTGTGACTCTGATTTGGGGTTCGGCCTGTAAACCATACCTGCTTCTTAATACCTGATCTTGTCATATCTCAGCAGCTAAGCAAGTTGGGGCCTGGTTAGTGCTTGGATGGGAGACCACAGGGAAAACCAGGACCCTCAGTGAGGCGGCTCAAAAAAAAACTGTTTTTGTGTGCATAGGCAAGACGAACCCACATTGCCTAGTATGTTTCTAGTGTGATTGTGAGTGATTGGTGATGGTGGGAGGGGCCGATGGAGCGGATTGGCAGCCTCGCTTCCGTCAGTCTGTCCCAGGGCAGCAGACTTTCGCGTCCTCCTCACTGAGTACTTGATTAGCATCTGAATCAAACGAGTGGCTTGTGGCTTTGAAGACAGTGAAGATTCTAAGCAGGGAGAAAAGATTGAAAGAGGAGTTAAGTTTTTGTTAAAAAAAAAAAAAAGAGAACCCATCTTTAAACAGAAATGGAGGTTTAAGATTCAAACTTCCGGTCATGTATAATAGTGTGGGAGCGGGAGACGCCCTGGGCGTTCTGATGCTAATCAGGTACTCAGTGAGGTGGGCAGGACCTACTCAGAGTAGGATAGATATCTGAGTTCCCAGACTCGATTCGCAGATTTAGACTGACACTTGGATGAGAGTCTTGTTTTTCTAAAAACAGTCCAGATGACTACAAGTGAATCTTTTTCTACAATGGAACACTCCTGGATGAATGAGGGATTACAATGACTCCCTTTAACTATATAAAAACCCCTTCGAAATATTTCATTCTTGTACTTGCGCTCTTGTCACTCAGACCTGCAGGTGCTCTCATATTTGTCCCAAATTCCTTTTAATAGATTAGTTCACGGACAGAGCAGGTTGAATAGGGAATGTTTGGATTGCTCTATTTTAGGGCAAAATGTGGATGTTATCAGGGGGTCGTCCAAACACCGCTGCAGCTGCTGTCCTTCACGTGAGACCCCAGGGTTTGCCCCATATCTCCATGTGGTCAGTCAGACAGTGATGGAAGGAATGTGGGTTAATGGACAATGGCATCCGGACAATTCACTCTCATTTTAAAACCCTGGAGAGCCAGAAGAAGTGCTCCAAATACTGAAGTAATCAAAAATAGTTATCCCAGATATTTGCCAGATTCTTTATCCCAAAAATCAAGATTCTCCCAAACATTAGATCAAATTATGCACTGACTTCTTCTTTTATGCTTCCCAATAGTTCTGTTGGAGAAAAGAAACAAGTTCAAAAATGTTTTAACCATTACTAATAAACAATTATTATTTTGTTTTTATTTAACCTTTATTTAACCAGGAGAACAAGATTAAAAATCTCCTTTTAACGGGTTTAAAGCAAAGGCAGTTCAATTAATCAATCATCAAACAGTAGAGAAGCATTGGGGCAATCAACATGAAAACACATAAATACAAATCTATAAAAACATTATGAAAGTAGAAACTTTATATGATACAGCAACGAATATTGTTTTTTCTATTTTAATAAACTCTCTTATTTATTAGTCTCTAACGCTGAGAGAGACTATTACATTTAGAGACCATTTTGTTCAGTCTAACTTCAGTTTGCCGTGCATTCCATGATGAACGTGCAGCAAAACTGAAATCTTTTTAACCCAACTCAGTCAGCATGAGGATACTCGGAGACCTCAGGTTGTGGTCTCCAGAGGTCCTGGGGACAGAGTCAGATACCGAGGGGAGTTCTAAGACTGTGTAAATGAAGGGGCCAGAGCTTCTGTGCAGAGACAAACATGTCCGATCAACTCTTTCAGCACACTGAGATGTTCAAGGCTCATTTGAAAGGCTTGAAACTAAAATTTAGAATAAGATTCACAACATTTTAGTTTAAAATCTGATCACAATCTTCCATAACAGCATTCTTGTCAAACAAGATGAACCTATTCATTTTTGCCAACTAATGTCTCACAGGAATGTTAACATCAAAAAACATCAAAAGCTAAAAAATCACTTAATTCATATTAAGTGCAGCACAATTAGTATACAGAACGTTTCATAAACTTACAAGACATGTTTTAACTGTCCATTATGTTTAACCTGTGTGCTAATCACCAATGCTAATCATTTATTAGCTGCACATTTGTACGATGTCATTTGTTGATAAATGTCAGCACCGCAGCTGACATCGATCAAGATTTGGACTGTTCTGTATATTATAGTTTACATTTGTTTACATTAGCGACCTGAAACAAGATGGCTGCGGGTCACAGGTCACGTGTCTGAAAATCAACCCATTGACCGCATTGAAGCATATCGCGGCTAGCAGTTATAGCGGCTAATTTAGAGCCGGGAATCCGGGTGCGGGTTTTAATGGGCCGGCGCCAATCAAGAGCGAAGCTGAAAAGAAGGCAGCAACTGATTGGTCCGTTATTATTGTTCATATCTTGATTTACAAAGACAATAGCAAAAAAATTTAGCTCTGAACGACGACGACGACGTAGAACTGACGTTGTCCACTCTTTTCTACAGTCTATGGTTGGCCCAAACTGTTTAGAAGAATGGGTGAAATGCATACATTAACCTACTGCATAAAACACAGCTAAAGAAAAAGAATGTAGTAACTTTCCCTCGTAGCGGCATAGCGTGTGTCTATAGCTATAAATTGTTGGCTGTTTGGCATTCGTTTCTACTTTAAAGACGGGGAGGGCTCCATTTCCCTCAAACCCAGCGCCAGCAGCACCCAGTAAAACGCTCACGGTGAATGAAGAGAGGGAGATGAAAAGGAAAATTACACATATTTTTAGCTTGGGTTGGAGCCCAGTCAGTGTCAACTAACTTCGGTGCTAACAAGGACGCGCTCGGAGCATTACCTCAGACATTCTTACTGTAAATAAAGTTTTTTCCTCTGCACACCTTCTGCATAAGCACGTTATGGGAAACGGTAAAACGTCGAGAGCGGTGAGAGCGGTGAGTCTTTTCCACACCAAGTACCATTTAAGAAAATAAATTAGAAATGAGCATACTGGTCTAAACTGCAGGTCTCGCAATCAACTCCAAACAGCAATTACACACAAATCAGTCTCACTTTTCTGCAATTTTCTTTCCCTCCCGACACTCGGTGGTGCTAAATTCGTTAAGATGCCCTGGGGCAAACTGATGAGCGTTTTGACAGCCAGTCTGAGCCTCACCAATCATGCACACACCATATTAAGTTAGTTATAATTTATTTTGAACGCTGCAGGGAAAAGAAAACATATTTTGTTCAAAAGGGAATGGGAAGAAGTTACAACTTTTTAAATCCCACCCTGTTACTTAGTAACAGTAGTTACTTAAGAAGAAGAAGAAGAAGAAGAAGAAGAAGAAGAAGAGTAGTCCTGGTGTGGTGGAAGAAGAAGTGTCATGGTGTGGTAGAAAAGAGTACATAGAGGTACACGAAGACTGTCATGGTGTGGTAGAAGAAGTGTCATGGTGTGGTAGATGGTGATTGGATAGAGAAGTGTCATGGTGTGGTAGAAGAAGTGTGTGGTAGAAGAAGTGTCATGGTGTGGTAGAAGAACAGGCGTCATAGTGGTGTGGTGAAGAAGTGTCATGGTGTGGTAGAAGAAGAGGTCATGGTGTGGTAGAAGAAGTGTCATGGTGTGGTGAAGAGTAGGTGTGGTAAGAAGAGTGTCATGGTGTGGTAGAAGAAGAGTCATGGTGTGTAGGAAGTGTCATGGTGTGGTAGAAGAAGTGTATGGTGATGGTTGTGGGTAGAAGAGAGTGTCATGGTGTGGTAGAAGAGTGTATGGTGTGGTAGAGAAGTGTCATGGTGTGGTGGTGGGTGGTGGTGGTGGGTGGAAGAAGAAGAAGAAGTCATGGGTGTTGGAAGAAGAAGAGTCATGGTGTGGAAGAAGAAGAGTCATGGTGTGGTAGAAGAAGAGTCATGGTGTGGTAGAAGAAGTGTCATGGTGTGGTAGAAGAAGTGTCATGGTGTGGTAGAAGAAGTGTCAATGGTGTGGTGGTGGTGGTGGTGGTGGTGGTGGTGTGTGGTGGGTGGTGGTGGTGGTGGTGGTGGAAAGAAGAAGAAGAAGTCATGGTGTGGAAGAAGAAGAGTCATGGTGTGGTAGAAGAAGTGTCATGGTGTGGTGGTGGTGGTGGTGGTTGTGGGTGGTGGTGGCGGAAGAAGAAGAAGAAGAGTCATGGTGTGGTAGAAGAAGAGTCATGGTGTGGTGGTGGTGGAAGAAGAAGAAGAAGAAGGGTCATGTGTGGTAGAAGAAGAGTCATAGTGTGGTGGTGGTGGAAGAAGAAACGAAGAAGAAGAGTCATGGTGGGGTAGAGAAGAGTATGGTGTGGTGGTGGTGGAAGAAGAAGAAGAAGAAGTCAGTCATGGTGGGGTAGAAGAAGAGTCATGGTGTGGTGATGGTGGAAGAAGAAGAAGAAGAGTCATGGTGTGGTAGAAGAAGAAGAAGAGTCATGGTGTGGTAGAAGAAGAAGAAGAGAAGAACGAAGAAGAGTCATGGTGTGGTGGAAGAGTCAGGTCGTGGTGGTGGTAGGTGGAGAAGAAGACCAGCCACGCAAAAAGTCATGGTGTGTAAGAAGAGGAGAGGTGGTCCATGGTGTGTAAGAAGAAGAAGAAGAAAAGTCATGGTGTGGTAGAAGAGGAAGGGTCATGGTGTGTAAAGCGTTTGTTCAGTATTTGTTGTTGTTTTTAGGTAATGTGGGTGACGTAAGTGTCTTGCACAAGGACACGCTGACAGCATGCAATCGTTGGAGTTTGGACCGACTACCAACCTCTACTGACAATACAATAGCAAATAAGTTCAAAGTGACACCCAAAAAAGCTTGCGCACTTACAGCTTTTGTGCAACTATTCAACGGCCGACACGTTTTCTAACACCATGGTTGAGCTGCCACGCCCCCTGACATATACAAACCAAAGCTGGTGGAGGGGTCGGACTGGTGGTCGGTGCCATCCCAAGCCCGATCCCAGACACTTAACCCGCCTCGCCGTCTGCACTCACTGGTTGCTTGATGTGAACAGCAGAAAAACAACACTCGTGCCCAGAACATCACTCCATCATTTATTCCGTACAGTTTTTATATCGTAATCGTGACCAACTGCAGAACTCTATCGGACAATGTTAAAAAAAAATACAAAAAAATTTAAAAATCTGGTTACAAATGTATTTTTTATTCTTCCAGCACTTTTAAGACCCTGCAAACCACAGAACAGTTTTCCAACACGGGCCCAGAGTCCAGATGGCGATGGCGAAACGTCCATCCAAATCCAATCATATCACAGCGTAAAATATGTGACAGGTGATTATTCCGCCGCACGTGCAAGAACCAACGTCGAGTGGTTCTGGAGCCAGATTCGAGGTGGGTTTTATTGCCCTCTGGCCTTGTGCCGCAACGAGCGAGATTGTGGTCCAGGCATCGCTCACAAAGGTTTTTTTTTTGTTTTGTTTTTACCAGGTTATGATTTGCGCCGCGCTCTGATTGCTAATGTCAGGAAATAGGCCATTTGAGTGTATTAGCTTTGTGATTGCACTGGTCCTGTACCGTTTTGGCGGTGATTGGGTTGTTCCGTATTTCAACTTCAACTTTGTCCTTGTTTTTTTTTTGCAGGCGGTGAGTCCAGAAACGGCGGTGGAAATCGCGTGTGGCGCATGCCGTCTCGTTGCTAACGTTGCGAACTGGATTTCAGTCGGAAAAACACCCCGGAAACCAATACAGTGTTAGAAAATAGAATGTCAATTACAACACAAAATAATGACTAATGGCACGTTCTTTAATATAATGAACTCTTATACTAGTTTTGAAATAGAGCAAGACCATTGTACCATGATTCTATTCTCAAGTTTTAAAAAAAGAGATGTGGGCAGGGATAGGTGGTACGTGAAAACCGAGCAATGGCACCTCGAATGCAGAGCCGTAAATATTACTCAGGCATGCGTGAATCACCATAAATACAGCTTCAAGTGAGTTAATTATGTAATTTTAACATTTTTAAAAGCACTTAAAAGTTGATTTTGCAGGAGTTTTGCCCTTTACTGGAGCATTCCCGAAACAACCAACGCTTCAAGATCGGAAACCCAAAAAAAAAAACACAACAACAATTCGTCACATTCAGAGCTATAAAGAAAGAGTAAGGAAATAACGAAACCGAGACCACATCCATCGTCCAGGGCTCACTTTGGTCCGGATTTGGCCCAGTTTTCTCGTCTGTCCTGAAGAATGCGGCTGGTGACGGGACGATATTTTCCTACATTGTTTCACCTGCTCTAAACAGAACCACATGAGAGCCGAGTACTTTTACTTTGTATTTTCATTTAAAACACGCGACGCCTGAAGTATCACACAGAGCTCCCTCCCCCAGTGTCCAGGAGGGGGCAGTGCAAGTATTGTTTGTCTTATTGTTTAATGATAGTTTGGACCTGGTTTACACCCGGTAAAGTGAGACATATTGTGCTTTTTTTCAGTTATTTAGTGTTGAGCCGTATGTGGATCATCACTTTACATTTTGTTCATTGTAAACAACACTACTGTAATTTAAAATGGCTTATTAACAGAAACAGATCCATTGACTTCCTGTCAAGGGCGGGGATCGGGGGTTGGGGGACTATTTTTTTTAAATGCCTGAATCAACTTTGAATAAGCTAATGATGAGGGAACACCAATTAAGAGCTCAAGGCACTCGAAGCGCTTTACTAGGCAATGTGGATGAAGTGTCTGGCCTAAGGACACAACATTTCCTTTAGCGCCCCTCTGTGGCCCCTGTTGTTCCAGTGGTCTACCATCTGAGTACTCACCAGGCCCTGTCCTGCTTAGCTTGGAGAGCTGATGAGATCGGGCTTTGGCAAACAATTAAAATAACTATTTAAGTAACTAGTCGGTGTAATCCCACCTTTGTCCAGAAGTGTTTCATCATAGAAAAAGACTACATTTTAGTCTGGACAAATCCACAAGTCATTCTTAGTCTGGGGACCTTTAACTCAGATATTTGATACTTCGAGTTGCCCTGCCCTTAAGTTTCACCTGAAACTTATCTTCTTTGTTACCCTAACAGCCCTGTGATGGATCATAGAAATCCTATTGTTAGCTGACTGCAGCTCCCTCATCACTGAGCTACAGTCAGTGATGAGGGTCAGTGACAGCGAATCAGGTTGATGCCCCTCTGGTGTCCTGGATTGTGGACCTCCGCCGACACCACCGCACTGCACGATGAGGTCTGAGCCCCTCTCGCACTGCACGATGAGGTCTGAGCCCCTTCTCGGCACTGCACGATGAGGTCTGAGCTCTCTCTTCGCACTTCATGATGAGGTCTGAGCTCCTCTCGCACTTCATGATGAGGTCTGAGCTCCTCTCCCACCAGCATGATGAGGTTCTGAGCTCCTCTCCCACCGCATGATGAGGTCTGAGCTCCTCTCAAGCACTCACACTATGATGAGGTCTGAGCTCCTCTCGCACCACATGATGAGGTCTGAGCTTCCTCTCGCACCACATGATGAGGTCTGAGCTTCTCTCATACCACATGATGAGGTCTGAGCTCCTCTCATACCACATGATGAGGTCTGAGCTCCTCTCGCACCACATGATGAGGTCCGAGCCCCTCTCGCACTTTGGATGCTACAGAAAGGTCACGGCGCCGCAGCTGCAGGTGCATGTGGTGTGAGCGCCGCGGTTAAGTTTCATATAAAAATCTTATTTATACATTTTGGCTCCACCAACCAGAGCGTCCCATTTGTGGCTGATTCACTTTGAAAGATTGGTCATTGATGAGAGCTTCGTCTGGAATCAAAATGAAAACAACACCTGGTTTTTGGACCTATTTTGTGGAACAAAACCTCCAGTACAATTTTTTAGTTTAGACATGGTTTGTGCTTACTTACTGTAGTTCAGTTCAGTTCTTGCTTAGTCCAAGTTCAGTTTATTCGATACCAACTTGACTTGATAGTAACATCTAGTATTAGGGTCAAATCTGTTCTGACATAAAAGGGATCTGTTTGACCTGTGACCTCTAGCGTTGCAGCTGTATCCAGTGAAGCTGATGATTCAAACCCCGAGTGACAGAAGCGCAGGGGTCCTGGGAGCGCGAGGGCCTTGACACTGACGTGCGCAGAACATGCACAGAACACATGGGCAGGTCCAGGACAGCAGACATGCAACACTTTGTTCTGTCCAGATGACGGTTTGGGGGGCTCTTACATCACGGCGGGAGATTGCATAAAGAGAAATGTGAGAGCCACTCTGGACTCAGGAGGAGAACGATACTGGTTATCTGAAGGAGTGGTTAGGTCCTGGTTTAGTTCTGTGGGTATCTGAACGCTCTTAGTTCCTCAGGATCTTCTGCCTTTCTTACGCTCCTCAATAAGACGCGTACGGATCTAAACCAGGTCTAAAACAGGATTATATCAAGTCTCAGTTCAGACATAAACCAGATATGTAGTGGGCCCCATTTTTAAAGGACCTTTAGTGGGCCATTTAAAGGACTTTTAGTGGGCCTATTTAAAGGACCTTTAGTGGGCCCATTTAAAGGACCTTTAGCGGGCCATTTAAAGGACTCGCTTTAGTGGGCCCATTTAAAGGACTTTAGCGGGCCCCATTTAAGGCACCCTTGGCCTTCTAAAGTAGGCATTTAAAGGACCAGGGCCTTTAAGGCCTTGGGCCCATAGGGCTTGTCGCATTAAAGGACCTTTAGTCGGGCCTATTTAAAGGACCTTTAGTGGGGGCCCATTTAAAGGACCTTTAGCGGGCCCATTTAAAGGACCTTTAGCGGGCCCATTTAAAGGACCTTTAGCGGGCCCATTTAAAGGACCTTTAGCGGGCCCATTTAAAGGACCTTTAGTTTAGGGCCCATTTAAATGACCTTTAGTGGGCCTATTTAAGGCCATTTAAAGGACCTTTAGCGGGCCCATTTAAAGGACCTTTAGTTGGCCCATTTAAAGGACCTTTAGTGGGCCTATTTAAAGGACCTTTAGTGGGCCCATTTAAAGGACCTTTAGCGGGCCCATTTAAAGGACCTTTAGCGGGCACATTTAAAGGACCTTTAGCGGTCCCATTTAAAGGACCTTTAGCGGGCCTATTTAAAGTGTTGATTCATTCTGAACAAACCAGGCCTGCTGACTATCTTGAGAATCAGGAGACACAAAAATGAACTCACTGTGCAGATTAATGATGGGTTTATCGATTCCAAAATATTGAAAAAGTATTGATTCACATGCACAAATATTTAAAAAATGGCTCAGAAATGTCCATTTTTAAATACAACTTCACTCATTGTTTTGAATACATTGTTTGTATTTGAGCTAATCTGAACATGTATGTAATCTGTAGATTAGTCCGAACGATGATGTCTGAGTGCGCTGAGGTCAAAGTGTGAAGGAGTTTCAATGAGTTTTATTACAAAACCCGTTGGTATCGGTATCGAATCGAATCACGATACTTGCCGGCGGTATTACTTGCATTGAAAGCAAAATCACTGCTATCGCTGATCAATAGTGTAGATTAGCGTCTTCAGAGCCAATATTCAGTTCTTTAGAATATGTAGTGTCAGATTCAGCACTGCAGATGCGTGACACGCTCAAATGAATCAACTGAATATCTGAAAACACATTAAGTTTCCCCCAAACTCAGAATATCACTGTTTTTTTTGTTTTTGTTTTTCTATTGATGAAGCTTTAAGTGGATGTGTTGGATTATAGTGACATCTCGTGGCTTTGGAAGGTAGTGCAGAAAGAAATTATGGCTAAAACTATAAAAGTATTTAGAGTCTTTTAATTCATAATGATCAAAATAATGTATCAAAATGATTCAAGCTTAATAACCATTTAATTAATACCTGAGTTCAAAGCCTAAATAATTCTTAATAAACTATTTGTTCATTAAGATTTGAATAAAGTCTTTGTTCGTGCTTTATTAAGGCTAATTAAGGCGTGGTTATTAAAATTGCAGTTTTAATAATGAAATAATCGAAAAAAATAAAAATGTATGGTGATCATATATGTTTTACTTTGTACGGCCATTCCAGGAACATGACGTAAAGTAATAATACTCCAACTATTCAATTACATATAAATATAAAACACAAATATAAATGCCTCTTAAGTGATCCTTAATTTGTGTAATTTATTTAATTTTGATATTTCATTGGCAAATATGCAGTATTTCCTTACAGATTATTTGTACAGGTGTGTTCTGGGACTTTTTAATAACATGTAACCGTGCCGATGTGATTTGCTACATCTGCTGGAGAAACGGAACGACCTGTGTGATGATGACCCAAAAATGTCTGCAAGTCCTTTGGGTTTGGGTTGAGGAGATTTCTAAAAATACAGCGCCGTTCATAAGGGTTTGTGTGAGTGACCAAATGTCCAGAGCTAATTGGTCATAATAAGTCAAAAGGCGTGTCTTTGTAAAGCAATCGACATTATGGATGAATGTTTTTTATAAGACAAACGCACTAATAACCCAGTTTCCTTCATTATTTTCCCCAGTACAAGCTTATTGTAAAAGCAGGTCTTAAAGTTTTTATCAGTCGCAAACCCGGAAGTAACTCTGATGCGCTGTAGCAGGCTATTGTTGTTAGCCAAACACAACTTTGAAGTATTTATTTATTTATTTATTTATTTTTTCAAGTAATAAAAACACCTGTTAATGAATACAAGCAAGATTAATAAGTTTAATGCCATGCTGTGGAACATTCAGGGAAAGGAATAACATCTCCATGGAGACAAGTAGGTGACAGCACGCCCACCCCAACCAGAAAAGTTCAGTATTGCATCTTTACACATTTTATTTAAACCATTACTCGAGAAAATGTCATTGAATAAAAGTAACTGCCCACCTCAGGCAATGGGCTTCTTTGATTTGTAAAAGATCTATAGCTACTTACTATTTATCCAAACTCAGCCCCACAGTAGATCAGAGAAGACCCCGCCCCGGTCTGGTCTGGTCTGGACTGGACTGGACCGGTCTGCAGCTGGAGACAGAGCAGAGGTCTCAGACTCAGATGATGAGATTAAAGCGTGTCGCGGGTCACGTAGCTCCCTGTCCTCACTCGTCTGTGATCAGTATCTGCCCCGCGCTGAAGCCCCTCTGATGACGGAGGCGCTGTTTGGTCTCAACGCGGCGCTTCACGACGGGGTTCTGAATTGGCTCGTTTCAGACACTTCCACTTTTCATTCAACGCCATGAACACGGCGTGAGGTTTGCACAGCAGGCCCTGTTCTACATGTGCGGAACGTTCTTCAAAGCGTACAGCAGAGTGGCTCGCTTTCTCCTTTAGCACAGCAGCAGCTCATAAAGTCCAAATGTCCGGGGAGAATTGGGTACCACTTTACAACACAATAGTCTCAATAAAGCGTGAACAAACACATACATCATAACGAAATAAGAATTATTCGGGCTCAATAGCGACCTGCCTCTTATTTGCAACGAACCCAACAATCATAAAGTTGTTCCGCAAATGTTGTTTCTAAGTCGTTAATTGGGTTCCTTTGAAGAATTTTATAACATAATGAATGTTATAAAACTGCATGTGGCTTGGTTTGGGGTCCAATGCAAGATAAAATCACCATTCGTGTTGTTTAATCATTAGGTGTGAGGATATTAATACAGTAGTTACTAAGCCTCAATCATTATGAATAAACCAGTCACAAAAAGCACACATTTGCTGTGGAGTTGTTTCAATAAGCTCCTGCAATATTAAATGATTTATTTCCATCCGGTGCGTCATTATTCCTCACGAAGGTGTTGTATGGATGATGTGAGAGCGTGACCGCAGCACGAAGCCTTCTCCAGCGCGTCCCGAACACTCGCACTCGGGTTCAGCTCTGCAGGAGATCAGTTTCTGCTTCACCTTCAGATGTTTTTATTTTCTGCTCAATGCCAGCGATTTGACCCTTCTCAAACACACCGACATCTGTTCCACGACCGCGGGATTCGTCTTCCCACATGGTTGTGTCAGAAAAAAGTGTTACTAAGGATTGACGGGGAAATAACAGAATATTTCACTAAAGAAACCAATTAACACCAGCATGCATAACTGGTTTCAGAGTGATGGAAACCGCTGCCATAGAGATAAACAATTCAAAAACATGATATTATATCTTGAATGGGCAAAAGTGGTTTCACTTATACACTAAAATCTCAAACCCATGAATGAATGAATGAATGAGTTTTCATCTCTGTATTGAATATTTCTTTATGTATTTATATATTCATGATGACTATTATAAAAAGTCAGTTATTTGCACACATTTTGGTGTTGAAAAGATTATTAAAATGATATGTGAACAGTAGGGGTGTGTGCCAAAATATCGTGATGTTAAATTTGGTGATACAGTATCGATATCGTGGGCTGCTGTCATTTAAAAAAAGTATTTTGTCAATTTTTATTCTTGTTTGAAGGAAGGAAACGTGTTGGCACAAAAACATTTGACATTTCGACAGTTTTGATGCGTTTAATTTTGAGTTGAACAAAGAAAAATGTGGTTAAAATGTATTGGGTCATATTGTTTAGACGCCCCCTGCCAGTGTTTAGACGCCCCCTGATAGGCTGATCGATTTAGATGTAGCTCAATAAATTGGCTTCTCGTGACGTTGTTCGCCCTCTGACCTCACACGCGTCCTGATTGCTGTGTTGCTCCACATCGCTCCCGTCTCCAGGTCGTTCAGCTTTAGAGACCATCGTGTATGAAATGAGTTGCTTTTATAAAGTTTTGCCAGGGGGGTCTCACATTTCCTGTTCTGTAGATGCCCTCTGTGGATTCCCTTTTCGTGTTCTGTACGACGTGTCTCCAAAGTGCACTGGACTAAATGGACTGAACTCTTAAAACAACGAACTGTTAAACCATTTTTATCATTGTCTGAATAAATGATCACTACAATAACATGGACCACGCCTTAGATTGGTCCTGAGCCATAATCTCAGGCGGCGTTGTTGGCGATTTATGTGCGATTTATGCGCAAAATACATCGCTTATCGCATTCGCCTGTATCGCAAAATCGTGACATCATCGTACCGTGCGCCGTGTATTGATTAGTAAACTGCAAAATCATCCAATTCCTCTCTGATCACGATCCCGCTGTTTACTCAAATCAGAGAATGCGCAGATTTGCCCGTTGTTAGTGCTACTTCCTGTATTCCTTTGGTGTCTAACGTACAGCATGTCTCCTGTCGGTTTGGTCACACGGGACATGGAGCACACATCATCTCTGTTTCTTTATGTTAATGAGCAAACACATCCCACACCCAGTGGACTAGACCACAGCTTGTACGCGCCGTGTCGGGGGTCTCCCTGTGTGGCCTATTAGGGACGTTTCCAATGTGCGCTTCATGAAACGCGGGGGTTTGAGCGATGCGACCTGCCACTGCATAACGTCACATGGATTTACCGTTTCAACCCCATTAGTGAGCCCTTCTCTCGCTCCGTCCCGCTCCCGTTTTGACCACCGTGCCCGTCTGCACCGCACCCGAACGCAGTCGGTTACCTTTGCCGTGGCTGCGATTGATGGCGACTGACGCCACACAGCGGGGCCTTTCCCGTGTTAACCGTGGCAAACGTTCGGATGCGAGAACACGCGTCAGGTTCAAAGTCGATCGATCACGAGCGGGAGGGCACGTTACAGGAAACCGTCCTCGCTCAATAAATAACACACGCTGACAAATGGGCAGTATAAAAGTCTTTAATCATAAATAATAGACTGGACTGTGACATTTAAACAGTGAACTAATGGGGATCGCAATACAAACAATAACATTCGATAGTCTGGGTTAGATACGCCGTAAATACATCGTTAATGTTCCTAGAATTAAACTTAAAAGAGTGTTTTTAGTTTTAGTCACCTGCTTGTCTCCATGGGAACTGATATGTTTAATGCCATACTGAGTAACGTTCCAAGCAAAGCAATGAGGAGGAAAATATGATGTAATTCAGTTGAACTAGTCAGCGCTGGGCCCCTGGGTGCTTGGGTTGGCCGAGATGAGACCAGCGACGAAATGGCGAGGGGCAGAGGTCGAGACACTGTGAAGAGCAGGAGCGGCTCTGATGGAACCAGGCCGGACAGGCAGGAAAGTACGCGCCGGACAGATACATATATTTAAACGTTGTTGAGAAGTTAAAGGCGACGACAGATCCTTGTGAATGATCAACACTCTGAAGATGTGCTCTGATTAAAGTTAAACATATGTACAAACAACAAACAAACACTATATGAAGCCTCTCGACACATGACAGTCACACGCAAAACATCATTATTTTAGACAATAATATCTAAATATCCTAGATCTTGTGTGTGTCATGAAGTTGTCCCATTTATCTGTTAAACTCTTGGCCAAAGCCCTTTTTCAATGATCTCTCTGAACACATTGAAAGGCGTGTTCATTCTGTGTTTTTTGTCCCACTTCAGCCCAAAAGAAGTTCTCGTTTTTAAATGCAGTCGGACGATTTCACTCAAACGTGGAGGCGAGATGAGAGTTTTAGCTCATTACGATCAAATATTTAAATACATCACTTGGAGCACGTGTTGCTGAGGAAAACTTCCGCTCCAAAGTCTCTGGGCGCGTGCAGTTTGAAACGACGGGGGCCGGATCAGACCCTACATTCAAAGACGGAGAGAGCGCGGTCGTAGAGTTCAGTTGACCTTTGACCTACACCTTGACCTTAGAGCTCATTTGAATCAAAAACAAAGCCGACGTTACTGACTGTATGACGTCACCCTTTTCCATTTAATTACTGCGTCCATTTTAGTGAATTATTTGTATTTCTGTGAGTTAGTGACGTTGGAGTCGCTGATAATACATATTTTCTTTGAATCAGCATAAAACAATGGCGTAGAAAAATATGACACAAAACATACACTCTTTGTATACACGCTTTGCCTGGAATGTTCCACAGCATGGCACGGAACTACAAAACAGGGCAATAAGAATAAGGACTAAAGCCGGATTCCGTGGTCCAATTAATTAACTTTTCTATAAAAATCCAATGTATAAAAATGTTCGGACAAAGTACAAATGTTGTTTCTTGTGAGAAAAGACCTTCATGGGCATTCAGGCATTCTTTAAAGTACAACATAGCTGCTCTGACCTCCAAAGTTTACTTTGAGAACTAATGTTACTGAAAGATGTCGACATTTCCTACATGAACACAGCTCTCGCAGGTGAAGACAATTTTATTCAACCCAGAATGGCCTTGGAGCAGATCGAGCCACATTGTGTCTACGTTTCAGCGCGAGTGGCACAATGGACTCTGAAAGGAAACAATAGTCTCTGAGATGAAGGACGCAGATGCATATTAAAGTTTGTTTGAGCTTTCATGGTGTTATGGGGACAAGAGAGCTCAAGAATAAAGAAATACCATTCCGTTTCTTCAAAAAGTATTACATTTTCCTCAAATACATAGTTACGGAACAGAAAATGAACAGTAAGTCCCCTTGACTGGACTCGCTTTGAGCATTTCTGAGCCTCTTGCATTAGTTTGCATGCGTTTTCCATATCTATCTTCTGAAACATAAACTACAAATGCAGAGGTGGCAAAAGGCTCAAATAAAACAAGATATGTCCACATTTAAGACCTAAAACTCTGCTAAATGTTTTGATAACTGCGGTTCACAAGGTGTCTTAAATATTTAAAAGGATGTGTCTTACGCTCCTCAGTTACAACAGCTGATCGCCTCTCCACAGATTCGACCTGTCACCTGTTTGTCCTCATGAAGTTAGACAAGTTAAATGCCATACTGTGGAGCATTCCAGGCAAAGCAGAGATAACAGAGATGATTCCTGTAGCGGCAAAGTTACATATTGCACCGTTAAGTTCATACAAAAGGCTCATTTTATGCTCCGTTTTCGTTTCGGGCTGTGATCTGGCAAACAACCACCAGAGGATGCTCAAAGCCAGTTGCACAATTGACCAAAACGGAAGAAAACTGGAAAAACAAACATGGAGGCGCCCCACGGCCAGTTTGTAGAGCACATTTGTTGGAAGGAGACCGAAAACAACGAGGTGAGAAAATATTTGATTTGTTCCGTCGCTTGTTTTAGTGACGTTTTTTTGTTGTTTTTTTTTTTTTTAAAAAACGTTGTACCGCTCCGTCGCATCCGCAAGCAGAGTAAGCCGCACACAAGCGAACGTAGGGCGTAAATGAGCCTTCAGAGCGCCCCGAACGGCTGTTGCGTAAGCTACAGTCTTCTTCACGACCAGGCAGAGGAGGCAGAGGAGGCAGAGGAGCGATTCACTGGTTACGTTAAAGAGCAAACGGCAAAGATCAGGTCGAATCGGCGACATTTAGGTAGGTTGCGTTCGAGCAACAATCAGAAATCCTCAGCGTCAGATGGAGGCGGTTACACAGCGGCCTCATGGCGTTGCCTCATGGCGTTGCCTCATGGCGTGGCCTCATGGCGTGGCCTCATGGCGTGGCCTCATGGCGTGGCCTCATGGCGTTGCCTCATGGCGTTTGCCTCATGGCGTTGCCTCATGGCGTTGCCTCATGGCTTCAGGCAGTGCTTTAGAACTGGTGTTTGTAGACCTTAGTTAAACTTGGGTGGATCCTGGTTTTTTTTGTCCCGGGGCGACCAAACGTGCAGCGCTGTTCCAGAAGTTCAACATGTCGATCCGGTCCCGGTCTCCGTTGGAACTCCGTTGGAACTCCGTTGGAACGCCGTTGGAACTCCGTCGGAACTTTTAAAGGGTCTGAATCCAGTTTTCTCCCATTCTCAATATAAATATAATGCGCGTATACTATTTTACGCTGCTACAACCAAAAAACAAGCGCCCAAAAAAGCAAAAAAAACTGTTTAAAATGAGCTGGACATCAAGCAAATCTGGCTTTTTTGAGTTTTTCCAATAAACTCTATGTTTATTTATTTGCTTATGCTTTTTTACCAGCACTAAATAGGCATAAAGGGGTCTAAACCTATAACTATGACCAAGCAATGCGTACATATTGTAGTATCTAATTAACATAACATGGAACGCCACTTTTCTTGTCTTTTTATTTAATTTTTTTCTTCTTTTTTTTTTTTAGGTCGCGCTTGATTTGAGAACATTTGTGGACAGTTGAGACGAATAAATACATCAATAAAATAAATAATAAATAGATACCAATCCACGCAAACGTCGTTATCTTGAGTTCATTTCGCGACGGACCGACCGCCGACGCCGACCCACCCACCCCCCCAACATTTCTGAAACCCTTTTCTATTGGCTGTGTATCGATGCAGGAAAGATTACTTGTAGTCGCGTACTAGTCTAAAAAAAACGCTCGATACGTAGAAAACATCTGCGCTGTATTTGTGAGTCCACATCGGAACACTCGCCGCATGTTGATCCCTGATTGGAAGAACATCACGTCTTCTCTTCTGTCGCTTAGTTTCCGAGTTTCCTCCATTGAAATGAATCGATGATGATCAACATCCGTGTCAGTCTTATTGCGGTGGACACAAAATGGCCGCCTCAGTGTCCATGCGCCACCGTCCCGAGCTGTTTGTTTGTTTGTTTGTTTGTTTGTTTGTTTGTATGCGATAGGCGACACTGGTGTAATTGCAAAAGTCCTTTGGAGGGTCCCGCTCAGGTCCATTGTCCAGGCCTGAGTTCAGTCGTTTTTGTGATGCACCGGTCACATCCCGGTTCAAGGCAGATCCAGGGTCCTGTGCAAATGGAAAAAACCACGGTATTCTTATTTAAGTTCGATTTACAGATTTACTTTCTGGAATTTAGAATGAAAGTATTTTTACTTAAAGGTGAACGTGTAACTTTTTCTCAGTGCCTTTCCATCCTCAAACGTAGGATCGATAAAGTATTACTCAAACGCCAATCAATCAAAATTAAAGTAAGGTAATGACGAGGGAGCGCCATTATAAATAACATGTTTGAATGTTTAAATCTCGTGGTCTTGTATCATTCAGTACCACACAAACTTACTCCCAAAGTACTTTTACTGCTGTCACTGGTACCACATTACCTGGAATGAGAGCGACGACTCTTAATGACCATGTCCACAACAGCAGCCGCTAATCTGCAAGAGAGAAAGGAAATAAAGTGTATCATCCATCGTGGCACCGTTCCAAGAGCCCTCTTCTCTGACTCGACGGTTGCCGAGGACAGCGGAACAAATCGTTTTTTCCATTATAAAATTGGAGTTCGCTGAAAGGACACACACGCCTTCGCAAATGGAAAATTACCTGAGCTTTTGTGTGTTATCAGTTATCATTTTAACAGCATCACTTTAGAGCGTGAGGGTGAAGACGGGGGGGGGCGTTACGCTGATGAAGCACGCCATAACGAGACCTACAGTTTTCACACGCTGATGAGGAGTTAACAGCAACGACAGCATCCAGATCTGTCCGGAATTAGTTTAAATCCCGCGTTAAACACCGGGTTTAATCCTGGCCGGGATCATGATTTGAAAGGACGGGGCTGAGAAATGTGTTTATTGCTCTAATCTACAATCATCACAAAATGTTACAGCCGGCGCCGAATGTTTTCTGGTAACTGATGTGAAAACGTTGAGCCAAATCGATGCCCGTACTAGTTTCAAATGTCAAAAAGGAAAGGAGAAGGAAAAAAAGAAAAAAAAAAGAGGTTATTTTCTGACACATTTTCACAAAATTATACCATTTTCAATTTTTATAATTTTATAATGAGAGGCAAATGTTCACTACTCCAAACTCTGACTTTAAAAACACATCCTCGTCACAATCTAGATTTAGTGTTTGCAAATGAGGGTCTCATTCGGTCCGTTTACTTTATTTCCCCATCATTTTAAAAGGCAAAACAGTATTCTAAAGTCTGTATATGACTCAGTTTCACCTGTCGCCCATGAATATTCCAGGCTAATCTAAAAGGTTAAATCTATAGCCGAGACGCCCCGAGCGACACGCGCGGGTCCGGACCACCGGGGACCGCGCCTGCTGTCCGTCACTGTCAGCCATTTGTGAATCGGCGTGTCCTTTGCGAGGTTTGGAGGCCCTGAGCTGAATCTGTGGAGGAATTAGCGTTAGCATTAGCCACAAACCTTATAATAATGAACATAAACCGACATATGATATCGGGGGTTCCCAACGTGAGGGTCGGGGCTCGACTCGGGTTCCTGTGAGGTGATTTCAGCGTGTAGTTACGAAATGATGGAACTTTATTTAAACAAACTGTGAAACAAAAACATAAAATGATACAAATACACCTTGTTAAAACCTAATTAAACGCGTTTGGCCCGTTGAAATTAATACAGACGTCGATTTCAGTTGTTCATGGGGGTCCTGAGTCGGTTGCATGTTACTTCTGGGGGTCGAGGCCGTGAAAATGTTGGGAACCTGTGCCTTATTTTTATTGTATCAGCCTTAAATCGTCCAGCAAAGGCTTTATTTGAACAAATTAAGGTTTGTTTTAAACTTTAGTGCAAAGAAGAAGACACTTTTGGGTTGTCTAAATCATTATTATCATATATTTTTATATTTTACTTGTATTAAGGAAGTACTTGAGTAATAGAGTTGTTTTCATATAATTTAATTTGTTGAAATGATAAAAGTCCGGTCCTAGGGATATCGACATAGTTTATCTGTGAGCGGTTTGAATTACTCTGACAATACGAACAGATTAGGTCGTTGTTTTATTTATTGCATAATTGGTGTTTAGCTGAAATGTGTGGTTACAGATTTACGGTTATTGGGAACATTTTGTAAGTGACCAGATCTGGGTGGCTTTAGATAGCGCGTACCTTTCCGTGTGGGTTTGGACTGACTGGAGGCCACTGTGGACAGGTCTGCAGGTAGGCCCACGTACACGCCGCCATAGTTCCTGCACAGCGACACAAAGGCAACAGCAGTTTAGAATTAACCCCTGAAACGCCTGGGAAAAAAGGAGCCAAAATGAAAATGGGAGATGTTCCTGAAGCAACTGGAGCACAAGCAAATGAGACTCTGTAGTTCTGGCCTCTGATGTCTAGTTATAAGTAGAAACAAATCAGAAATTCTGTATTGAGTAAAGCTGGTGGTCTGATAGACACTAGTTTGAGAATTTGTTCGGTTTTGACAATTATTTTTTTTAAAGCTGAAGGTAAATTAAGTAAAATTTGTTTTAGGAACTACATTTTTAAACGAACTGACCCTGATGCGTCCCAGAATGATTGATTTGACTGGAAATAAGCTTTATTTTTATGTACAGCACATTAAGCAGCTTGAGAGTTGCCTTTTATCAGATGTGGACAAAATGGAATAAATAAAGAAAAAGTCCAACCTCCAATGGAATGTCCTCAGGGTCTTAAAGATGGCAGATTAAATTCAGTTTCCTCAGCTCTTTAAGCTTTTTCCAAACTCAAAGTGTTACTCAGGGATTTCTAAGACTGTTCTACGTCTGCCCTGGGGCGGACGGACAGTCACATGGCAACCATTTTGTGTCTCACCAACCGCTAATCACATTAGAAGTGATTAACAGTAAAGAGAATTATTTATTTTTTAACCTTTTAAGTAAAACTCACTGTCTTTTCTCATCTTCTGCTGAAGGGTCCTCTGCCCTGAGGAAAGAACACACAGAAGGATTACAATATGGAGTCTTTAAACTTGTACTATGGGCCTGAGGAGGGACGTAACACAATTCACTCTCACGTTCATTCACTCATTTACAATTATTATTCAAGAATTCACCCGCCGCCGATGCCGCGCAGAAGCACTTGTACAATGACAAATATGTTATGACTGTAAATTATTTAAGTTACATATATATGCTTTATTTATATTTATATTTTCTTGCTTTAATAAGATTGATGTCCAAAATTACTAGACTAAATCATTGTTGATTATATTATTTGGATTTCTTTGTAGTTTTTTGTTGTTTTGTGTTTTAACTGTGTATTGTATTTGTTATTATTATATTATATTATATTATTATTATTATTATTATTATTATTATTATTATTATTATTATTATTATATAATATTATTATTATCTTTTTCTGTTGCTGTTGTTCTATGTTCTACTAAAATAATAATAATAATAATAATAATAATAACTAAAAATATATATATTTTATTCATGATTTCTATTAGAATACGGTACAATTTCACTTTTAGCAATCGGAAACCATTCCAAATAGCCTCAAATGCTCAAGTACCCCTGGTTGGGAAACACTGATTTTCCAAACTGCTTTGCTTTAGTTTATCCTGGTTAAATAAAGGTCAAATTAAATAACTAATTTAATTTAAAAAAAAATCTTTATTTCTGTATTTCTGTATTTATTTATTTTAGACATTTTTTTGTGTGACAATTTGACATTTATTTTGACAAGTCAGCATAGAAATGGTGGCGAAGAGTGGGTTGGACATTCAGCAAACGGTCAGAGCAGGAATGAATATATATCTCAGGTCAACACAGAGGCTTGGACCAGTCGACTCCCGCCAAGCACTCGAAAAGCCACTGGGGCATTGTCAAGGTTACGCACAAAAAAAACATACGCCCACACAACGC